>OZ038487.1:98180469-98185469 GCA_964036315.1 Acanthosepion esculentum
GCGAGAGTGATTATTGCCATATCATTAACTTCATTATCTGCTTTTCATATGAATGATTCGCGTAATGTAAATTGAACCTGCACCACATAATTGACATTAAAATGACCGATCCGACGTGCGAATTCCTGAGAATAACTGTGATATTACTCTATTTATTGAACAATTTAGTTCATGCCACCTTTACTAAAAAATCCTACTTCTACAAAAGAATTCTCATATTACTATATTAGTACAAGAACGCACAATTTTAAAATTTAAAAAAATTCAACTTCAGCGTTGGGACTGCTCGCTGCAAAAGTATTTCTTACAGTTAACTATATCACATTTCTAAAAACACTTTTTGGGGGATGAACGGCTTGAGATTTGATTCACATCAAGCGAATTATGAAAATGTACCAAATTATTCGATGGAGCAAAGTTATGCTATAACATCCAGTCTATGTATAAGTGGAAAAATTATTTTCCACAAGATAACGATTCAAAACACTCTGCTAAAGTAATTCAAAATTACCTCGAGTCAAAAAAAGACAGAAATATGATTTAGTTGCCTCATTCTCATGACACTCTCACATATGATTAGTATGGGTCGAATTGAATAGATTTCAAAGAGAATACCCAATGTGCGAGTGTAAACTTTTTCAGTGCTTGAAGAATGCTTAGGAAGGTCTGCCATTTATATTTTTTAAATTGCTAGAAAGAATGCCACGGATTTTGTAAAGCAGTAATTAAAACAGATGGTGGTTTTATTGACGAAAGCAAAATATAATGCTGTTGTATAATTTTTATGATTAAGTGCTATGTTTGTTTTTTACAAAGTGAAAGCAAATACATTGTAGATACTGGAATCGTATATTTTACTTAGCAATAAGAAATACATAATTTTAAGTTGTTTTTTTAAGATATGCAGGGTGGCCTAAAACTATCCATTTTAGTGCATATATATATATATATATATATATATATATATATATATATATATATATATATATTTGAACGATGTAGACGAACCAACAGTTCGCATGTAAGCATATCAAGGGGAAACGTGAAACTTCAGGGCGTTTCTCCCACGGATATAATGCATTTCTTGTGTCATTCATTTTCTCTGGGGAATTACACAATATATATAAGTGTACAATATTTATCGGGAAAGAGTACTCAATATAGGAGAGACATGGGCGTGTATAAAACTAGATAGATTGGATATACTCGGGTATATATATATATATATATATATATATATATATATATATATATATATATATATATATGGGTGTTTGTGTTGGGGTGTATGTGCGTGTGTTTATGTGCGTGTGTATTTGTGTGTGCGTCCTGTTATATTTATCCGGTGAGATTACTCAATATCTGTGATACAGCATTTATACATATGACCAGTGTGGACATCGTATTCGACACTGCATAGTTATTACTTGCAGATCACTTGAGGCGTGAAAGACAATTACCTTCCAGTATTTAAACCTAAATGCAACTGCGCATCTTACATCTATCTAGATTGTGGTTGTCCAGAAAGAAAATAATAGAATAACAAGGAGTGTCTCCCTAGAAAATAACCTAATAATAATTTCAGGACGTAATGTTTATATTTATAATGCTCGATATCAAAATCATTTGCATTAATAATAATAATACTACTAATAATAATAATAAAAAGAAGAAATTAATTTAAATATTACACACACATAATTTTGGATTTGTCTGTTGTGTAAAATATATGCTTTGTTATAATAAATACATTAAGGTCTTATTGTGGATCAGTTTTGATATTTTATATTATTAGGACCCACTTGGATTATATACCAACAGGTTATTTTAGTTGTACTATATATATATATATATATATATATATATATATATATATATATATATATATATATATATATATATTCATAGTAAAAAAGGAAGATCAGTAAGATATGTAATCCGGTGTTCTTATTGACATTTTTATTTTTACAAAACTGTGCTCAATGTAAATTTACAGAGCATAAATATCATAAATTAACTGATTTAAAATACGGTTTCTTCGCTACACATGAATTACCATGTTTCAAAAACGGAAAGCAAAATCTTCAAATTCAATTATATTAAATTAAAAACATTAGTTCTTAATTATATTAAATTAAAAGCATTAGTTCTTTTTTCATCTTCAATTGAACTAATGCTTTTAATTTAATATAACTGAATTGGAATTTTTTGTTTTCTTTTTTTGAACGATGGTAGTTCCTGTGTAATGATGAAACCACATTTTTAAATTAGTTAATTTATAATATTTTACAATATATATATATATCTATATATATATATATATATATATATATATATATATATATATATGGGGGGTTATATGCACTGAATTTTAAATGCTATTTTTTAATCATTTTACCCCTAGGGAAGGGGTTAAAAGACACTAGGACACAAAGGGCTTTTTACAATGAAAGGAACAGAGAGGACAGTGAAAAAACACAATTCACCGAGAGGACATCATGACAATTCTTTGATGATCGTAGTTGAAAGGAAGACAAGAAGCTGGAAGTACTGGAGAATAAAATAGTATCATAAAACCACCGGTTACATCTACCAATTGCAAAAGTAATACTATGTGACCTAGCTGCCTGTCTACTTCTGTGATTAAATTCCTGAAGTCTAGTTACCAAAAATGAAAGCTCTTCGAAACAATTACCTAATAATTATTTATAGAAAAGAAACGGGCAAGCTACGTTGCTAAAGTGGGAAAGTGAGTGAAGCCGAGTTGCCATGCCACGACCCATAACGTTGCAGATGTTTGTGTTAATGTGAATGTTTTTCTGTATGAATTAAGTATATCCATGTCTTTCAGGGCATGCTTATCAACACATGTGGCTGTATGATTCAATGCGTAATTATAATAATTAGATGAAATACTTTCTTAAAAACATTTTATCAATCAGAAAGAGACAGCTGAAGTTTTGGGAGTAAATAATGAGAACTGAATGTTTGGAGAATTTAACGCACTCAGGGCACACTAAAGTGAAGACAGGTCGAGGATGCACCCTCTGAAGATCTGAGGCACTTGCTGTTTGAAGAATTACGAAAGAACAAAGAGATGGTAATTAAGCAATAGTAGTAGACAATAACAAAAGACAGGAGATTGTGGAGAGCCATAATCTTTAACGCCTTGACGTGATGTAGAATGTATACTACAAAGATGTCATAATGTGAATTTGGCGTTAACGATGACAGTATTATATTTAATTCAAATAAAATTAATTTTACACATTAAAAAGTATGTAAAAGAAAAATGCGACCTATTATTTTTTTAATCATCTACCTGGAGACTAGACGTTTTCAATTGTGTAGCCATCTTGTCGCCGTATATTCCAAATGATCTTAAGTATAAATATGTCATTCGCTCAGTAAATACCGTTACTACATTCTTTTATCTCGCGAATGAGAAATCATATAAGAAAACTTCAAGATGTCGAGTTAAAATTGCTGATTTATCCACTAAGGAGTCCTAAAGACATTTGTACTGGAAATTTACTAAGCTGAAAATAGATTGGCATTAATACAATATTATGGGTCATCGAAAAAACATCGAACGCCTTCGTGTAATGATAGTCAATGAGACAACCATTAACCGATGACAGGCACATTTCTTTTACTTACTATAGAATATTAAGCAATAATCACTTGGGAATAATTAATTTTAGCCGCTATAAGGAGAATATTTCATTTGTGGAACAATACAGTTACCCATTGACAGGATTATGTTTAACACAGGCATTACTGATTCAAATAGATATGAGTTCAATTCTCAGCGAGGACTTATTACATTTCGGCATGTCATTTCTACTGTTGGATGCAGATAGAGAGCCTGAAATATTGCAAACTAAATCAACTAAAATTGCGAAGGAAATACTAGTCAAAAGTGGATGAACATTAACTATGCAGTATATAATAATAAAAAGGAAAACTCATAAATAACGTAATAATATCATTGTTAAAACGGATGTGAAAAAATAATAAACAGAATTAATAGTTTAAAAAAAAAGTCAACATTCAGAATTATAGTCTCAGTATTGATATTACTATAGGCAATACACTGAAATGAAAGAAATACTAGAACACTATAGTAGGTCTCCGACGCCAGGGTTGACTATGGGTAGCATCCTAGTCGTCTACTTAGCTGGAGCATCGACATCTGTGACTGTAGAGACAGATGCGGGAGTGACAATCTCTGCTGCACGGGACGCATGTGCGTTATGTTTCTGGTCTGTTGGAGCTGTCACTTTGCTTTCTGCGGGTCCGCCTCTCCGTGGCGATTTGTGTCAACTTCTCCTCCTTTGACTTGAGGTGTTTGGTCAGAGTTCCTCTCCATTTGGATCGTATAACTGCCAGGCTCTCCCTGGACTCTCTGTTGATGTACACAGCTTTCATGTCGCGCCTCACGACATCGCGGTACCGCAGCTGTGGCCGCCGGCGGATCTCCTTCCAGAGGCCAGCTCACCATACAGGAGGTCCTTGGGGATGCAGCCGTCTGGACGTGGCCTAACCAACGAAGTCTACGCTGTCTGAGCAGTGTGAATATGCTGGTCTGACCTGCTCGAGGCAATACCTCAGTGTTGGTCACCTTATCTTGCCACACTATTCCCAGGATGCGGCGGACGCTTCTCATGTGAAAGGTGTTCAGACGACTTTCTTGCCTGGCGCACGTGGTCCGAGCCTCGATGCCATTAACAGTATCCTGATGACGCAGGGGTTGTGAACTGCCATTTTCGTCTTCACCGTCAGCTTGGAATTAGTTCACACACTTGTGAAATACTAGTCATTATTTAATAGTAATTGGTATATATTCATCTAATAATAATACCTTTAAATCTAGTTCTGTCATCCATTGAGGCAATATAGATTACTTACTGTTTATTACCGCTTCTCTTGCATTCAGTAAGGCCTGTAAGTATTTACGAGGCTCCTCTTTCCTTGTTATTTTTCTAAGATGTTTCAGC
>OZ038487.1:98195469-98197969 GCA_964036315.1 Acanthosepion esculentum
TATATATATATATATATTGGAACTTAGAAGACTGACGGTCAAGTTACGTAATGAAGATATATATATATATATATATATATATTACGTAATGAAGATATATATATATATATATATATATAGCACACTGAGTTTTCATTTTGTGTCGGGCGATTACCATATGCATGAAACACAGATTTTACTATTAGTAACAGTAGGGCATATATATATATATATATATATATATATATATATATATATATGTGTGTGTGTGTGTGTGTGTGTGTGTGTGTGTGTGTGTGTGTGTGTGTGTGTGTGTATATATATATAATTTTATATACAGAAGAATTACTTAACTGTAAGGTCAGAATTTTAAAAAAATAGACTTGTGGGGGTATGTCTTGATTAACCAATTAAAGGCCAGATCTACGCTAAATAGATAAGTTAGCTCAGAAGGTGGAGGTGGGTGAGTTATTTTTTCATGACACAATGAACTGGATCATAGACATGACACCATTGGCAATTGAGGAAAATATGCCAGCCACAAAAGTATCGTGATTTTAAACTAATATGACCTGGGAGACACCTGTGTTAGTATGAATTGACCTAAATGAGGGGCCGTTCAGGACCAGTCTCATTGCACGATTTGATACGAAAGACTGGATCAGTTCAAAAAAGTGTCCGGGGACACCGTAAACTTTCAGCTTGTGGAGAAGGCCTGAATTCCAGACCCTGTCAAAATCTTTCAAGATATCAAATGCTACAGACCGTGCTTTCACCTTTTTTATGTAGAGCATAAAATCTTTCCCCAATTATTGTCAGTACATCAGCTGAGGAGTAGGAGAAACGAAATCCATATTGCTCGTCTGAATAAAGTCCTTGCGATGAGAGATGATCAATCTATTCAGCATCGATTAGGGTCTCTAGGAGTTTCATCCTTGTCAGAAGGCCGACAGTTGGAAGGGTCGAACGTTTTAATCGAGTTCTTAAAAATTGAAACAACAAAGGACGACTTCCAACTGGAATCGACGCATTTTTATACTGTTTAATGAGAACAGTTCAGGAACACACTTCTTAATGACTATTAAAGGACATAATCAGGTCCACATATTTGTTGGGATCTAGATTAGAGATGAGAGCAGAAACCATGGAAGGGATTATATCCATATCACAGAGATTCAGTTCTATGAGTGAAGTTAGGCAAGGGTATTCTGGATTTTGAGGAGAATTTGGCAACGTCGTGTTGTACTAATTGGCATTTGCCCTGAAAGCTCAAATACATACAATTCAGAGTGTTTAGGTGTTAATCTGAGGTTGGTGAAAGCGATTCGGAAAGAGTTGGATAAATATAATCGGAAAAGACCTCCCGAAATTTTTGGTGAAATTCTAGATCTCAAAACAGATGCCTAAACAAAGTGTCTTGAGGACGTAGTATTGCCCTGGTTCAAGATAGTGGTTGCTGGAAGGTTATATATTTGGAAACAGGACTCTGCTGCCATGGCAAACAAGCAGAAGAAGTCAGTCATGGCTATCTAACAATTTCTTCAAAAACATCACCCCTAATATCTGACCACCAAATTCCATAGACTGCAACCCGTTGATCATTATATGTGAGCAATTGAGCGAGAGACCAACAAAACTCCTTGTAAAACCAAAGATGAATTGAAGGGAAGAATTATGGCATCATTCACTAACTTAAACCAGGAGAGAGTTTAGAGGAGTTGCAGGCGATTCCGAAGTAATCTAGACATTGTGGGTGAAGCCAATGACGATTTTATTCAATAAATTTACTCTTTAGTATTTCAAGATATTTTTGTGTGATTTTGGTAAATATATTTGATAAAATGAGATGTCAGTGCTGTTCTCATTTTTGCGTAATTTAGACAACAGTTTATCCATCACACCCTGTATCTGCTCACACACCCAAGCACAGATGTATGTGTATTTATAAAAACGTTAAAATGTACAGTACCACAATAAGTTTACTTAACATGACCTCTTTACAGACGTTTTTTTACGTGAAAATGATTTTGTCATTATTTCCTGTATATTTCCTCCACAGACTAGAACAATTTTGTCAGCAAGCCGAAAAGGAACAATCATAGCGAGCTGCCAATACTTAAGGCCAAACAAACACTATTTTCTCTTTCTCTTGTGTCCATTATGTTATATCACTATGGAATCTGATGTGAAAACATGCCAGATGTGTTCGTTCTTCGTCGAAAAAAAAAGAGACAAAGAAGTAATGGAAAGAACTGGTTGGTAAGTGAGCTAGTGGCAATTATCACACAGGTCAATATTTGATTGTCGGTTCTCAGATAAATTCTTGAATTTCAAATGCTTATGTACAATTAGGTAGACTATTAATGCTTTGACGTCTTATGTTGCACAGTGTCTTTTCTATAACTTTTCCAGGTGAATTCATCTAAACCGTGTGGACGGCGTTGTTAGTCGTCGACGATGAAATGCTATAGAATGCGGTGATTATTGTACATTTCATTGGCAATTGGGTTGAGCAGCATCA
>OZ038487.1:98201884-98214384 GCA_964036315.1 Acanthosepion esculentum
TATTATTTAAGGAAAATTTTTGACGATGTGGCGAAGAATAGCTATTTCATTTCTTTGATTCAGAAAAAATTTTATTTTTTATAAACTTAGTATTATATAGTTTCTCATGTATGCACAAAGGACATGGGTCATTTACTGACTTACATATTCTAGCTTTTCTAATTAATTTTTTACTGTAGGTTTTTTTATTCGTTTCTTTTAAGTTCCAGAAATATTTCGATAGGGACGTCTGATTTCGATATTTATTCATCCTAAATGAACTTTGATGTTGATTGAATCTTTTTTTGAACCTATATAGATTTTTATATTTTCGAGATTCTCAATAGATGAGATATTGCATTGGCATACTAATGATTCCGTGCGAACATTTATTTTGTTAAGGACAGTTACGAGGATTTCTACAGTTACATAATTTTTGTTTATCTTCATATTTTTATATTGTCTAAATTTTTTTTTCTTGGTCTAAGTGTTTATCCAAGATATTAGCATTATGTTTCTTAATAATTTTCTCTACGTTTTTCAGTACAACTTAATTTTAGTGTATTTTTATTGAAAATAGTACTGAGTTTACTATCTTTAGGAAAATGCTTAACGATTAATTCAAGGAATTTTTGTCCTAAGTAATTCTTTACAATTTTGTTGTATTGAGGTATATACCAAATCATTTTCTATACTGTTTTGTAGCCACAATCTTTAAGAACTTTATTATTGAAATTAATATGGTCATAGAAAATCTTAGTACTTATTCTTTTTTCGATAGATACTAAGAACACCGGATTATATATCTTACTATTCTATAAATATATATATATATATATATATATATATATTGTGTACATTTAGGCAGCAATTTTTCATTGATGCATGTTTCTTTAAATAATATAGACAAGTTTTGTCTATTCATTTTAAGTATGTTCCTTTCATATTGTCTGATAAGCTTAATAACATTATCATTGAAAGACAAAAGGAAATCACCATATTGATACGTGTTTAAATCCAATCTAAGCTTTCGGCTTACATAAGCCATCATCAAAGATGACAATTACATTTCAATATATCAAACAATACACGGACGAAACAATAATGTTAGTCTGTTTTTGTTGCATGAAAAATTTCAAAGCAACGGCAAACTCGTGTATACAAGACACGGAAGCGAAAATCGCGTCGCAGATCGTGACGTCACACATGACCACGCGAGAGTGAGTATTAAGTACGGGAAGCCGTTAGTATAAACCAATGGCTTCTGTTATCAATTATAGGTATTTAAGAATATTTGTGGAGATTTCGTAGTTTACTTTGTTCAGGTTGTGTTTCAACTGTTTTATGTATATAGCTTCAAGAAATATTTGTTTTTGTTTATTGTTTTCATGTTTAAGTATAAATTTGAATGTATATAAATATTAATAAATAAAAACACACAGACTCATATATATATATATATATATATATATATATATATGTATAAAATAGATATATTTATATATATATATAAAATATATATATTTATATATATATATAAAATATATATATTTATATATATATGTGTGTGATTTTTCTGTATATTATTTATATATTATAAATGCGCGTTACCTTTTGCAAAGCGCTCAATATCAGTATAAGAGCTAATATATTTAGTTGGATTGATGTGAGATTGTGACCCTGGGTTTCAAGCTCTTTGCGATCGTAAGGCACCTGACAATCGCAAAGAGCTTGAAACCCAGGGTCACAAACTCACATCAATCCAACTATATATATATATATATATATATATATGTGTGTGTGTGTGTGTGTGTGTGTGTGTATTTACCCGTATATAAGAACTGATATATATATATATATATATATATATATATATATATATATATATATAGAGAGAGAGAGAGAGAGAGAGAGAGAGAGAGAGCGAGAAAGAAAGAGAAAGAGATAAATATATAGAGAGATTTGAAGAAAGTGAGATCGGGAGGTGCGGATAGACATATAGACAAATGAATGGACTGAGATGGAGAACATGGGATGAAACACAAAACGCATGCCTTCAAATGTCCTCATTATTTTTTTTTAAATTTTATTTTGACTTGTTTTTTCTTTCCTAGTTCTTTTCATTCATTCCTATATTCTAAGTAGTGAGGCCTATCACAAACCGAAATCTTGGCAGCAATGGCATAAAAAAATGGGAAAAGTAAGTCATTTTTTCTTTGTCGTTATATATATATATATGTATACATATACATATATATATATATATATATATATATATAAATATATACACTGGTTCGTCTGCAATAACAGAATGTAATCAACTATATTGGCCCATGAAAGAGTAAAAGATAATACATTATTACGACGTGTACAGCAGCTTACAAGAAACATCGATGAAATAAAAGGAAGAATTGCATTATAAAATAAAACTCTGAAGCCGCGAAAAAAATTAAGTACGTTTGTACATAAAACTAGAAGTACATATGACAATTGTAAAGCCATCAGACGTCCAGGGCCGAACGAATCACATTGTTCACTAAACTCATACAAGAACGAATATGAAAATAATTAGGTTCGTCTAAGATTTTCCGCATAGGGAACAAAACGTTCTTGATTTGTAATTTTTTGTATTTTTTTATTACTAATTTCTGACAGAAATTTTTATTTACCTATTTCTTTTTTTTCTGGGAGAAATTTACATTTTTTTGTTTTTGTTTTTATACATTTGGTATTAACATTAGCGTTCGTATGCAATCAAGAAAGTTTGCGTTTGCTTTCTGCTTGCACGAAAAACAAATTCTGATTTTATTTCTACTCTCTATTTTTGTTTCAAAGTCTCAACGATTTTTGCGTACGAGAATGCGATGGCAAAAAATGTGAAAAAAAAAGTGTTCAGGCTACAAGAGTATAGCTGATACTGATCGATTAATGTGGTTGAGGAAATAAAAAAAGGAGTTAATCAGAAAAAAAGAAGACGTAGAAAGAGGAAACGGAAATCATCACAGAATGAAGAAGATAGAAGATATAAAAAAAAAGATGAAAGAAAAGTAAAACATTAAAAGATGTCAAAGCGTGAAAAGCTTGTTGAATGGCGCCTGGCATAGGGCGATGCTTAGCAAAGCATTTGATGACGTACTGAGTTTAATCAGACTACCTTGATCTTTTAATTCCTATATCCGTCTACACCAAATCGAGCACCGTGACGCACTGGTGTGCCCCGAGAAGAAATTAGGTTCGCGGTAATGACAGAAAGGTTGTATATCAAAATGTGGAAAATAGAATCTGGAATACGTTATAAAGTTCATATAGAGTGTGAGTAACATGACCAACGAGACAGGCTCAGTGGAGTTTCCACATGGAAACGAGGCCACGGTTTCGTATATCTCAGTCTCTCGGAGGTGTCTAAAATCTAAAGAAGTTATACTTAGTTGCGTCGATATAGCCCGCGCCGTCTATTTAAACGCATAATTAGAAGACGTCGGTATGAAATATGAAAACCAAGGTCATCCAAAGTAGATAAAAAAAATTCATAATGAATATATGAATCGGGAAAAAATGAAAGTTGATCTTCGATATGTTACGCGCGGGAATTTAGTCGACCACGCGATGTTTATGTACAAAATGCGTAGAAATAGTTTTTTTAACATGTGCTGTGAGAAAATATTGGGAAAACCTGATCTAAGCAGAGCTTAAAGCCTAAAATGCAGCCATTACCTCATGGCTAAGATTATTATGCATTTCCACTGCTGTTAGAGATTAGGATGCAGTACTAAGATGCTCTTATTTCCAGGGTAGGTAAACGCTTTTAATTTTAAACGCTGTAGTTGAACATTTTAATCGATCCACAAACGTAGCGTTTTTTTTTTCGCTCCACAAGTGCCCACTGGAACGTGTGTTGGCCAAGAATAGAACAATGGGGATTTCTCAGATTAAAAAGAATCGCTTGAAAGCAGCCATTAGATTACGCCAAAACGCTGGTATCACACTGGGATTGGGCGTTAAGAGTAAAGTAGTGAAAACGTTAATTATCTTCCAGAAGAAGAAGAAGACGGATGAGGAGGAGGGAGAGGAGGAGGAGATGGAGGTTCTGAGAAGAGAAAGAGAAGGATAATTCATAGTGATTTGTTTGGCTATATCCAAAATAAAAAAAATGACAATGATTTGCTAACTACAACTAAATTTATGTACCTTATCGTGTTAGGACGTGAGCGAACATGGCTCTACCTAACATTCTATCTCTCATATCTTTCAACAATGTTTGTCTTTTAATTATCGCTCTCTCTGCCACTTCTGATATACATTCTTAAAAGCATTTTAAGCAGGTTAGTCGGTTGCTTTTTCTCCGTCCCTCTTGCATTCAGTGTCCAGTGAGTGTCAAATTTTCTAACCCTTCTTTCCTCATTATGTGTCGCAAAACTTGAATTGTCCCTTTCTGATTCTAAGTTGAAGTGTCCTTTTCGTATATATTTTTCTTCAAACGTTCTCATTACTTACACTCTATTTTCAAAAGTGGTGGGAGCCTTACGAGTAAAGTACTGAAAGCGTTAATTATCTTCTCTTAGAAGAAGAAGAAGAAGAAGAAGAAGAAGAAGAAGAAGAAGAAGAAGAAGAAGAAGGAGGAGGAGGATGGGGAGGAGGAACAGGAACAGAAAAGAGGGAGAGAAGGAGGTAATGGAGGTTCTGGGAAGAGAAAGAGTAGGATAATTCACATTGATTTGTTTGGCTATTTCCAAAATAGAAAAATGACAAGGATTTGCTGACTACATCTAAATTTATGTACCTTATCGTATTTGGACGTGAGCGATCATGACTCTCCTTAACTTTCTATCTATCATAGCTTTTAACAATGTCTTTTAATTATCGATCCTCTTCTGACATACATTCTCAAAAGCATTTATACAGGTTGCTCGCTGAGTTTTTGCTCGCTGCATTCAATGTCCAGCGAGTGTCAAATTTTCTGACCCTTCATTTCTCATTACGTGTAACAAAAATTTGAGTTTTCTCTCTCTGATTCTAAATAGAACTGTCCTTTTTTGTATATATTTTTCTTAAAGCGTTCCTTTTCCTTACACACTCTGTTCGCGGCATTCTCAGCATACTTCTGTAGAACGAAATATCCTTGGCATCGTCTTCTCTTCATCTTCAAGGTAATTGTGCAGAATTTACTGTCATATAGGGATAGTGATATCACATTACAGTTCAGCACCCTTTTCTTTGTTTCTAAAGAATTTTACCTGTTTCTCAATGCATCAATTAGTTTTGTGAAAAGCATCCTTTAATATTCCAATATGTGGCGAGAATTGCATTAATGACATCAACAGTAGCGTTCTCTAATGAATTTCCTATCTTTACAATGGGCCACTTCTGGAATTAAATTGTCACACATCGTAAGAGAGAGAGAGAGAGAGAGAGAGAGAGAGAGAGAGAGAGAGAGAGAGAGAGAGAATCATATAAGAAAAGAAAGGATGTCGACGGAAGGGGCGAAGCTGTACGAGAATAGATCGAGAACGAGGATGTGTAGGTACAGATTTCGAGGGCTAGAAAGAAAAATGAAAAATGATGAGAGGAACACTGATAATGAAGACATTAAAGAGAAGAAAATGGAAAGGAGGCGAAGAGATGAAAGAAGAAACGAAGAAAATATGAAGAGGAAGAAAAGCAAAGAAGGAAGAAAGGGGCGATGGAAGGAGAAAAAAAATAAGAAGACGAGGCGTGCGGTCGCATTAAAGAAGTCGAAGATAGAGGCGAATTACATGTAATTGTAGTCTTGATGACATCTGTGTCGATAAGAAAAGGCGAGTGATATTAACGTTAAAAGTGCATCTGTGTTAATCAAAAGAAATAAAGAACTTATAAAGTATGTATGTTCATATAAAAAATAGAGATCAACTCACGTTAATTGACTTCTGTTTAGCATCATGATGTGACAATGAAATGTTCCGTTAATATTCGTTTCTTTCTTTAGCATAGAGCATTGATTCTCACTGTGGTTGGCGAGACGCGATTGATATCGCTATACTCTCGCAATAGATCAATAGAGTTTCAATAGGTAGCTATAATTTTTTACAACTAGAATTTTTCATCAAAATGCTAACGCTTGTTAAAATCTTTACAATTTTTAGTGTTGTTAAAGTTATCGCTAACTTTTTTTTATCCAGATTTACAAACTCTACGTTTCGTTCCATTTCGCAGACCAGTCGGTGAAATTTGAATAAGGTGATTTGTTTGAAAAAATACTTTGGAAAAAAAAAAAATTAACAAAGATATGCAAAATATAATATTGTATTTTTATTAAATATGTATTTGTTATTTTAATCATTATTTTTTTTTAAAAAGCGGGAGTATTTTGTATGTTACATTATAAAACGTTTAGCTTTTCTAAAAAGATAAATGATTTATTATCCTAAACTACGAAACCTAGTAGAACCAAATGTATTTTGTACCCTCTTACCTGTTTGCATTTCTTTCCAAAATTTGGTTTCGAGCTGTCAATGTATGGCTATTTTAGAGGGTGTAATGGATGGACTAGCGAGATTTACAACATTTTATTTGTAGAACCTGTAAATGTTTGATTGATTCATCGATGAATTTGTGTGTGTACGCTTTCTAAGAAATGCGTGGGTTATTTAAAGCCGAAATATAATTTTGATGCTTTAAGATGAACCCTGACATTTAAATATATATATATGATGGACTCTCCCGTCGAACTCGACGTATGAGGGTCAAACAGATCAGGTCCCAGAAACTGAAAGCCCGACACACGCACAGGATTTGATTATAGTGGTGAAGGCTTTATGCAGGGCCATCCACACTTTTTGGAGGGACGAATACAGGGACTTGGTGCAGCGAATGCCACAAGGTCCCCAAACGACACTCCGCAGGTTTTGAATTCAGAGTTGTCCTTCTCCTAGACCAGTTGCCATCCAAGGCTATAGAACCCAGTCTGTTTGGCTATTTACCCATAGTTGGAGGGAGAAGAATAGGATTCACACCTTTCCCAAGGGTATTAGCACGTAAGTGAATGTAATGGATTCGACTGGAATTCGTACTCGGCTCTCCGATTCCTCAATCCAAGCAGTTATCCATTACTCTACCGTGTCTCATTCATATATATATATATATATATATATATATATATATATATATATATATATATATATATATATATATATATATATATATATATATATATATGTATTTATATATTTATATATATATATATTTATATATATATATATATATGTATTTATATATTTATATATATATATATATTTATATATATATATATATGTATTTATATATTTATATATATATATATATAAATATGTATTTATATATATATATATATATGTATTTATATATATATATATATATATGTATTTATATTTATATATATATATATATATGTATTTATATATATATATATATATGTATTTATATTTATATATATATATATATGTATTTATATATATATATATATATATGTATTTATATATATATATATATATGTATTTATATTTATATATATATATATATATGTATTTATATATATATATATATATGTATTTATATTTATATATATATGTATTTATATTTATATATATATATATATATATATATATATATATATATATATATATATATATATATATATTTATATATATATATATATATATATATATTTATATATATATATATATATTTATATATATATATATATATTTATATATATATATATATATATATATATATATATATATATATATATATATATATATATATATATATATATATATATATATATATATATATATATATATATATATATATATATATATATATATATATATATATATATATATATATATATATATATATATATATATATATATATATATATATTTACGTTTTAGAATGACTTTCAACATTTTGATCTTGTTGCAAGTCAAATGCTGACAGCTGCTTTTTCTTCCATAGCTTACTTCCGGTGATTCCCAGAGCTTACTTCCAGTTATTGACAGAACGCAACAAGAAGTAATCACGTGATATCAACGATATTGCATGGCTCCGTTTACCACTGCAATTTTAAGAAATGTGGCACCAGACAATAAAAATTTACTATGTTGCAGAACGAGATTATCTTGTCACCTGATAATTTAGAGTCGAGATGTCGTTCATTAACGAATGCCCCACTAATGTATCATTATTTATTATATATCTATAATGGGGTACATCAATCTTTAGATTGAAGCAATCCTGAGAGAATTACAAGTCCTATCAGATGGGAAAGTGTTGATAGAAAAACTACGTGAAACTTACAGAAGGTAGTGAAGGAAAGCGAGAAGAAAGGACTAAACATCAACTGTAAGAAGAGAGGGTATAGGCAAGTCAGCAAAAAAAACAAAAAACAAAACAAAAAAATAACATCCCAATATGTTATTTACCAGTTGCAAATACCAAAATAAAACAAGTGAAAAAATTAAGTATCTCGAATATGTTTTAACAGAAGAGGGGAAATGCATTGCCGATATCCGAAGGAGAGTTAAGATAGCGGAAAATGACTTCAAAAAGCCAAGAGAAGTATTAAAAAACAGGAAAATTTCACTCGAAATAAGAATAGAGGACTGAAATTTTATGTATTTTTTTCTTCCTTCCCGTGTGTGTTCGATATCTCGTCGCCAAGTTGTTGTGGATTCCACGATGAAATCCGGTATCAAATAATAACAAACGCCAACAATGAATATAGGAAATAAATGTATTAACGTAATAATACAAACTGTTAATACAGGTTAGTAGTTCCAGGAATGCGGGTTAGTAGCAAAATATATATATACAGTCTTTGATATCGACGTATTGCTGTATGACTTCTTACTGAGTCTAAGTGCTCGTTACTGTGACTCTTGCCGCTACGTTATTCTACCGACCGACTCAACGTTCTACTACTACTGTTACTTGACTTGACTGTCCCAACGTTCTGCCGGGTATTCACTGGTAGTAGTATATGTATACCTTGGGTGAGTCCATTTGTGTAAAAAGGGGAGACGCCTCAACAGTAATATCGGTCCTACTATAGAGCAGTGGATGCTGGGCCATCTCATCACAGATGGAGAAGAGATTTGCGTCAACAGAAATGTGTTTCTACAGAAGGATACTGAGAATAGTACCGACTTAAAATCTCAACAAAGAGTTTTACAGAAACAAAAAGGCGGCCTGCATGAAAAGGACAGTTGACATTTCTTGAGGCAAGGAATCGAAATAAAATTGTGGGCTGTTGAAATGCACGCAAGAATTATCCGTGGACGTGTAATACTGCATAATTTATAGTATCCCCGACGATCATCCTTGGATACAAAGATATATTTATGCTAATTCTCACAAGGATAAAGAGCCAATCAAGGTAGATGGTTACTGTGTGGTGTTCTATAAGTCTAAGAAAAGAATTTAAATTAATGGAGTACGAAATGCGGTTACTCGGTGTGAAAGAATATGAGAAAAATAAAATAAAAAAGAAACATTATTAAGGAGAGAGAACAATAAAAGAACAGGAATTTAGTAGACAGAATATAAAGTTTGACATTGTATTTAAATTTTTTGACGATCAAAGTTGACGGGAAAACGATTGGCCGGAAGAGAATTTCCCAAGACAGGAGTACAAGAGAAGAAAATTTTAGCATTGAACTTACGGTTATATCCAGGGATTCTAACCGTAAAATTATGAGACCTAGCTGCCAATCTAGTACCGAGTTTGAATTCGTAAAGTCTTCATACTAAAGAGGAAAGCTCATACGAATAATTACCGTAAGAACATTTATAGAAAAGGCACAGGGACACTACGTTACAGCGGATGGGAAAGTGTTTCAGCCGAGATGCCAGGTCAGGATCGATAACATTGCAGATTATTCATTTGATTATATTCAGAATATCTAAATACAGACTAGACGTTGGGGCAATAATCAAAGCAGGAATGAATAGTAGACTTCGAAATGCGTAGTATAGCCCTTGAAACTCTTAAATATTTCGATTCCAACTGTCTACCCCATGTATGATCTTGAATAAATTTAGAAATTATATTCAATTCATATATATATATATATATTAAGCATTTCACCCCAAGTAAGGAGGGATGCCACTAGTACGCAGGGGTTTACAGAGTAGGGATGAGAGTAAAGAGGTGTGAGGAGTGAAAGGATGAATAGAACAACAAGGGATACAGGGCATCTGGAGATGTCGATTGACATTACATTTGAATAGTTGGAGATTATAGCTATCAGGGAAGCAAGTAATAGGAAGGGAATACCACAGATCAGAGGTGCGAGACATAGAGCCATTGGAGTAGAAGAGACGGCCATATTTAACCGTTTTGACAGTGAAAGGGTGGGACCGTGATACCAGCCTAGTAGCACGCTTAAATTCATGCAGTCTGGGAACTAACGATAGCAGCTCGTCGGAGCAGTTACTGTGAAAGTATTTGTAGAAAAGACAGAGGGAGGCGAGGGCACGTCTGTGAGAGTGCGACTGAAGAGTAGATTCCAGACCAGGACCAATCACATTGCTTATTCGCTTCTGGATCTTGTCGAAGACCTTTAGGCGAACACCGTGGGTCACCAGAACATATATGGCAGCAGTATTCCATGCAAGGGCGAATCGTTGATTTGTAGATTTGAAGGATGGACTCAGGCAAGAAAAACTTTTTGGCGCAACATAGGGAACCAAATTTCCTTGCCGTGGATGAAGCTATTGATTCAATGTAATTGTTCCATCTCAGGTCAGCGGACAGTGTGAGACCAAGCAGTCGTAAAGAGGTGCTCTCGTGGAGTTGAGCATCATACATTCTAATATATATGAAAGAGAAACTCTCATAAGAATATTTTTATGTTAATGCTCACCCAAACCATGCCCAAAAGCCACTCGAGGTAGATGATTATTGTGTGGTGTTGTATGAGCGTAAGGAAAGAGAATAATTTTAATTAATGGGGTAGGAAGTAAAACGGTGAATTCTAGACTTGAAAACTGTAGTAATCGGAATATCCTGTCTTTTTGGCAATCTCTCCACAAGGTAAGCGGTGTCACAAGGCCAGTTTTTAACGTGGGGCGTTCCGAGCGCGTAGACTCGGCAAGATTGCCCGTAGACCCTGTATACACGGGGTCCCTTCGGCAGAGCCTCGTCTAAGTTCCTCTCCGCCCGGACAGAGACCTCGTCCTCTTGGATTTATGTTTCGCAAGGTAGCGTGTCTTGAGAAAGCATCTGTCCCAGTGGAACTTGCTTCATACGAATGAAATACGGAGGGACTGAAAATGATTTATCCGTGTGCAAGCGGCGTGTCGGGTCCCAGCTGCAAAGGTCAGGATAAGTGGAACCAGGGAATGAAGACCGTCAGAACACATGCCATGGAAATAACTAGATGCACGCAACGCTTCGTTTGTGGAGAAGGCGTTGCAGGGTGAAATATAATTCATCACAAGCTCGTTTAGATTATTTTGAACTCTCATCAAGACAGGCAAGTGAGGACCAGTCATCTCCAGCCCAGATATGGCAGCAATACTCCATTTTTTTATCTGATCTGACACTTATAAAGATAGAATATGGCAAAAGGAGTCAGTTACTTATTGTAGCGGCAAAATGAACAGCATTTCTACCGACAGATCTTGTATATGAGTTCCACTTGAGGTCTTTAGTTGTTAAAGGCAAGGAGCCTGTTATACATCATAATATATAGGTGTGGTGAGCAATTACGTAGAAGCAAGCAAGTCAGAGTGGATTGCATCTGGTGTAAATGAAGATAAGTTCCTTACCTCAATACACGACACATAGCAGCGGCATTTTGTTCCTTGAAAGTGGCACGAATCTCCCCTCACGACTTTGGGTTATTAGTATATTAGGCAACGGTGGCTTTTGTACAGCGTAGTTTGTGTGCTCATTGGTCGAACTGGAGAATGCCATTTGACTGGGTAACCGAGGGACAGTGCGAAGAATTTATCATTCGTCCGTGGTGTTAGTATGATAATAGAGGACCGAAGCAGTGAGAGGCGGAACGATTTTTACGTTAGTGACATGTGCAGGAAATCAAGAATGGCTGATTGAAAAAGAAGTATTTAGCGTTGTGCGTGTGCCGTCAGAGGAACACAAGCTCATTTACCCTACAAGAGAAAGTAGCCTATTCTGACCTAGTCCGTTTTTACCTGACGCTATGAATTGTTCTAACATATACCCCGGTTATAAAACTAACTTTAAATAACCCAGGGTATACACAAGGCTGGGGATTTGTTTCGCTTTCATATAATTAAGTTAAGCATCACCGTTTTCTATCCTAAATATCCTTAGAATTCTTACGCCTTACTCTTACCATTCATACTACTACCACCTTCAGCAAACATCTAACTTGAGTGGCTCTTGGTCCTTGTATTGTGTGAACACTAGTAAAAAGAATATTTGTGTCAGATACGTGACGAATTGAATTGTTTCAAAGATTTCTTAAACATACGGTATTCGTTGGTTGGTTGATTTTGTTTAGATGTATATA
>OZ038487.1:98224384-98359384 GCA_964036315.1 Acanthosepion esculentum
TATATAGAGAGAGATAGATAGATATATAGATAGATAAATAGATATATAGATAGCTATGCATGTTCATTTTTCGTTATACTCTTATATACTCAATATCTGTCTATATTTCTGAGATAAGGTATTATGTACATTATATACATTCTTCCGACTATTGTTAAGCGTTGGTTAGATCCAGTGACAAGACCCAAAAGAGTGTGAGTTCAATACCCGCTTAAGGCAGTGGAGAACTTTCAGAGGAAAAATTAACAGGAGATAACTGATAACAGACATCCATAAAACATGGCACTTGGAACTATAACAGTCTACCCCAGTGAGCAAAATAAAGGGTTCAGTTCGACATTCCAACCACCTGAAGAAGGCCGGAGCGTACAACAGCCGAAACGTTCTAATAAATATGGCGACAAAGATGAGGACAATAGTCCGAATAATGTAAATAGTGTCTTATATACTCATATAAGATTATATAATTCTATATATAACTATACGAGTGTTACCCGTTTATATGGCTTAACGCTACAGAATAACCTGGGAAGAATTGTAGCAGATAACAGAAACAAGTAAAATGGATAGCACTTTTAAGTCAAAGTCAAAATAATGACATAATCAAAATAGAACCTGGTATTCCCAAATGTTCCCCATTTAGGTACTAGACCAGGCACGACGTTGCTTAACTTCGGTTAATGTGCGGGGACCTATGTTTCAAAGTAATGCGTCTGTAAGCTTATATTTTTTTGGTTAAATTAACGATTGCGCGCGAATTTTGTCCTGTTGAAGATGAACGCCACGTCTTCCGCCGGGTTATTTTTCACTTGATCCCCTCGCTGAGCCGGTTTATTTGTTTGAATGCAAAGCCCTGTTTTGTTTTCTAGTATTTAGTAATTGATTCGCCGTTTAAAATTCATCCAACCACCTATCAATGCCTTGAGACGATACATTCTAATTGTGTACCACTGCTTCGAGGTAGCTGGAAATATTCTCTTAATATATCTTGTAATTCATATCATAGAGAAAAGGTAAGTAAATCAGTGGCATTTTCATTATTCCGTTTTTATCGCATCGAAATTCAGTCAACCAGGCAATGCTTAGAAAATATCCCGAAAGAAAACTGCATCTCACCTTAAGTAACACTATCACGAATTATCTTCGTCTATGCGTTTTTTTTTTTAATATGTAGATCACTTTCGTGGTATCTTTCTTCTTTTATGTGCAGTTTCCCTTCAGTGCGTAGGCGATCATGCCCCTCCCCATCATCCTATTTGTCTTTTTTATTATCTCTCCCAAACCCTGTTCTATCATGCTCAAACTCACCAAGTACGTTACACGCTGCTTTCCTGTGTCCTTCTTGCCGTCAATCTGCCCTGTGAGTTTCTGGTTTCCCAAGCCCTCATATCTTATTAAGTGCCCCAGAAATACTTCTTTCTGGTGTTACGTATAATTTTCCTATTCGTGTCAATTTTCACAAAGACCTCGTTGTTCCTCACATATTTGGTCCATGGTATCCTCAGCATCTTACTGTAAAACCACAATTATGTTGCTTCAGGTCACTTCTTCATCTTTCAACGTATTATTCAGGGGGACAGATATCACGAAACAGTCCAGTGTTTTTTTTCCTTTTTTTCCTAATAATTTTTTCTGTCTCTTGATTCTCTTACCTTTTGGGAATAAAAGCCAAATGACAAAATATTATCAATTTTCGGTTCGTCTATAACTCATGTTACTTGGTATGAGAAACGACAAAACGAGTGTAAGAGCCATGCTTAAATTTTAAGAGACACCAACTAGTAATAATGGATTTTACATGACTGAGAATAGTTTAAACGTGATGTGTAATGGTAATATTAGCCGTTTCCTTATAAGGAAAGATTCGACATTCACTGGCCGAGCCGTTAGTGCTACTCCATTTACGCTTTTCTTCACTCGTTAGCCATCAAGATGGGATCAAAGTGTAGTTTCTGATAAACACATTTTTATTGGGAGAGTTTCGGCATTCATTGGCCGAAAAGTCAGTGCTGCTCAAATTTCTTCACTCCCTGGCCATCGGGCAGGGAGAAAAATGCAGTATTTTTTCTCCTCATCTCTAATAGTAATGTTAGCCGTTTATTTATAAGGAACTCTCAGCTGAAATTCATAAGAAAAACCTTAGTTAAAAGCAATTTATCAGGAAAATAAGTTTCGCAACCATATTCTTCCTAACTGTTTGTTTGAGATACTGTGCAACATCAGCATTTTGATTATGTCATTGTTTTCACTTCGATTAGCATTTGGTAAATGTAACACCGACTTAGATGTGCCGGACTACCTTTCTCGAATGTTAGACATCCGATTACCCAAACAAATCCTCTTGTCGGTTCTAAAATCTGGCAAGATACAACGTATATCTACACATCGTCAATTAAAGGATTCGATCAAAATCACCTTACTGGGGACAGAAATCCATCCGGCCAATTCGTAGTCCACGAAAAGCAACATCCTTCGAAAGTATTAGAAGACAAATAGAAGAGACGAAGAGATCCCATCTGAAAGTCAGAGCTCTGTATATTGTGAACCCTCATACCAAATCATGCGATGGCTTCGGACATCTTTTCAAAAGATCACGTGTAGCCCCACGTCGAAATTCTAGGACTAGCTCAAAAAAACTTGTGAGGATAGAAATCGATTCTGTCAATTGGAAGACGGAAGCTGTAGAAAGAAACAATTGTAAAATACATTAAACATCCAAAACACACCAGAAAACAATTAGAAGAGACGAAATGAGCCCAAGGAAAAGCCAGAGCTCTCCTTTCTTTGAACCCACCAACCCTACCATACGGTGGGTTCGGGCTTCTCTTCAAGTTCAACATAGGACTCAATTCAGACAGAAGGGAATAACGATAAGCGCCTCAAAGTGTCCCGCAAACGGTGACGACAAAATTTGCTAACCATTTAATTGTTGATCTTGTTGATGTTATTTCTGATTTTGTGATTCTGCAGTTCTTGCTTTTGTTGATGTTGCTTCTGTAATGTGTGATTCTCTAGTTGTTGCTCTTGTTGATGTAGTTTATATTAATTGTGATTCTGTAGTTGTTGCTCATGTTGTTCTTGTTTCTGTTATTTGTGATTCTGTAGTTGTTGCTCTTGTTGTTCTTGTTTCTGTTATTTGTGATTCTGTAGTTGTTGCTCTTGTTGTTCTTGTTTCTGTTATTTGTGATTCTGTAGTTGTTGCTCTTGTTGTTCTTCTTTCTATTATTTGTGATTCTGTAGTTGTAACTTTTGTTTCTGTTATTTGTGATACTGTAGTTGTTGCTCTTCTTGATATTGTTTCTGTTATGTGTGATTCTGTAGTTGTTCCTCTTGTTGTTCTTGTTTCTGTTTTTTTTATTCCTTAGTCGTTGATCTTTGTGATTTTGTTTCTGTTATTTGATTATGTAGTTGTCGCTCCTGTTGATGTAGTTGATGTCATTTGTGATTCTGTTGTTGTTACTCTTGTTGCTCTTGTTTCTGTTATTTGTGATTCTGTAGTTGTTGCTCTTGTTTCTGTTATTTGTGATTCTGTAGTTGTTGCTCTGGTTGATGTAGTTTATTTTATTTGTGATTCTGTAGAAACAGTTCAGGATATTCAAATAAAGATGGTCCTGCATGCATCATTCAAAGGAAGCTATTTTAAGCATTCATCTGAGAATGCAGTTGTATACAGCCGAGAGTGTAGCTAATATCTGAACGATATCGGTGCCATGCATTACATACACGACGTCTGGCTAAAATCGTTATAGTTGGAGTTGAAACATCTGTTTAAATAACACTACTCGAATATCCCTACAATGGTTGCCTGTAACATTGTAGGATATATTGACTTTCAGTTGAATTATCTGTTGGAAAATGAAGACCACTGGCTGGCCAAATTTGTATCTTCATTTTTCTCTAAATTTCTATCTAATAGGAACAATTGTAGCGAGCGTAATATGTTCCTTGCGAATATAATGTTATAAGTTAAAATAATGCACCCCAAAATAAAACAGGATGAAAACTGCCAAGGCAGAGTGATTCTTGGAGGTACTCGTGAACTCTTCAATCATAACATGGACAACTTGTGTTGCTGCTTGGTACATCATATTTGATTTTCAACGCCAGACACCAGTACCTCTGTATTTTCGCCTGCCAGTTCTTTGTACCCGTGTATTTTCATCTACCCCGACATCATGATAATATTATCCCAAGTTACCGCAATATCTATCAGGATCCATTCACAACTACACTTGTTGACATCTATAATATCTGGATGATCGCTCTCCAAGCGCTGGTCAGTGACGATGGTCTTAATTCAGATACACTTTATTTTCCCATTTTTGACTAATTGCGGGGTTTACTTCTTTTACTTTCGACTGCGCTCCAAAATCCAGACGTCTTGCCTGGTTCGCAGTGCATTCCTAGACCAACATCCACGGTTGTGCCACTTTTGTATATTTTTTTAACATTTGCTAATGGTCGTTCAAATTTTTATCATTCAGATCTATACAATAAATAAAAACGATTGGAAGCAAATTCACATTTCCCGATTCACACCCTTTTCCTCTCTGTTGAACAGGGGTTGAGCTTTAACCCTCGTTTTCTGTTTATGTTTGTGTTTCCGGTTCCTTCTAAAATCTTCTCTTTCACTAATGTTTTCGGATTTTCTTTTATTACATGTACCTTCTTGTACGAGGGTCATTCAATAAATGAGGTGAATTTTTCGGTATAAGGACTTCTAATACAGATAGAAGCTTACTCTTTATTATTTGTTTTTGTTTTACTACTTTTTCATATGGATTTAATTTCTTTTGCAGATTAAAAAAAAACTTTGAGAGTTTTGGCGATTAACAAAGGTGACCGAACAAGTAGCATGCTCCAGGATTGAACAGCGGTCAGTAATCAAGTTTTTGGTTGCTGAAGGGTGCAAACAATTTGAAATTCATAGGAGAATGTCAACTGTGTATGGTGCCACATGTTTCAGCCAACAAATGTCTACAAATGGGCTAAATTCTTTAAAGAAGGACGGAGCAGTGTTGAGGATAAAGACAGACCTGGGAGGCCTACAGAAGTGAGGTCTCCTGAGGTGATCGAATCAGTCAATGACCTCATTCAGTCTGACAGAATGGTGACAGTGGATGACATTGCAAGGATTTTGAGCTTATCTGTTGGGACAAACGCAGAGGTCATCAGTCAGAGGGAGTCATCTAGCTTCATGACAACGCAAGGCTTCACACAGCAACCCAAACGGTGCAGACCATCAACAAGCTGGGCCGGGAACTGCTCCCTCATCCCCCTTACAGCCCAGGCATTGCCCCTTCAGTCTTTCACCTGTTTGGTCCCTTGAAAGCGTTCACGAGAGGCACGAAGTTTAAAAGTGACGATGAAGTCAAAAGTGTTGTGAGCGACTGGCTGAGACATCAGTCCAAAGATTTTTACGCTGAGGGAATAGGGAAACTTGTGCACAGATGGGAAAAGTGTCTGACAGTGCTGGGAGACTACGTTGAAAAATTTAAAAAAAAAGTAAGATTCTGTCTGTATTAGAAGTCATTATACCGAAAACTTCACCTTATTTATTGAATGACACTCGTATCTTACTAACATTATCGCCTTACTTGGGGGGAAATATTTAAAAAACTAAAAAAAAAAACAGTGAATCGCATGGAATGAACGCATATATTGATAATTTTATTCTGAATACAAATGTCCTAATAGTTTATGTTTTAATTTCTATTTCATTTAAATCTAATGTCCAATAATATCAAATGGAAAATGAAAGTCTATTTTTGCCGAGGAGGGGGTATAATCTTTTGATGATTTTACTAATTTTAAAATTAATTCTCAAAACTGCACCGAATAAACAAGCCATGTTAAATTAGCGTCATTGTGATGAGAAGTCTTTTTTTAAGTATCTTCAGAAGAGAAACGTCAATAGCAATTCAAAAGAAGACATTTCTTGACTTTTAATCGACTTCTTTCAACGTATTATTGTAAAGATTCCAATTTTGCCTTACCGTATTCTAGTTTGAATTTTCATTCGATATGAACAATTTAATTCCTATTGTTAAACATACACTTTTAACGGTGGTTGTTCGTTATGCGATGAGTGATTTTAATATATCCTTATGCCCGTTCGCATTTTCATTTCTATTTGAATTATTAAACGTATTATTTTCATTATTGTCATAAAAATTCTTACTTTTATTCTTATTGCCTTTTTACTATTTTTAATCTGCACTAATTGAATTAAAAATTAATTTGTATACTTTCCCATCATATCAGCGTATTGACGAGAATTTTGACGATGTTACTGAGTTTGGAACGAAATAATACCTGTTTATCGATTTGTAACTCGTTTGCTAACAATGTACAACGATAGATTGTTAAAATAATTTATATCATATACATTATAATAAAGTAAGATAATTCTTGTGTGTTTCTCCCTTGTAATTGGTTTTATAAAAATTAGTTGTAAGATTTATGCTAAAAAAATCATTGACACTTATCGATATCAGAGTACTTTGTTTCCGTTTTAAATGTACAGTAACATACAGTATGGTTTGTACATAATCAGTTTAACTGGTAGATTTATATATCATTAAATTTATATCTAACTAGTATTGGGTTGGTGCATAATTATCAGGCGTTTTTGAACTATATCTATTACGAAAAAGAAATATAACAATTCAACAGTAACATTTTTAAATGATTATTCCGGAGCGTATGATTATCGACACAAAGCTTTATAACCTGAAAATAAAGTAATATTTTTATTAAGAAAAGTAAGCAAAAGAGCAATTTTTTTAACAAATAAATCCCCTTAAAAAAAAACGCCTGATAATTATGCACCAACCCATTAGATTTATATTATATATTTATCGTTAGATCTTTGTTAAAACATAAGGAACTGAGAAATTGCAGTGTCAGATGTAAAAACACGTGACGACCGATTCAAATCAGTGGAAAGGGGGTCATTAAGAACCGAAAGAAGTGCAATTCTTACTTTTTACCTAATTATACATAACTTGTCAGTCAGTTTTCTTCATCTGTTGCTTATTTCTTCCTATTCGTTCTAGTCTCTTCATGTTATTTCCTTTCCTATGAGTATTTGCTGTTGTTGTTATGTTTATAAATAAACTGAATTGCATTTGTTCTATAATCAATTGCATGTCATACTCAATGACATAGGGAAAATGAACGATGCGTGTTTTTGCTGTTTTCACTTAAAGAAAAAAACAGATACCATCAAAAACAAAACTGACAATGCTCTTCGCTGGACATGGGCTCCCGCTAGTTAAAATTTTTTGTTTTTTTTGTTTTTTGATTTCCTGAAAAGATAGCGTATCATGGATTTTCTTTGTTTTGTTCTTCAGTTCCGTTCTTTATCAGAACGAAGGCTTCAACCAAAAAAAAAAAAAAAAAATAAATAAATTTATTATTATTATTATTATTATTATTATTATTATTATTTTATTTCCTTTGATTTCTGGTGTGTACACATTTCTTTCCGGGTCCCGCCCAGAGACCCAAGGTTAGAAATGGCGTCATGAAATTTTCTACTGACAAAAACAAATACATAGATAAAGCCCTTCGTAAGGTGTGGGCTGTACTCGTGAAACCAATTATTATTATTATTATTGTTGTTGTTGTTGTTATAATTATAACCGGAGACCTAAGTTCAAAATGGCATCATGACTTTACTCATTGATCATTTTTCTGAAAGAATAACGCAAAAAACCTAAAAAACACACATTTAACATAGATAAATCCCTTCATAATGTTTGAACTGCACTTGTGTGTGCAATATTTTTGTATTTCATTAAGGCATGAGTTAAAATTATTTTTGGGGATTTCCTGAAAGAATATATATCAGGGATTTTCTTAGTTTGTGCTTGAGTTCCCTTCTTTATCAAACCCAAGGCTCCATCTAAAAAAAAAAAAAAATTATAATTTACTCTTATTATTTTATTTCCTCTGATTTCTGGTGTGTACATATTTCTTTCCGGGTTGCGCCCAGAGAACCAAATGGCACCATGACATTTTCCACTGAGCAATTAAAAAAAAGAACAACCACACAAATATTTGACATGAATAAAGCCCTTCGTAACGTGTGGACTGTACACGTGAGAAAAATGTTTTGTATTTCATTAAGGTATGGGCTTCAAGGAATCCCTTCATTGAGTCTATTGTAATCTTTTCCAATCAGTCTGAGAGCTCCAACTACAACAGGGATAGTTGATGTTCCTATGGCTCACAATTTTTAGATTTCGATTTCAAGGTGCTTGTATTTTGATAGCTTTTTGAAGATCTTTAAAGATGCATTGCAGTCTGCAGGGATTGCCATATCAATATGGAGGCAATTTGTTTGCTTATAGTCTCTAATAGCAATGTCTAGGCGATCACCGTTGATTGTTCTGTCTGTGTCTGCTTATTATTATCATTATTATTGTTGTTGTTGTTGCTGTTGACATTTTCCTCTGATCATACCTACGATCATTCATATTTTACAAAGATAAAGCTTATCATAATTATTTGGGAGCACAATGTTTTTTTTTAATTTTTTTTAAAGGCATGAATTACCAGGAATCTCTTCAATGAGTCTATCGAAATCTTTTCCAAACAATACTAGGGATCCAACTTCAACTGGAATTATTGATGTACTCAGGATTCTTCCATTTCCATTTCATGATTCTTGTATTTTAATAGTTTTTTGAAGATCTTCAAAGATAATATTAGAACCTGCAGCGACTGGTATCGCAATAAGAACGCACATTCTTTTCCTTTGGTTTTTGATCACAATGTCTGCGCGATTAGCTTTGATTGTTCTGTCTGTATATACTATATCATAGTTGTCTTATAGGTCCTATCTTTGTAACTTGATGTGGGCGATGCTCATACAAGTTACTTACAGATTCCTTCACGTAAAATTTGCATATTTTTCAGTGCAGATATTGAACCACTCTTTATTTATTACAGCGTTTCGGTCGTTGTACGCTCCGGCCTTCTTCAGGTGGTTGGAATGTGGAACTGAACCCCTTATTTCGCTCACTGGGGTAGACTGTTCTAGTTCTACGTGTCATGTTTACTAGAACATGGCATTAAACATGGCACGTGGAACTAGAACAGTCTACCCCAGTGAGCGAAATAAAGGGTTCAGTTCCACATTCCAACCACCTGAAGAAGGCCGGAGCGTACAACGGCCGAAACGTTGTAATAAATATGGCGAGGGTTATGGTTTTCAGTTATCTCCTGTTAATTCAAGTGTCAGGACACATGGCACAGTAGATAAAGGCGTTAGTTAGATCCATTGACAGGACCTTAAGAGTGTGATTTCAATACACGGTTAAGACAATGGAGAACTTGCAGAGGGGAACTGACAGGGTTCAGTTCGACATACCAACCACCTGAAGAAGGCCGGAGCGTATAACAGCCGAAACGTTGTAATAAATATGGCGACAAAGATGAGGACAATAGTCCGAATAATGTAAATAATGTACATAATACCTCATCTCAGAAATATAGACAGATATTGAACCACTCTATCATGCTGAGTTTTATATTCATATTCATATTATTATTATTATTATTATTATTATTATTATTATTATTATTCCCTTTCATTTCTGTTTTATAATCATTTGCTAGGACAGAAATTGCATCGTGATATTTTCACTGCATTGTTTCTCCCCTGAAAATCAATGAAAAATCTACAAATCCATACACATTTTGAATAGGTAGATAAAATCCTTCTTAGATTGTGAGCTGAGCTTGGGAGAAGACGTTTTCTTTATTTGTTTAAGTCATGCACTGCCAGGGATTCCTTCAGTGAATATATCAGAACTCTTTTTCCAAATAAATTCAGGGCGTAAAAGCACAAATGAAATTACTGATGTCTTTATCTGCCATATTTTGGTAATTTCCACTTCATGTTACATGTATTCCGATATCTTTTGAAGATCTTCAAACATACCTTACGCTCTTCAAGAAATTCCATATCAATAAGAAAGCACATTCTATATTTATGGCTTTTGATCATCATGCCTGGCGGTTAAAATTCTTAAAGGACCTGTGTCTGTAAACGGGTCTGGGTGCCGTTCACACCAATTTCTTACAGTTTCCTATACTTAGAAGTTTTCCGTGCATAAATTGGTCGATCCTCTCGTGCTGTGTTGCATATTCAGTAGGGTATAATGCCATTCGTCCTTACAAATGTTTCTGGGTATTCAGTACATCTGCATTTGAAGTCAATATAATAATAATAATAATAATAATAATAATAATAATAATAATAATAATAATAATAATAATAATCATCATTATTATTATTATTATTATGTATGATATATTTCCTGCTTTGCATCCTGTAGAGTCGGGTCCAAACTATGGTACATAGGCCCCTATAGAATTCTCTTTAATCCTGATCTTCTGGCCAACTTTTACATAAATGTTACCTGGGACGCTGTTAGGAAAATTTTCCATTCCTTTTCTCACGAGGCCCAGAGTTCCGATGACTATTGGTGCAGTCTCAGTCTTCATTCCTCACATCTTGTTAATCTCTATCTCAAGATCCTTGAATTTCGACAATTTCTCGATGATTATTATTATTAGTAGTAGTAGTAGTAGTATTAGTATTATTATTTATGGGAGGATACTATTTTGTTTTTTTTCTTAACAATTTTGTTTACTCCGGCGCATGAAATATCTATGAATATGAATGCATTTTCTCGTTTATGTACCAGAGCAATGTCTTCGCAGTTATTATTATTATTATTATAATTATCATTATCATTATCATTATTATTATTATTATTTGTGTATGCTGCGTTTCCTGATTTGTGTTCTATAGATCCGGGTCCAAAAAACTGTCCTTAGGCCCGACAGGAGAATTTCTTTTAATTGATAGCACATTTTTTAGTATATCATCCTATATACTAGTAGGGCGATCTTCTGGGCAACATATTTGTTAGTGATACCTGGGACACTGTTATTAAACTTTTCCATTCCTTTTCTCGCGATTCCCAGAGCTCCGATGACTTTTGGTAAAGTCTCAGCCTTTATTCTCCACATCCTGATAATCTCGATCTCACGTCCTTGTATTTGGAAAATGTCTCGATAATTTACATGGAGGAATTTCTCTCAAATAGACAACTATGTCAATAAGAATACACTTCCTGAATTTCACGTCTTTTATGATAATATCAAGCCTGTTATCTTTTATTTCACTGTCAGTTTGAATTGGCATTACCCAGGGATAGTTACACCGTTATTTTGGGTAACTGTGTGTGTTTGTGCTCATACCATCTCTCAGAGGTTTCGATTTTGTGATTCTTGCATGTCTTCTCCATATATTTCAGCATTGTTATGAATGTGGCTATATTTTTTGCCAGTTCCGGACATCCTGAGATAATATGGTCGACAGTTTCATCATATTTTCCGCAGATCCTGCATTTTGGGTTATTTACATACACACCCACATAAAAAAACGTCCACGTACACACATATAAACATATAAAAACTCGTATCGATGATCGTAAGAAAGTCCTACGTTATGACAATCGTTTGAACTCGCTCGAAACATAAGAAATAAATATTTCCATAATTTCTATTTAATAAATACTTCATAGAAGCTTTATATTATCTTTGCATTGATGACACTCTACTGAGTTGGTAAGCAGATCAACCTATTGTATGTTTTTAATGTCTTGTAAGCCGGACGGATTGAGGAATCAGAGAGCCGAGTTCGAATTCCAGTCGAATCCATTACATTCACTTACGTGCTAATATCCTTGGGAAAGATATGAATCCACTTCTACTCCACCCCAGCTATGGGTAAATAGCAGAACAGAACGGTTTCTGTACACTTGGATGGCAACTGGTTTACTGCTTAAAGAAATGGCAACCTACTGCGGGAAAAAATCTACCTCGTCTGTTATGTATCGAAAGATACATTATCGCCTACGCGTGTATCACGCATGGCACATAACTTACTGAAGCCGTGACTATCAGAGATATCGATATTTTGGTTGTCTGTACATTTCTTGAGGACTCCAAGTATTATAAATATAACAATTTTTTTTTAAATTTCGAGATCTTTATATTTAATTATTTTGACATATACACCCTTGTGCAAATTAATTGAAACAACCGCTTTAGTTTCCTCTCTTTCACCATACGGTCAGTTTTAAACCCACTGGAGTGACAGGGTGCAATCGATTTCTATCTTTTCTTCAGATCAGATCATTTGCAGTGGTGTGCAGAAATATGTATATATTTTCGGGGTGTATGAGGAAATTTGTTTGGCCTTGAAATATATTGCGTCACTCGTGATTGCAGCAGATTTTTATCACGCCCAGACAATATTGTCTCGACTGTCGATTTGTTGTACTACGGCTATTATCTCCGATGGACGTTACTCCAAGGAAGCGTTCAAATTTTGTAACGCTGCACGAACACACAGAGTACTATAGACTTGCCTGGAAACTCTCCTGATTGAAAGTCAATCGTGAATATGTGGCCAATCTTCAAGAAACGACTTCGTGGAATGGACATACAAAGTACGAACATATGCACTGAGTCATGCTTCTGTGGAAAGATACGAAAAATGTAAATAGTAAAGGAATTCATTAAATTTGCAGAAGGGTGTACGTTAATAGATATAATTGATGAAACTAAGATATCTACGTATAAGTAAGATTCTTTTGTAGGTTTTAATCCTAGTTTCTTGTTCATTGTTTGTCTGTATGAATGAAAAATTCGAAACAACAACAACAACAATAATAATGATAATAATAATAATAATAATAATAATAATAATAATAATAACCTCCTTATTGATATGGCAGTCCCTGCGGACTGAAATGTTAAAAAGCTATAAAAATCCAAGGGCCTTGAAATCGAAATCTAAAAAATGTGGCACATGGGAACATCAACAATCCCTGTTGTAGTTGGAGCCCTCAGATTGGTTGGAAAAGGTTCCAGTAGACTAATTCATGGGATTCCTGGAAGCCCATGCCTTAAAGAAATACAAAAAAAAATTCTCACGAGTACAGCCCACACCTTACGAAGGGCTTTATCTACGTATTTTTGTGTGTCAGTGTAAAATGTCATGATGCCATTTCTACACACCAGAAATCTAAGGAAATAAAAATAATAATAATAATAAGTAATAATAAATTTCATTTTTCAATGAAACGTAAATTTATTGAGACTTGTAGCACGCCTGAAAATTTGACGATTCTCTTGTATTGTCTAGTGAATCACCAATCGTAATTTAATGATTGCATAATGTCGTAGCAAGTTCCAGGGCCGTACAATGAAAGTAAGCATTCTCATCTTGCATCGATAAATATTTGAATTTAACCACCTAAATATTACAATAAAAAACACACTTATGAATTTAGGTTATTACATAAAGAAATAACACGATACAAACAAAAAGATTCAAAATTAACAAGGTTTTGATTTAATTAGATTCATTCAATTTTTACCACTTATTAAAGTGCATGTTATTTAAAGTCAGAAAATATTTTCCCTTGTAAGAATTCTTTTAGAGATAATAATGATTTACTGATACAAGTCTGAATAATTAACACATAACTGAGAGAGATGAGATGGATTCATACCTTTCCGAAGGGGATTTGGACGTAAGTGAATATAATGAACCCAACTAGGATTGAAACTTTATTTTAATAAAGTCCTGATAATTATCCAACGACAATATTAAAATAAAATCTTATTTGCTATCAATTGAAATTATTTGAGTTGATGAGATGTCATGAAAAAAGTCTTCAGAAAGATTAATCGAAAAACATAACGAAAATTATTTTACTATGTAATACATTTGATTGATTTGATTGACTAATTCATTTTCTTCGGTTTATCAACGCTTTGCAGGTTATTTAAAGCCAGATTTAGCGATACAAGTCTTACTAATTAATCCATAACTCGGGGAGAAGAGGTGGATTCATACATTCCTAAGGGTATTTGCACATAAGTGAATATAAAGAACTCAACTGGAATTAGAACTCGGCTCTCCGATTAATAATTACAGGCCATTATCCGTTACACCGCCTGCACATCCAAGCTTACAGCACCTTGAATTTCCAAGCGGTTACCATTTAAGTACTGTCCAGGATCGGCGTTACTTAACTTCGGTGATAGTACGGAAATCGCTGTTTCAAAGTGATATGGCCGTACTGCTTTAAAGTCTTGGTTTGCATAAGAAAAAGGTTTTCAGCGTGTAACATAACCTCTTATTGATTACTCATCTACGGACATTGGCAATTATTGTCTGTGAATGGCTTTTCCATTTCACTGAAGCAGACGTTAAACGCATTGCAACATTATCGCATCCTCTATCATTCGTTTCATTCTTTCTTTCTACTTTTATATTTATACATTTCCTCACAAAAACCAACTTCTTTGATAATATATTCCCATCTATTTTTTCCTCACATTAAGAACGGAACGGTGCATTAGCTATCTGTGGTAGTGTCGGGTATAAAGATTCTGCTAACTAACCAACGGAGGAAAAACAAAATTAAACAATTATTATTATTATTATTATTATTATTATTAGTAGTAGTAGTAGTAGTAGTAGTAGTAGTAGTAGTAGTAGTAGTAGTAGTAGTATTGTTGTTGTTATTGTGTTTGTTGTGGTTGGTGGTCGGTTTGTTAAATGCCAAACGTAAGCGATAAAAACACGTTCGATTTAATAAGATCTCATTTAAATAATTGAAGAACATTTTGTATCTAATCTGCTGGTATTCACCGATCGATGCGATTACAATGCATTATGCTAAACTTGGAATTTTGGCTGGGTTTGTGACAGTAGATTTAGTGCACTGAAAATCATGCACGAATATTAATTTGGAAAAAAAATGACGAATTAAATTCATACAAGTAATTTTTATAGCAAAAATAATACAGACAATTTCGAACTTTGAATCAATTGAATACAGAAGACCAACTTCAAAACAATCTTTTGAATATTGAGGAAAAGGTTTCTTTCAAATATTAACGTTAAGATCAATCTGCCGTTACAATCGTAGCAGAAGTTCTCGATATTTCCAGGAGTACTGATAAATAATTATCATAGTAAAATAATATACTTATTCAAATGAAAATGTATTCAAATATAGCAAAAGAAAAGAAAAATTTATAAAATACTACAGACATTCGCCGGAGAGAACGACAGATCTTGGAGTCGGAGGATAAACACATAACAGACCAAATTTGAGGAAGTTGGAAGCGATATCAATCCATAAAAGACTACAGAATTGTTAGGTACAAACGCATAGATAAAAAAATAAACTTGATACATTAGTTACATTATTTACATTGTTTTGAATGTTGTCCTCATTGTCATTGTCATGTTCATGACGTTTCACCCGTTGTACGCTCCGGCCTTCTTCAGTTGATTGAAACTTCGAACTGAACCCATTATTTCATCCACCGGGGTTCATTGTACTACTTCCACGTGCCTCACCTTTTCCGGATATCTCAGTTATCTCATTTTAATTCAGAACTCGAAATTTTGTGTTCACCACTGTAGTAGCCCGATATTGAACTCAAATTCTTTGGGTCAAGTCACAGGATCAAAACAACATTTTTATCAATATCTAAAAATACTGGGAGAGTTTAGTTAAAGGAGATAACTGAAATATCCGGAAGAGGCATGGCATATGGAACTAGAACAATCCATCCTGGTGCACAAAGGGCTCAGTTCGAACTTTCAATCATCTGAAGAAGGGCGGAGCGTAAAATGGCCGAAATGTCGTGAGCATGGCAATAAAGATGAGGACAACAGTTCGAACAATGTAAATAATATAAATACTTACAGTACCTCATCTCAGATATATAGACAGTACCTTGATGCAAGTGAAATGCATTCATACAGAAGTATGTTCAGAACACCGTGGATCGAGCATAGAAAGGATCAAATTTTAGGGTAAATGGAAGCAAAATATAATGATACTTAAATTCCAAAAGAGACAATTGTAATTTCTAGGTTTCATAATTGTTATGGGAACTATAATATTAATAGACTCTTCCGTACCTCATAAATACTGTGCCTCAAGAGGGAGCAGCAGACACGGGGTCAGTTTTGAAACAGTCGTTTAGACTGTTATGTTCTTTGCTGTCGAACTCTCCACCTCGGCAGGGAGGAACTCGGACGGGGTTTTGCCGCATGACAAAGTGCCGTCCGGGGATGTAGTAGGTCCCTGAACCCGTGTATACGGGTTCTAATGGGCATATTTTTGGCCGAACCAACGGGCTCGGTAAGCCCATGTTAAACCGGCCTTGTGCCACATGTGACCCACGTGGGGGTGTTTGTTAAATATCGACACTGAGTCAGTTTTGGAACAGTCGTTTAGACGGTTCTTTGCTGTCGAACTCTCTGCATCGGCGGAGAGGAACTCGGACGGGGCTTTGCCGCAGGGCAAAGTGCCGTCCGGGGAGGTAGACAGTCCCTGAACCCGTGTATACGGGTTCTAATGGGTATATTTTTGCCCGAGCATACGAGCTCGGTAAGCCCACACTAAACCGGCCTTGTGCCACATCCGACACACGTGGGAGTGTTGTTAAACATCGACACTGAGTCAGTTTTGGAACAGTCGTTTAGACTGTTCTTTGCTGTCGAAATCTCCGCCTCGGCGGGGAGGAACACGGACGGGGCTTTGCCGCATGACAAAGTGCCGTCCGGGGAGGTAGGCAGTCCCTGAACCCGAGTATACGGGTTCTAATGGGCATATTTCTGGCCGAACCAACGGGCTCGGTAAGCCCATGTTAAACCGGCCTTGTGCCACATGCGACCCACGTGGGGGTGTTTATTAACTAATACTGCTCTTCTCCAACTATTTCATTGTTAATATTCAATAGCTGTATAATTTCCGGATATACACTCTGTATTTACTGGAGGGGAATAACCGACGGCTCAAAATCGGCCAACTGATGTTAGCTGTCAGTAGTGTGCACATCTCTTAGATCGGCTTCGAGTCGTAGAGATTTAAACAGTTGTCGGAGTTAACTCCTGCCTAATTGTCCAAATTGGTCACTATGGCACACTCTCCGTACACTATGAATACTGGGCGATTTCTTGCCGCGTTCTCTCTTTTTACTTTGCATTTCAGCGGACACATTTTAAAAATACGAACTATATATGTTCACGCACAAACACAAATGTTGATGTCTTTGTCCATTGTAAAACTTTGTTGTTTAATACATATACTCGTTTATATATATATATATATATATATATATATATATATATATATATATATATATATATATATATATATATATCTCGGTCTTGTTTGTTTTCTTAACATTTCTTTATGGTGGATTCAATCTCTGAGTCCGTCATATTCTTGTAATGGACTCTCTTCTATCAGGAGTTACACACGTGTTCCTAATTTAACAACACGTATACCTCCAGTCCGCTACACAGTGATTCTTAATAAACTACTGATCAAAAATTTAAGAAAAAATTGATAAGAAAAAATCTCATAAGAGACTGTTTGTCATGGACACATTATAACCTTTTTCTTACTTAAGGTTACTAATTCTGTAATCTATAAGGTTATGTAAACAAATAGTTATAATCCAATCAATTTATTTAGAAATTGGCATTTTTATAAAATGAGGTGTTTTACACTTGATCAAAATTATAAGACCAGGGGGTATAAATTGTTAGATCTAGGGTAATTCCAATGTTTTTAGTTCAGTTAGAGATTAGCAATCACTGCGTAAAGGTGTCACCATGCCTAAAATTCTACATTTACATAATCAAGGTTTGTCACAGCGGGCGATCACAGCTAAAGTAAATCGCAGTAAAACTGTGATTTGCAACTTTCTGAAGCACAGTGAGAATTATGGAAACGCAAAGTCTACTGGTAGGCCCCAAAATATTTCTCCAGCATTGAGTAGGAGGATAAGACGGGTTGTTGTGAAAGCCAGTGGACTTTCTTCTAGTCAGATTAAGGCAACCACAGATGCTGATTACAGTCCAGTAAACATCAGATGAAACTTACGACAAAAAGGCATGGTAAATAAAAAGCGCAAACAAATTCCTCGGCTGTTTCCACGTCACAAAGTGAACCGTTTAAGGTCTGGTCATGAATACCAAACATGGGACATTGAGAAGTGGTAGAAAGTCCTGTTTTCTGATAAGGAAAAATCCAATCTAGATGGTCCTGATGGCTTCCAACGATATTGGCATAACAAAGACATGCCCCTTGAAATTTTCTCCACACACTATACTGGTGGAGGTTCCCTAAAGGTATGGCGTGCCTTTTCTTACAGAGGAACGATGGAGCTCCAGGTGGTGCAGGGTCGTCAGGCAGCGGTTGGTTATGTTAACATGCTACAAAAAGCATCATTGGTGACGAAGGTCCATCGTTTGTGTGGGGTTGGATGGTTATTCCAACAGGATAATGCTGCAATCCACACTGCATGCCGGACCTTGACCTTTCTACAAAAAATGTGGTCCATCTCTTGAGACATCCTGCTTGCTCACCGGACTTGAACCCAATTGAAAATGTTTGGGGATGGATGGCAAGAGATGTTTATCGAAATGGCAAACAATATTCAACAAAAAATGAACTTCATGAAGCTATCTTCAGAAGCTGGAGCAATATTCCTCGCAGCTTAATGGAAACACTCATTTCTAGCATGCTCCAAAGAATTTTTGAAGTCATCAAAACCAGAGGAGGTAGAACTCATTAAATTTGGTTGTTGAATGTTTTCGTACACTTTTCGCAGAATTTTTGTCTCTTGTCTTATAATTTTGATCAAGTGTAAAACGCCTCATTTTATAAAAATGTAAATTTCTAAATAACATGTGCAGATTATAATTTTTTGTCTCCATAACCTTTTAGATTATAAAATTAGTAACCTCAAGTAAGAAATGTTTAAAATTTTTCCATGAAAAACAGTCTTTTTAACAAAATTTCCAAGTGGTCTTAAATTTTGATCAGGAGTGTAAATTACTTTTATTCGGTTTTAAAAAAGTTATGTTTTAAAAATGATCCTTAAATTACTTTTATTTTTTTTAAAAGTCGACGAAAAATATTCATAGTTTTTTTATGCCGTTGTGTTGGTGGTGTTGTGTCGGCGACGTTGTTATGGCGGTGATCAGAGTCCTACCTATTGAGGGGTCTCCCCTTTTTACAAAAATGGACTCACCCAAGGTATACATATACTACTACCAGTGAATACCCGGACAGTCAGTAATAGTACGTTGAGTCAAGTCGGGCAGTCAAGTAGTAGTATAAAGTCGAGTCGGTCGAGTAGAACAGTAGAGAACGTTGGAAAGTCAGACGGAGGGTAGCACAAGAGTCACAGTAACGAGCACTTAGACTCGGTAAGAAGTCATACAGCGATACGTCGATACCAAAGACTATATATATATATATTTGTCTACTAACCCCGCATTCCTGGAACTACTAACCTGTATTACAAGTTTGTATTATTACGTTAATACATTTATTTCCTATATTCATTCTTGGCGTTTGTTATTATTTGATACCGGATTCATCCCGGAATCCACAACACTACCCCCACCTGCTTTCACGACTTTTAAAACTTATGGATATCAATGCTTTAAAAATTGTAAAAAATTAATGTGTGGTGAAAGTGAGAATAGAGAAACAATGACGGACATATTCATCACGAGCTCAAAATACCAAAATCCAAAGTTTACGCTTTTTGGCGCGCCGTTGGGGAGACGTCCTACTTTTTTTTTAAGTCTATGTATATTGTGAAATACCAATGAGTTAATGGAGCAAGTGTCGTAGACTTTTACAGCACATGCATTCTTTTTATGTACCGTTTTCCTTGATAATGGAAAAGATATCCACAGAATCCTATCCTAATAGTTCTAAGCGAATTTAGCTAACCTAATATCCCATCCACTCCTTTTTCTACCATTCAGTTAGATAAGCTCTTTAACTAAGTTATACGATGTGTTCCTCTTACCTTCAATATAACCTTTATGTGTCGCCGATCCCTCTTTCTTCATTATGCGTTCAAGGAATCTTAACTTTCAAGGTACTGGCTACAGGGATTCATTTTTGCCCATTTTCCTTAAAATTTAAAGCTGCCTCGTTGCTCTCATATCCCGCCTACGGTATTCTCAGCGCCCTTCCTTAAAACTACATCTCCATTGCCACAAAACCCTTCTTCAACTTCTGTCTGTTTCATTATTTATGGTACTTTTCCAATATTCTATTAAGTTGTTACTCAGTTGAAACCAAACATTGAAAAACTGTCAAAAGTTCATGTTTTTCCTTTCTTTTTTTTAGAGTCACGGTGGAGTAATGGATAGCGGCTCGGATTGAGGAATCGAGTTCGAATTCCAGTCGAGTTCATTACATTCACTTACGTGCTAATACCCTCAGGAAAGGTATGAATCCTTTCTCCCCGCAAGCTATGAGTAAATAGCAGAACAGACCTGGTTCTAAAACCTTGGCTGGCAACTGTTCGACCGCAGAAAGAAATGCCAACCTACTGCGGAAAAAACAAATCTGCCTCGTCTGTCATGTACTGAAAGGTACATGATCGCCTAAACGTGCATCACGCATGGCACATCACTGACTTTCCAGTCGAATCCATTACATTCACTTACGTGCTAATACCCTTAGGAAAGGTATGAATCCTTTTCTCCCCCCCCCACTAGCTATGGGTAAATAGCAATGTAGACCGGGTTTTTTAACCTTGGATGGCAACTGGCCTACGGTAAAAAGAAATGGCAACCTGCTGCGGGAAAAAAATCTGCCTCATCTGTCAGGTATCGAAAGATACATGATCGCCTAAATGTATATCACGCATAGCACATAATTGATTGACTACCGCGTCCATCTTTATCAGAAATTAAATGTTGTGAGTATCGTAGAACAAAGTCTTTTTCTACATTCTGGAATTATCTGGGACATTACATTTCGAATTTCAGTTTACGCATATGGGGTTTGAAACTCACCATGGTCGATTTGTCAGGAAGATGAATTCTTGATATTATCGCCATGGTGAGACGATACCATCGTGAGGACACCTTTGGAAAGTTCCTGAAAACCAAGTCTTGTGAGTAATATTGGGTAGACGGGAATGTTGGTTGTGCTAGCACGAAGTCACAAGTCATCGTGACCGAAGAATTTAAGTCACTGGGCTTAAACAGTTAATCACGCAAGATGAAGCGTTCTCTTCCACAAACTTTAATCAAGGAAAGCTCACTGTAGTTGTTGTACAAGCATCTCAAGTTGTTGAATAATACTAAATATGCCTGAGCTGGCGTCTGTAACAGGGATTAGCTAACCACCCTAGATGGCAGACATACTGACATACCCGGATACGAAATTTCGTAGGCTTTTCGTCGATTGCTCAATTAGTTAATTTTAATAAATGAAAATAATTAATATTATTTCATCACTTTAGTCTTACGGGCCATATAATGTTGAAACACCGAAGTTAAGCAACATCGAAACTTGTCCATACCTAGTTAGGTAACCGCTTCTGAATACCAAGTGCTTTAAGTTTAATTGTGCGGGTGGTGTATTGGATGATGTCTCGGAATTGTTAATTTCAGAACCTAGTTCTAATTCCAGTTGGGTTTGTTATATTCACTTTCGCGCAAATACCATTGGGAAAGGTACAAATTCACCTTTTCTCACTCCATCTGCGGTTATTTAGTATGGTTTGTATCAATAAATCATTATTATCTCAAAAAGCATCTTACAATGTAAAAATATTGTCTTGCTTTGAGGCCTTCCCGGGTTAAATATTTTGGGGGAAATATTTATTTTCAGGCGAAGTTGGTTTTTAATATAGTAACTAAGAAACCCGAGAAGTGGCTAACGCCTCTACCAAGCGTATGAGCAGATAACTAGACTCGTTTCAAGATCAGAAGGGAATAAAAATAATCAAGATGGTGGTCGTTGAAGTTTTATTTTTGGACGTGTTTATTCGTCCGTGTCTGAAAAAGACACGTTCGGTAAAAAACGTATACATACGTTTACGGCAGGGAAGGGTTTAAATAACCAGCGAAGGGTTTATAAACAGTAGAAAACAATCAATCAATCAATAAATAAAAGTATTTCATCACTTTTCCTAGTGAGGCTGAACAGTTACACACTTAAGATGGAGGAAGTGTTGCGTTACTGCATAACGTCGCTAAAGAACAAAAGAAGAAGCTACTTTTAGCTTTGGCTTGCATCGTATCATTCCGAATTAGAGGCACGGATTATATTTGAGGTGTTTGCACACGTGTTTGATTCGAGGCTTAACCCAATAAAAATGCAATTTCACTTGCTTTGTTACTATTTGGGAAAATAAAAGAAACAAGGTAAAAATTAGGAAATAAGAAAAATGAAAAGTCAGCTGTTAACAATGATGAATTCGTGCGTGCAAGCCATTGGTGTGGCGTATCTGCAGGCAGAAAGTGTCGAATTATAAGGAAATGACAACGACGGCCTTAAGCGAGATTCAGGCAGGAAAATGTTTAACAAATTAAAAAATAACGGATTTAAATTGTTGCAATCATATTTGGTTGCAGGTTAATCGAGTTCAAAATATGTCAATATCTTGATTTTTTTTTAATTATGAATCTTTTTTTTTTTTAATTCTTTTCTTCCGACTTTCACTTTTTCATTATTTCTTTTCATTTCTGCTGACCTCTCTGGAGGTCAGTCTTAAAATTCACATGTCTTTCTCGGTCTATTTATTTATATTTATACCTGACATTCCACGTCTATATTCCTCTTTATAATTCTATTCATATTTGTCTGCCTGCAAGTATTACAGAAATTCTTATGCACATTATAGGAATTAACCATTGGGGTTCACAGACAAACACACAGATGTACAAACGAGCGCGCATATAGAGAGAGAGAGGGGGGAACGGTGGAGTAATGAATAACGGCGTGGATTGAGGAATGGGAGAGCCGAGTTGATATTCCAGTCGAATCCATTACATGCACTTACGTGCTAATACCCTTGGGAAAGGTGTGAATCCTCTGTTTTTCTCTCCAACTATGGGTAAATAGTAGGACAGACCGGGTTCTATAGCCTTGGTTGGCAACTGGTCTAGAAGAACAACAACTCTGAATTCAAAACCTGCAGAGGGTCGTTTGGGGACCTTGTGGCACTCACTGCACCAGGTCCCTGTATTCTAGGTACTGATCTGCATACGTCCTCATACGTCAAATTCGACGGGAGAGTCGATCATATAGATAGATAGATAGATACATAGATAGATATTATAATAAAAAGAAAGAGCAGTAAGATATATAATCCGGTGTTATTGATTTTTCTTTATTTTTACAAAACAGTGCTCACTGTAAATTTACAGAGCATAAATATAATAAATTAACTGATTTAAAAATATGGTTTCTTTGCTACACAGGAATTACCATGTTTCAAAAACCGACGCTAAAAACTTCAAATTTAATCAATTCATCATCAATAGATGCAATAATAGTTAACAAAAATGAACAAGCTACCGCACCTGTCTAAATGATTGGCTTTCTCTGTATCCTTGGAAACAAAAAATTATTAATTGTATATGCGTTTAAAACTCAGTAAATTTAAAAATACGTTATTCCAAAATTCGCTTGAGGGGGAAAGAGAACTAATGCTTTTAATTTAATTATATAATTAAATTTGAAGTTTTTAGCTTCGGTTTTCGAAACATGGTAATTCCGGTATAGCGAGGAATCCATATTTTAAATCAGTTAAATCATAATAATATAATATACATATATATATATATATATATATATATATATATATATATATATATATGTGTGTGTGTGTGTGTGTGTGTGTGTGTGTTGAGAACAGCCATCATTGGAAGCACCTCAAAATCGATATAAATCCGTGAGTTGATGATGAGGATGATGGCTGAATATCAAGCGTTATCTGTGAATGAGACGACGCGTTGCACATGATCTTTTAACAAAAATTGCACGTACCCAGAATGAAGATTTCTTTAACATTATTGCCTGCCATCGTGTCGCAGGTTTTACGTCAACATTTTCCTCTCTGCTACAGTCATGTCCTAACCAACACTGAGGGCGGGCATAAGATGTGCATGCTGGCCGTTCACCTCGTAGCAGATGTCATCTGCACTCATACAGGTCTTCTTCTAATCCTAATGCTTGTCTTCTTCAATCAGAGTAATGACATATAGGGAATCGATAACCCGATCATGCGGCAGGTAGCAGTTGGCAACATAATCCTATCTATCTATCTATCTATCTATCTATCTATCTAATTCTGTTCGTATCTATCTATCTAATTCTGTTCGTATCTATCTATCTATCTATCTATCTATCTGTGAATACATCAATTCAAAGCATTTAATCACCTCAAGAATTAGTCCTCATCCGAAGCCATACTCTTTAACCAACTTCGTTTCCAAAGATGGAAGCATTACTGGAACTCATGTTTGGGGATAGGACGATTCTGCCTCGTCGGATTCTATTGGATTTCCTCGATATCTTGAAATCTTGTTCCTAGGATTTTAGTTTTGGAAAGAGACAAAAGTTTCAATGGCGAGATATAGGTCATATGTATTTTCCGACCTGGGGAATGTGGTAATAGATCAAAAAGTATATATATATATATATATATATATATATTTTAGAATTGGACATAGTCCGACAATTTATTTTAAAGACATTTATATTAAGTTTAACGTTCTTTTTATAGATACAAGTATTTAAGCAAATGCTCTGTTTTATAATAAACAGTATTAAATAACATTTACCGGCCTGAATGTCCGAGAAATTTTCATAGAAAATTTTCGCTCTCCGACAGGAATCGAACCTGTATCCTATACGGAACCATCATTTCGCGTGATGTGCCTTAACCGTTCGGCCACAGACGCGCATCTGTATATTTATAGCCGTCCTTGGAAGGAACGTGTTTAGAGTGTGGTCGTCTCCCCCATATATATATATATATATATATATATATATATATATATATATATATATATATATATATATATATATATATGTGTGTGTGTGTGTGTGTGTGTGTGTCGCTAATTAAATTCATGAATAAAATTCAAACTGATAGAGATATCACCTTAATAATCACTTACAACTAGAAGTAAACTTATATTTGAAAATAAAATTTTAGTGTTTTAATGTAAATTCTATGAATATTTTTCTAATCGACTATTTCATATTAAATCCCCTAAATTATTGTAATAAAGCTTCTTAAAATAACTTTAACAAACATATAATTAAATTCCTTATAGACTGTTTAAACATTCAAACTTATATCAAACATTATAATATTTATGAACTCTCAAAGTAAACTAAAATAACTGCGTCTATTTCGGGCCTTTCATTCCAAAGAAAGTTAATGACACTTTCTCTCATAACTTCTTTCTCTCTTTTTCTCTTTATGCCTTTTTCTCCTCTCCCACTTCCATATAAATATATAACTTCCGTTAAGTTAATCGATTTAATGTGTCAGTGTCTGGATTTCCTCAAACAATTTAAATTTGAAAGAATAGAAATGTTACATCTAACTCAATCATGTCTCTCTCCCCCATCACTTCGTTAATTTACATATACTTAGTACTGCCCGTCAAAAATGTGTAAATTTCTTTTCATTTTTCGTTTCAACTCTGATGATCGGCGGTCCTTTAAAAGAGCTGTGGTGAAATAATTTATTATATGGAACCTTAAAGTGGTCTGTTTTTATTTAAATTATTAGCTCTGATTTACATTGAGCTCTCTGGATTTTATCCTCCTTGGGTCTACCCATACGGATTACCTAGTTTTTCGTAAACTAAATATATATATATATATATATATATATATATATATATAATATTAAATATTATTTGAGTAGGCGCTCCGTTCACTTATTAAACAGCATATTTATTTATTTTCATCTACCGGCCTGAATATTCAATAATTATTATTAATATATATGCTCTTTACCCACCTAAAGCGATGTTCAAATGTCCTGCTCGTTGCCTGAAATTCCTTCATTGTGTGATATGCTAAAATAATCTTAATAGATACAGTTAAGATACTTATAAAATCCTACCAGTTTATATAACTTGGTTAATCAATAAGTCAGTAGCGTGTCAGAGTATTTACCTAATTTTAGATCTGAAATGTTCACAATATAATGTTAGAGTCATGTATTAAATGTGATTGAGGATCGCTGGTTTCACCACATTGCCTAGGATTTTATAGTGAAACACAAATAAAGTCATTCGTTTATTACTTGGGTGTAAGCAGTCTGAAACACGACATAAATTTCTGTGTATCTCATTAAATTCATAAACCTTGATGGCAGACACGTTATATCTATGGCTATATTCAAGAGCAAATTGTTCTGATATCTCCTTTTCTTCCATTAAACTGAACCAAGTATTTAAAGCAGCGTTGTTTCTTTCAGCGTGTGAGGTTATAATGAACAGCGTTGTCTCATTGTGACAACAATTTGTTACTGCCATTTTCACTTATAATATTTTATTTCCAGAGCCCGCTCGCTATGGCCATTACCTCGTCAGTTTGCCGAGAAAATTATTGAACCAATAGTGTGATCAGTACGGAATATTTCCATCTACTGAATGAAATGAAACCCACTGCTGAAGAGAAAAAGACTAAGTCTTGAACCATTCTGATCTTGTCCTATATTTGTCGACTTGTTGACTCTTACCTACTAAGCACAGTTCTTCTCACGACATTTAATTTGTGTGATTTACTTATGTGAACAGCGTCCATTTTCTTCTTCATTTTGCATTGTCTATCGTATAATTCTTTGAAACACTGGACATACCTTGTTTTATACTGTTACAATTAAGGCATATAACTAAACTATATAATCGATTTACACTTACGGCCATATAATAGCGAACCACAGGCCCCCGTACGATCACCGAAAATAAGCAACGTCGACCCTGGTAATTAACTTGATGAGTGACCCCTTGGGTATATCAGGTGCTGTAATCTTGGATGTGCGGGTGGTGTAATGGATAACGGTTTGGAATTGGAAATCTGTGAGACGAGTTCCAATTCTATTTGGGTTCGTTATCTTCAGTTATGCGCACATGCTCTTGGGAAAATATCCTTTAAGATATATAAAGGCGTATAATACATAAGAAACCGCTCGATAGCGATATCAGTACGCGTCAACTGGACCAAGTTAACACTGCACCAGGTGGGTTATCGTCATTTTCACCACTACTCCCTCAATTGTTACACAAACAAATATATATATATATATATATATATATATATATATTATCTTTATTATTAGTATCCTCATGATTTTGCACAGTTCATTCTCCGCGATTTATAAATCGATACGTATTTATTTTTCAAACTGCATCAAATTCCTCATAGTTGCAACATCGCAGGCCTATCGCTAGCCTCTCCATGACAAATGTTCAGCGAAGTTCTATTTTTAGTGTCATCAGTTCTGGATTTTACTGTTATCTTCAGTTATACGATCTAATCGACGTCGTGGGTTACGTTTGGAGGCTATTTGTGTATATAGGAGTGTAAGATAACGGTTAACCCTAGCCTTGAACAGGTTAAGATTGTAGTGATAGGGGGAACATCCTCTTGGGAGGTTTCTGGAAGACATCCCTCACTCTTCACATACAGCAATGGATTACTAGTCAGTACCTAGATGGATGACTGCTTCGGAATGCCAGGTGCTGTAAGCTTGGATGTGCGGATACTGTAATGGATAACGGCTCGCAATTGGAAATCTGAGAGCCGAGTTCTAATTCTAGTTGGTTTCGTTATCTTCACTTATGCGCACATGCACTTGGGAAAGGTATGAATCTACCTGCCATCCCCCCTATATTATGTGTTAATTAGTCAGACCTGTATCAGCAAATTATTATCTCCCCAAGAATTATTAAAATCTGAAAAGACAAGTATTTCTTGCTTTAAATGACCAGCAATTTCGTAAAACACAGAGCAAACAGACTATAAGTATGTCAATTCAGTGTTAAATTCACTGGGCTCTGCTTACCCATTATGCGTTTGAGAAACTTAATCAACATCTGATTGAAAATACTTGTGTCCTTGTTGCTCAAACCTTCCCAGTTGCTCACATATTCTATCCATGTTATTCTCGGGTTTCTTCGGAAGAGACAAATCTCTGTCGGTTCAAATATCTTCTTCATGCTTGAGGATATCGTCAAGCATAAACTACCGTATCGGAGATTAGATAAAAGTTCAACACTGTTTCCTTTTTTTTCTTTTTACAGCGAGTTTCACACTTTACAAACCCCGGGGGCCATTCAACGTAGAGAGTTATGTTTGGAGGCTGTTTGTGTGTATCCGAGTGGAAGATAACGTTAAACCATAGCCTTGAACAGGTTAAGATTGTAGTGATCCACTCTTGGGAGACTATTCGCGGAAGTAAGCTGTTAGAGTAAAACTTACTTCTCACACATGGAATACGGATGGAATGTGGGTGGGTTGTTGTTATACAAGTGACATGGCGTGTGCTTGCCGTGAAGGTGTGAACTTGCGGGACCGGAGAATGTAGTTTGTCCGAGCACGTTCCGTGGCAGTAGGGATAGAGTAGCGAGAGGTTTGCCACATACCGCCTGTGGAAGAGCGGTTGGAGACTGGAGAATAATTCGCCACCCACAAAGACTCTGAGACGCTTTTGGACTTTATCAACGCTGGAGAGTACAGGACTCCATTTTTGGCTTGATCTGGCCCTTCAACACTGTTTTCTTTGCTTCCTTTTTTTTTTTCATTTTATAGCGAGGTTCACACTTTACGATCCACTCGACGTCGGTTCCACAGATCAAGAGTTTCTGGAAGACATCCATCGCTCTTCACATACAGAACTGGATTACTGTGTCATAAATTCCATCGTCCCTTTCTACATTTTGTAACCTAGGGAAGTTTATTGAGCGGAATAATCAAAAGAAAGTTGATAATGAAAGATAATATTTATGACAAGAACAGCACAGATAATATTCGCTAGCGGTGCGTAAATGAAGTAGTCAACTGATAAAAGTGAGCCAAATGAATTTCACAATGAATCTCCAACTGCAGGATATCTACCAACCGCCCCACCTCGTCAGATGTAGCACAAGGCCGAATTTAATGTGGGGTATCCGAGCCCGTAGTCTGGGCCAAAAATTGCCCGTATAACCCGGGTCGTGTAGCTGTTTTCCGAGACGAGACTCTGCCCTTCGACTGAGCCTCGTCTGGGAATCCTCTCTTCCCGAGACAGATAGTTTGACCTGTTCAGCTGGAGACGAATCTCCGACTGCAGACCAACATACAGTATTTACTACTGTATTTATGTAAATAGAAATATACCCATTATCGTTCGTAGGCATGCTACAACAATGAGCTACCCTGACCGTTACATTTCTCTTCCGGCATGATTTTGACATCCGCAATACTTAACGTATTCATTATTTTTTTTTTTTTTTTGCTGACAACAATGCGTCGTCTTCTTTCTGCAGTTACTGGTTAATTCTTTCTTCTTACACTTTTTCTATATTTGCTTCAAGATTTAATAATTTTTCTGAGTCAGTCGGTAAAAAAGTGTCATTTTCCAGCCATAAACTCTTCACAAATATAACTTCCATTAATAAATACTGTTTTTCTTCCTGCTCACAAGAAAATTCGTTCCTCAGTGATAATCAAACATTGTAACCATTGTCACACTGCAGAAACCTACTATTCATAATTAAGAATACTCCATATATATATATATATATATATATATATATATATATATATATATAGATAACGGAAACGTATGGATAAGCAGTAATTTGATCTTTCCTAAACCGGATGTTCCTAGTGACTGAATGGGTAAGAACACGGAAGAAGGAAATGAAGGTTTCCGTATGGGATACAGGTGCCGGACGACGCATATTTTCTGAGAAATATATCGAATATTCAGGCCAGTAAATGTATTTAATACTGCTTAAGTAAAAATTGTCGAATTTAATCCATTTCATATAAGATGTTGTCATTGTTTACGCTAGGTTATGTTTCAGAGCCGAAATGAATTATCGCGAAAAAGTCGTCGAGGATATGTTTATAAGGAGTCATTTGTAGCTGAATAGTTAGCTGCACATCAGGCGAAATGACGTATGGGATACAGGTTCAATTTCTGTTGGAGAACGTATATTTTCTGCGAAATTTCTCGGATATTCAGGCCGGTAATGTAATCAATATTGTTTAATGAAATACAGAGAATATACCGAATGAAATGAAACATTTCAATCTCTCTATCCCAACTATATATATATATATATATATATTGTTGAGTCTTGACTCAATGTTGAATCTCGCCTATTGCATGGAATAATAATGCAACACAAAATGTACTTAGAACAAGAATGTATTATAACAAGAAAGTGTACACAATAAGTACATATAGTATTTCTGTATATTTCTGGGAAGACGCTCCTGGAGAATGTGTTGACTAGTGGCAGTCGATCAGAGTCTCTAGTTGGATCTCGTGATTCCTTTCTCTCGTCTTCCGGTATCAACCATTATTTATATAGTTAGTAGTCACCTATGCAGATTAGGTGGATCCTACACAACATATATATATATATATATATATATATATATATATATATATATATATATGGTGCGGTAAAAGTAAGGCACTTTTCTATTTATTAACTTTTATTGAACAAAAAAAATTAATAGCGGTTTAAGTAAAATTCAAAAGTATTGTCACATCAAGCCAACATATTAGGTTATGATTAACACACTGTTTAATGTGATACAAATGCTTTCGTTCATATTCAGTACAACGCTGATCACTATCAAAAATATCTGTACAAACCATTTGACACATTTCTACATTAATTTCAGAAAATATATCCGACATTGCTTACTTTTGCCGCAACCTATATATACATATGTGCGTGTGTGTGTGTGTGTCAGAAATATGCCAGGCAACGAATATATATATATATATATATATATATATATATATATATACGATTAATAAAAATGAATTTTGTCGCTCAGCTGATTCATAATTCATTCAGCACCTAGAATCCAGAGTTTCTCTAAAATGCTTCATCTTTATTAATCTTCATCAGAGAATGAGATATGGAGAAAAAGACAAAATAAATTCTGGTATTTTTAATTTTGCGTTGTTTGATTTTCTTTGGTCAATCATGTTTTCACCGTTTCAACGTTTGTCTAATTTGTGGCGTTCCGGATTCAAAGGGAGACGACACGGTAATCTGAAGTTTTATGTAATTAACGGATTTCAAGCCTACTCGAAAAACCGTAACTATAGCTCTGTGAATGCAAGTGTATAAAATTATAATTTGTCTCTATGGAATTCAGATGATAATGTGTATTCGTAAGTGTCTATATGTCTGTTAGACACTCTGTTTGTTGGTTTTTCGCATGTTAATTTGGGAAGCATTTACGTACATACGATTTGTTTAAATAAGATTCTTTAATAACGGATTCAATAAAGGTTGGTGATCTAAGTATTTTATGCTTTTTTGACGTGTGTTTAAAGTTGTTTTTATTGTTATTAGTATGCTTTCGAAGTACTTTCTTCATAAAAAATTGTGTTCTTTTAGACAATTAGGGTAGTATTAATTAAATCAAAATTATGACCAGCTTTGTTCCTGTGTATTACGAGAGAGTATGAATGTTTGTCTAAAGTTAAATCTCTATTTCAGTGGTGGCCAACCTTTTGATTCCATGCGCCAATATTTTGTACGATTAGTTTAAATGCGCCACACAAACATCCACTTCATTTCAGTACGTGTTGTAATATAGACATATTTTAAATTTATAACAAAATAAACTGGGAATCAAACTTTTAGCACTATCGCAAAGGACGTGCAATAAATATAAAATCACTGAAATGAATGAGTAGAAGTGGCTTAGTTTCTTTTCATCAAAAGGATGCAATGCGCCGCTTGTAAGCATCCAATGCGTCACTTATGGTGCATGCGCCACAGGTTGGTCTACGAATAAAATAGAGTATTTTATTCGTAGACACAGGCTTTTAAGTCTCGTGATGTCTCTCCGACTTAAATTCTTTTATATTGTACGATGTTTATTTCCCAAGTACAGGCGGCTGAATTTGTTTTTCTTCCTAATTATATCTCCGGGTTTGTTGGATGCAGTGGTAAGGATGTTAATATTGTGGATAAATTTCTTAGTTTAGCAGAAATCGTGTTATCGTGTAGGATTATGAACTTTGTTGTTAGGTGTGCTATTTGTACTGTTTAGTTTTTGGGATTTGTGGATTTCTGTAATTATTTTGGGAACTCGTTGGGATGCACTTATTATTCAAATTGATTGTTATTGTGTGTGTGTGTGTGTGTGTGTGTGTGTGTGTGTGTGTGTGTGTGTGTGTGTGTCCGCGCGTAAACACACTGGTGCGTCTGTATGCGTGAGCGAGTACATGTGTCAAATCTCGGAGTTATTTTTTCCCTTTTCATCATTTTCTCAATCTCTTTACGCTCTCTCCCTATTCCTTTTCATTCTTTTTTTTTTTTTTTTTTTCTTCTCTTTTTCGGCACAGGGTTTTATCGATAGTGTAGCAAAATGTATACATATATACAAACAGCGTGTTTCGTCACTTTGTGGTAAACATCTTCAGGTCAGAACGTGAGACAAACCCGTGTGTGCGTTGGAACTTGAGGATGCGGTAATAAAAATCTTTCTCATACGCCACGACGAAGGATTGTTATTTCAACACTGTTTGCTTGTCTCTCATTACAACCTGAAGAGGCCTACCGTTAAAAAGATGAATTGCATCTTCTCAACAGCCTTTCTATTTCATCTCCTCGTATAAAAATACAAATAAACAAACAAAAAAAAACATTGCAAACAATATATTGCAGAAATATATATTGATTTTTTTTCTTTTGAAGTACGTATGTATGTATCTATCTATCTAGGTTTCTGTGTGTGTGTGCGTGTGTGTGTGTGTGATATGTTAAGTTATTTATAGCACATTTTCCCATAACTCGACTGCCTGGGAAAAGCATGTATGGAATATTTGTACTTATTATTATTATTATTATTGTTCTATCATAATTATGCTTGTCTATCCCTTTTTTAATTTGCTCGACCGTTACGCCCTGCCAACCACTCATAAATAATGACCTATTCCATTTGGAAAGGGTGAAAAACACTACTTGGTTGCAGTGAGAAAAAGAAAGAAAGAAAGAAAGAAAAAAAGAAAGAAAAAAAAGAAAGAAAAAAAGAAAGACACGCCGATGTGGAGAGAAATTCAGTTTAAGCTGATGAGAACAGATACTAAACTTTGATCTTGGTCAAAAGGCCGAGAAGCAATTGCATTTTCTTGCCACCCGACGCTGATTAGTTTAATTTTGGGAACCGGCGCGTGTACGAGGGTCACGTTCAAATATAGTCTAGTTCCAGCAATTTGTATTTGCATTTTTATGATCTTCAAAGATACGTAACAGTCTGCAGAAAACGCCATGTCAATGAGAAAGCACATTCTGTTTTTGTGGTCTTTGATTAAAATGTGTGAGCGATTAGCTTTGATTGTTCTCGCTGTGTGTATTGTAAAGTTCCATATAATTGTTGCAAGTCCTATTATCTTCAACCAGGTCTGGTTGGTGCTTATACCAGTTTCTTGCAATTTCCGTGCATATTTCCCAGTGCAGATATTGGCCCACTAACGTTTCGAATGTTATACTGAGTTGGTGTTTACACTGTGAAACCTGATACAAAATGGCCAATTGTCTCTGTATATTTATCACAGAATATGCATTTTGTGTTAAGACAATTTTTTCAGTATGTGTGCTTCGTAATTTCTAGTTAGCAAGCATTGGTTTTGTACAACAAAGTATAAAATCTTCGGTTTTAGCTTTTAACCCTGAACTACATAACTACTGATGGGTTCGGGTTTTGTCTACATCAGCTCGTTTGGCACGAGCAGTGTATTAACCATGATAGCCTTATTTTGTCATTCTTTCAGCAGCAGCAGCATTGTTATCATTATTATTATTATTACTACTACTACTACTATTAAACGTTATATATACATTGCATAAATTCCAAAGTTGCATCTTCGGTGATTTTAAATTAATATAAATATCTAATAATTGGCAATAAATGGATTTGTACTGTCTACAGATGGATCCTTCGCAATATTAGAGTCATTTTCACATCTGATTATCTTATCCTTAGTGGGAGTTCTGAAGAAGCGTGGAAGATGTGAGACCACACCCAAAAATAGCCCCGCGAAACATTTCGTCCGCCCGACTTGTTTTGTTTTCTGTTCCACCGCTTTTGCAGAACAGAGTCGATTTATTTCCTACGTATAGGGTATATTCTAAGAACGAATTCCTGCATTCTTCCATGGCGAAAATCACCAAGGAAACCAGGATGAAGATAGTAAAGATGGGTAAGAATATAAACCAGCGAAAAATCGTTATGGAATTTAGTACGATAAGAAGCACATTTCAAAAATCCACTCGAACTTTCAAAGCACTCTAAGTGTTGTTACTAAACAAAGGTATGGTCGCCTTCGGGAGTAGCTGGATAGGATAATACGGACACTGTTCATGATGACCAAAAAAGAAACCAACTTTAAATAAAACTGTTTTAATTTCTGTCTGTAGTTAATATATAAAAATGAGAGAAAAATGATTTATTTGGTGCCTGTAGATAATACCATGTACATCCTTCAAGAAAATTTACTGAAGAGATTCATTTCAACGAAGAAATCAACCTTGAATAAAAAACATTTCAAAGCAACATTAAAGGATATGACTTGTGGGACGCAAATGCTCCGGATTAAATCATATTCTGCGGTGAAACAAAGATAGTTCTTCATTCTAATAGCTGTAAATTTGTCAATGAAATCTTCGGATTTTCCGGGCCACGAATCTGATGTTTTAGGGATGGTTCAAGAAAACTGGTTAGAACTGACGTTAGCTTGAATAGCGCCAAATACACCCTTTTGTTAAGGGACTTTTGATACCACACATGGATAAAGGCGATATTTTCTATCATTACGAGGCTCCATATCACAGACTGCACGCAAAACGGTGAAAACTGATCGATGAATATGTCAGCGTACTGTATGACTGACCAGATCAAGGCCCTGACTTAAATGATAAATTAATTGCTGACAGAACTAATGTGTAGAATTCATCAAAAGAAACCACGCAGTCTAATCCTATGGGATCCCAACAACAGGGAATTTTATCTAGTATTTAGGAAGATGGTAGAGGAATTGCACATATCCTACCGAAGCGTACTGAAAATGTTATTCAAACTATAAGTAGCTACACTAAATATCAATAATGTACATTAGCTTCCTGAAATAAATATTCTATAATAAATCAATATACTATAATAAATTTTAATTAGAGGCATTTTTCTATTTTAAAACACAGCATCAGACTCTGTACATCTAGGTTAGCCTAAATTATCTGTGCAGCCATTTTTCACGTCGTCTCGCATCTTCCACGTAGAGGATAGATAAAGTACAGGATATTTAGATGTAAAAATGATTCCAATATGGATAGGCTTACGACGAATATCACATTGAAACTCCGGTTCTTGTACAATCACCGTAGTTAACCCACGTCCAACCAGGTCGGTACTAAGATGGGTGACCATTTACTGTAACCTTGAAAACGTGCGTGTAATGTAGTGGCAAAACGGCTCGGAATTGGAGGATTGAGTTCTAATTACAGTCGTGTTCGTTATATTCACACGTTATATTCACACCTTTGAAAAAAAATGAATTTCTCTGTTATCTTCAAATCTAGGGGTTAAATAGTAGAGCTTTTATCAGTAATTTATTATTATTATTTGTTTAATTCTTACAATCTAAATATATTTCCTGGCTGTAAATAACCTTTCAAATAAGTAGTAAAAAATTGAATCAGTCAAAAACTAATATGGCCAAAATTTAATCTATAGATATTAAAATAAAAACATTCGCTTATGAGATTGCAATTACTAGAAATGTTCAATCGTTTAAAATAGCCGAAGTTCTAACGGGATGCTGTATATGTCGTTGGGAATGGGACACCCTGTGTCAGTGTTTTTTTTTCTTCGAAATAGAAATAATCAATCCTAGCGATACTGATCCTGACTTTCACAAAACTGAAATGGTGTAATTTTCTTTCTAGAGTCAGGAGAAAACGTATTTTTAATGACTGGCTAATTAAAAGTTATTAAAACACGAAGTCATAAGTAACTTTCCATAATCCATTGACAACTAGTATTTAGATTAATGAAATTAAATGTCTGCGGATAATTTTAATATACAGGGTGTCTATAAAGTTCGTGTGCAGATTAAAAAAATATAACTTTATTTGTATTTGCGATAGAAATAATTTGTAAAAAGAATTAGAAAGAAGTAAATCTATATTTTTAAGGTTTTATTGAAATTTTATTTACGTTTCCACATGTCTTCCATCATTAGCAATACAAAGGGTAATACGATTTTGAAGTTCACGGAAAACATTTGCCAACTTATTTACAGTAATGCCTGAAATCACATTAGTTATTTTAGCTATACTTACAACTAGGTACATTAAACTTTATAACATTTTTTAAAGATTATTTCTATCGCAAATACAAATAAAGTTATAAATATTTTAAAGTGCACACGAACTTTATGGACACCCTGTATTTAGATTATGACATAAACATCTTTAATAAAATTTTTTAAAAAATATTTGAAAATTCTCTCCAGAAAAGTGGTTTTAAAAATAAACTATCTTATCTAGGCGTCTTCACTGTTTTCGCGGGAAAACAGATAGCGTAATGAAAAATGCCACAAACTTAACAAAAATAAATTTTTAACGTCAAAATACTTATGTTATTATTAAGATGAGAGACCAAAGTATTTTTTTAATTATTTTTTAAAAATTTTTAATATTTTCTAACACGTTCGAAATTTTGGTTAAAGTCTTCTTTTGTTTACGTCATCGCGATGTCAGAGACAATAACAGTTTTTTTGCGCTTTTTTTCCATTGAAAACATTGATTTTGAAATTTTTGTAAAAATCAAGTAATTGTTCAATTTTAATGAAATTTTCAGGACTTATTCACAAATGAATGATATTATTTTTGAAAAAAAATTTTTTCAAAGTTTGGTAATTTTTTTTTTTTAAATATGTTACCCCCCACTTACTTAATTTCATGAAATTTCGCCCAAAACCTTCCGGTTTCCTGAAAAAAAATTTTTTTAAAGAAGTCATTGGAGATGATAAATCACCTACTTTTGTTTTCAAATTTGAGCTATCTGACTGAAAATCGTCTCTGAATTGAAAAATAATTAATCCAATAAAACTATGATATTACTTAATTAGAAAAACTTTTAATTGCTTTTGTAAATAAGTAATATTAAGGACATTATTGTCTGAAGAAATAAAATTTTTCTGATGAATAATTAAGTTTTACAAGAATTTTTTTCATTTTTTAAGAAATTTTAATTAAATAATTTATAATAGTTTAAAATCGTGTAAAACTCTGTATTAGGCTGTTTCCTCGAGGTGATGTAATAATTAAGCGGAAACAAAATGTACGATTCCAAAATTGCAAAGATTAATAAGTTTAGTTGCACTATTTTATTTCTTAATTATTTTTTATGTTGTATTTTTTAATTAATACATTCATTATTTCCATGTATGGTAGACTGAAATTGCCATTATTATAAAAAGGTCACATGATCTAAGAGTGTTGTTCATTTAATGTAATAAATGGATAACACGTGGACTTTTCATAACATTTCGCTTCTTAGTTGCTTTCCAACAGGTTGTATTTTCCGTTCAGCTTCTTTTCAGTAATGTTTATTGGGTTAATAAAAGTTTTAGTAATTATGTAATTAATAATAAAATTTAATAATAAAATAATTGTCATAACAATAATTAGAAATAAAATGAAAGATATATAAAAAAATATAAATCAGGTTACCAGATAGGTACCTCTACTATTTACCAACATAAATTTAGATTTAATTAAAAGCTTAATGATTAAATTCATTATTTGCATTAAGTAAAAATTCTGGTGTATTTCAGATAGAATCTGTATACATTGGATTGGAAAGTCACATTTAATTTTGATTTATTAAATAATAATTAAATTATCATTTCATAAATTATTAAGTTAAGTCTATCATGGTATTTTATTTTACATTTTTTTAATTATTTTTCAGCATCATAAACGTAAAGGTAAGTACAAAAAAAATTAGAGCGCTGAAAGTTTTCCTTAAAAATAACGAGGTAAATAATTTGTTCACATAAATGTAAAATATTTCACTTTTCTCCTTCCGTAGAACAAATTATCCTCCCGGAATCCATCAATAGGTCATTCAACACCTGTCAAATGACGCGAAAGTTTATGACCTGCTTTGATTTATTTTCAAATTACATCTTTTCGGCGCAAAAGCTAAGTTAAGCTTGGTTCAAAATATTTTAAATAAACATTATAATTTCTGATTTTCTTAAAATAAGTTTTTAAAAAATGATAATTGATATTTAAAAAATTTCAAACTGAGATTTTCATTGATTCTATGAAATGGAAAAAAATGGTCAATTTTGCTGACTCAAAAAAAAAAAACAAGATTTTTAACGAAATTCTCGGACGTGTTAGGAACGATTAAAAATGTAAAAAAAAAAACCACAAAAATACTTTGATCTTTCCTCTTAATAATAACAAACATTTAGACGATAAAATTTTGTTTTCGTCAAGTTTGGCGTCTTTTTCATCAAGCGATGCTCTATTTTTACATTTCGTGGAGTACCTAAACTTATCTCACCCCTATTATAAACACAGAAATGTCTAAAGTGAAATGTAGACACAGAAAAAGAAAAGCTATCTGGTTCATACCCCACTTCTGCAAACTTATTTTATAAAATTAATGAATAAACACTTTCAAAAATTAACCCCGAAAGTAAGAATTTAATTCGGAAAAATATTAAGATTAGCTACTCCTGTACCAACAACATGTATAAAATTATCATCTTACATAGTAACCATATCTTAAGACATTTCTATGGGATAAACAACAAACCTGTTATTGAACCCTCCTGTAATTGTAGATATAAAGAAAGTGGTCCAGTAGAGGGCAAATGCAGAGCAACCAGGGTTATATATAAAGCGATCACTTCTCCCAAAGGAAATATGAAAAATTATAATGTTTACATTGGAATTCACGTGGGGGAATGGAAGCAGAGTTTTTATACCTATTGGCATTCATTTTCTAAACCTAAACTAAAAAAACAGACAGCTCTTTCAAAAAAAATTGGGAATTGAAGGAGAAAGTTGTGAGCCCACAGTTTGGGGAGATTATAATTTCCGCACGTACTCCAAATAGTTTAGGGATATGTGTGACTTATATTAAAAGAAAAAAATAGAATAATAAAATACAATAATCAAAGCCTAAAATACAATAATCAAATCATAATAAAGGTTTAAGTTAATTAGCTACTATATTTACATAAAATTCACTCCCCCCAACTCTTCAACTGTCGAAAGTATATCTAATTCTAATTTAAATATTCCTCCCTTTCTATAACCTCTTTACACTAAATTAGTTATAATTTATAAACTTTCTCCTACTCTATGATATCTACAAATCTCTTTCCATTAATACCTTACATACTTTTATGTATATATTATAAAGTTATTTTAACCGCCATCTATTCTTTTAATTTTAAATTAATATTTCATTCTTCATATAAACCCCGATTAATATTATAAGGCTAATATTCGGGTTGAATTTTATAAAACTTCTTCCCTTTAAGACCAATACCTTCCGTCCTCCGCTGGACATGTCTCGTGCCTTTCGTGTTACGGAAACATTGAAATGGATAAAATCTGTATTAGTTTTTCGATTGTTTTTTCAGGGGTTTTTTTTTTTTCACAGCTAAATTTCTGTTTCTGACATGAAGTCTGTCCACACCAGAGTTGATAAGACGGACGACCGATATCTGCGTCTGACGAAATAGGATATTCCCCATATGAGATGATTTTGGATTTTATTGTTTATTAATTGTTTGCTCTGTAATGATAAATACATTGGGGCTCTTTTCGTGGATCAGCTTTAATATTTTATATTACTAGGACCTACTTGGATTATATACCAACTGATTGGGAACCCCGCGGCGGGGTAATGGTTAGCAAGCTTGTCTAGCGCGAACAATTATGACTGATTAGTGAGTTCGATCCTCACTGGGCGTCCCATACATTCGGCTTTGTGCCACATTTAAGCTACGCTTGGAAAATCACTGGGCACCTCGAGGTGGTATAATGGTTAGCAAGCTTGTCTCGCTAGAACAATTACGACTGTGTAGTGAGTTCGATCCTCACTGGGTGTTCCATACTTTCAGCCTTGTGCCACATCTAAGCTACGCTTGGAAAATCACTATACCAACGGATTTTTTACCTTTACTATACATTCACACACACACACACACATATATATACATACATATATATACATATATATATATACATATATATATACATACATATATATATATATATTAAGCGGCACATTCGCACTAATGTGGCAGGTAAACGGCAATGACATTCTATTCTTATATGCTTTCAGCTGCTCGGGCAATTTTCGCCCATTCTTTCGACCCGACACCAATATTGTTTCCATTATCTTAATCCACGAAGCCATTTTAATAAAAACGTTCGGCATCACACGGGGAAAATAGCAAACAATGGCGCCAACGTAGCCCTGAAGACCGATAAATGCAGAGACTACGCATGCGCAAATCATGCAATCATTCATCATGTCGCTTGAAGTCGATAGGGAAGTTGAAGAACGCTGCTGCTTATTTATCTGATATCTTCGTTGTGCGCTATTCACATAGATATTCTCCTCAAATGTTCTTTTTCTTTTTGCTGCATGAAAGTCCTTGTTCATTGCTCTTATTAAAATAAATCTCGATTATCACGCATTCGACTGTTAAAACTTATTAAGCAAAAGTGTGTAATATTTGAAAATAAGGTACATTCCAGAGTCTGTCTATATTTCTGAGATGCGGTATCAGGTACAGTATTTACATTAGTCGGACTATTGTCCTCATCTTTGTCAGAGGGAAAATTACCAGGAGATAACTGATAACTGACATCCATCAAACATGGCTCGTGGAACTAGAACAGTCTACCCCAGTGATCGAAATAAAGGGTTCGGTTCGAAATTCCAACCACCTGAAGAAGGCCGGAGCGTACAACGGCCGAAACGTTGCGACAAATATGGCGACAAAGATGAGGACAACAGTCCGACTAATGTAAGCTACATTCAAGTTGAATAATCACGTTAGAATGGCTTCTCTCTGCGAAGGCTGAAAATGGGTATAAAGTATATATCTTCTTATACTGTTTCATTGCATTGTTTCGTTTTTCGGCTTATCAACTATTTGCTTGCTATCCATCCTCAGGGATGATAACATTTGTCATTCAATAAAGCCCAGGATGAATGTAAGTGGTGTTTTCTGTTAACCAGGAGTTTTACGTAACTAGGAAGAGTTTTTATTCTGCCATATTGCACTGAATCCTAAGTAGTCTCCACGCAGATGAATATGAGTCTTGAGGCAAGTGGGATATGGTTCTAAAGAATTATCAACTCTCTATGGGATAAAGACGAAGCATATTTTGGATTCCAAGATAAATTACTTCTTTTTAATAAGAACGAATATTACATTAACAATTTTCTTTTAGATATCATTGATATATTCACATACATGTCCTGCCTATTAACCCATAGCTGGGGTAAATGAAATGAATTCATAAATTTCTAAATATGTATTTGCGTGAAAGAGAATGCAACAAACTTAACAGGAATTCGAACTCGGCTTTCCAATTTCCGAGCCGCTAACCACCGCCCCTATTAATCTTTTGTAAATGCCTGCACTGTCATCTTATGTGACGGTTAAGCATGAACAAAATAGCCAAATCTGAGTTAACATTGTTGCCCTTTTAAATTCAGGTCGCAAAGATCTTCGGAAAAGGCATGAATGATCCTATGTTGACAAAATGTCTTCCCACATTATTTGACGGTGAAGACATTCGGCAGTCAAACATATGAACAATTCACTTCCACAGATATTTGTACTGCATGCAAGGTCGTAAAAGCAAAATGCAGTTACTTCCATACTGTTACTTCCTTGAGAGGAGACCAGAAAAATGAATCTTTTCCTGACGCGTAATCTCGCAATATGCATTTATACAAAATCAAGCAAAATGCATATTCATCTAATTTCCAAGACGCCATCCAAATAATACGAGGGCTTGTCAAAATGCCATTTCTAATTTAATCTAACAGAATTAATTCAAAATTTCCCTTTTCCCGGTCGGTAAATGTCTTCTCACATTAATTGACGGTCTGATAAATGTCTTCTCACATTATTTGAGGTAGAAGCTATTTTCAGATTCATGACTGAAAAATAGCTCCATTTATCTTATATGAGAATTTTAAGGCATTTGAAAACAATTCCCTTTTTCGTCTGTAAGAAACAAATAGACTTCATAGAATTTATATTTTTGGAAGAGAAAACAGCTGTAATTTAGTGCTGTCTGTAAATGTTTATTAAATGCCTGCACTTGATGTAAGAATAGTACTTTCAAGGCACAAGAGACTATTACCTTTGTCAAACCTTTTCAGAAAGTAGCATGTACAAAATAATTGGAATAGGTGCAAATTACACTCCTTTATTTCAAAAACCTATTATATTAAGAACTTTAAATAAACTCCGTAATTGGTGGTTATATCTTTTGTAAATATGTTTATTTATCTAATTTACTGTCTTTGTCTTATTTATTTTTAGAATTTAAATGCGTAACCTATCCAAGTTAGAAAAAGGGCAAATTGTTGGAGCTCGCATGGCAAGTCTTGATCACTAAGTTTGCTGAACTGTTTGTTTTTTTTAAGAGCTACTATATCAAGAACTATGATGCAATTTGAGAAACAGGGCAAAACCTCTAGCAACCGTAGCAATTTGGGCCGGATTTGCAAATTTATTGACAGGGACCGACATGCATTGAAACAAAATCATCGAACTACTGCGACCAAAGTGACTGCTGAGTTAAATAATTATCTGAATAGTGCAGTTTCTACTAAAACTGTTCGTTGTGAGATACATATCATGGAAGAGCCGCCATGAAGAAACCTCTTCTCCCCGCTCGCAACATTCAGAAGAGGTTGAAGTGGTGCAGAGATCACAATGTCTGGTCTGCAGACCAATGGAAGCAAGTCATATTCTCAGACGAGTCCAATTTTCCTCTTTTCCCAACTCCAGAGTGAGTTTATGTGTGGAGGCAGCTCAAAGAATCTTGCAACCCTGACAGCCTTCCAACAGTGAAGCATCGAGGTGGATCAGTGATAGTTTGGGTCGCCATATCATGGAAATGTCACGGTCCAGTAGTTGCCCTTCATGGTAGAATCAACAGCAAAGATTACCTGAACATTTTGGGAAATCATGTTCATCCAATGTCTCAGACTTTATTCCTGGTGGTGACTGCATCCTCCAAGGCGATAATGCTCCATTACATCCTCTCGAGTGGTTAAGAATTGGCATGAAGACCATGAAAGTGAGCTAGAACACATGGAGTGGCCTCACCAGTCTCCAGATATCAATAGTATTGAACATCTGTCGTGTATTTTGGATCAACAGGTTAGGAGCCGCTATCCTCCACCATCGTGTCTTAAAGAGCTGAAGAAGGTGTTAATAGGAGAATGGCTGAAAATTTCCCTAGATGAAGTCAGAAAGCTGTATGATTCCATTCCTAGACGTATGGAAGTAGTATGTGAGGCTAAAGGAGGACCAATTCCAAATTAAATAAATTTTCTTTGAATTTAACAAGTGTTTCAATTATTTTGTCCAACCCCTGTATATAGAACCGTTTTCTCGGATCCATAATTGAAAAATGTCTTCAGGCCAACGAAACTCTGCGCATGTTATATGAGAATTGTAAGTCATTTGTAAACAATTCCCTTTTTCTTCTGTAAACTTTAAACTGTGTAGAAGGTTCAGAAAGAAATATGAATTTATTTCTTCTTACTCAATCTTTCAAAATGGCTTCACCTTTGGGCACACGTAGAAAACAAAGACTTGATAGAATTTACATTTTTGAAAAAGGGAATCCCTGTAGTTGAAGGCGGTCTATAGATGTTTATTAAATGTCTGCACTTGATGTAAGCATAGCAATTTCAAGGCACAAGAGTTTATTACCTTTGTCCAAACATTTGAGAAACTAGCATGTACGAAGGTCAATCAATAAATAAGTTGAATTTTTCGGTATAAGGACTTCTAATAGAGATAGAAGCTTACTCTTTTTTATTTTTGTTTTACTTCTTTTTCACATGGATTTAATTTCTTTTGCAGATTAAAAAAAATCTTTGACAGTTTTGGCGATTAACAAAGAAGCATGCCGACCAAGAAGCATGCTCTCGCATAGAACAGCGGTCAGTTATCAAGTTTTTGGTTGCTGAAGGGTGAAAACCAGTTGAAATTCATAGGAGAATGTCAACTGTGTGTGGTGCCACATGTTTCATCCAAAAAATGTCTACAAGTGGTCTAAATTGTTTAAAGAAGGACGCAGCTGTGTTGAGGATGAAGACAGGCCTGGCTGGCCTACAGAAGTGAAGTCTTTTGAGGGATCGAATCAGTCAATGACCTCGTTCAGTCTGACAGAAGGGTGACAGTCGATGGCATTGCAAGGACTTTGAGCTTATCTGTTGGGACAAACGCAGGGGTCATCAGTCAGAAGGAGTCATCTTGCATCATGACAACGCAAGGCCTCACACAGCAGCCCAAATGGTGCAGACCGTCAAGGAGCTGGGCTGGGAACTGCTCCCTCACCCCCTTACAGCTCAGACCTTGCCCCTTCAGGCTTTCACCTGTTTGGTCCCTTGAAAGCGTTCACGAGAGGGACGAAGTTTAAAAGTGACGATGAAGTCAAAAGTGTTGTGAGCGACTGGCTGAGACATCAGTCCAAAGATTTTTACGCTGAGGGAATACGGAAGCTTGTGCACAGAGTGGAAAAGTATGTGACAGTGCTGGGAGACTACGTTGAAAAATAAAAGAAAAGTAAGCTTCTATCTGTATTAGAAGTCCTTATACCGAAAAAGTCACCTTATTTATTCAATGACCCTCGTATATAGAACCGTTTTCGCAGATCCATGATTGAAAAATGGCTTCAAGCCAACGAAACACTATGTATGTTATATGAGAATTGTAAGGTATTTGAAAACAATGGGATATATGAAGCGCCACGATGTTTGTTTGTTTTCACGATTTAACGCTAATCAAGAATCGAAAGAGTTCCTTTTTCTATCAGAAGAAAACGTCAAAATTCAAGGTCTCATTGCAAACGTGACTTCAATCGGTACAGTTCTATTGGTACAGTTTGGTTGGAATGTCCTACTACCGTCACCGCCCTCGCCTGAACTTTCACGTTCAGATTAGCATACATTTCGTTACGCACATGAGGACCTTAAGGGGAATATATAGCTATAATTTAAATAATTTTACATCATAATTGCATACCTAAAAATATTATTAAATTTTAAAATTACATTGAAAAATATTAGAAATCATGAAAATAGTTCATTAAGTAGTTTTATCCTCGCCTTTTATTTTGATTGTGTCAGACTTCTAAACTAATTGTTTCTTTTCTTGCCCTTATCGCCTGTAGAACTCCCTACAATTTACTTCCTTCCCTGATAACTTATTTTCTTTTTTATGCCGTATCCCTTCAGGACGTAGGCGATCAAGGCTTTCTATTTCCCCCTAGTCTTTGTGGCTCGTCTCTTTTCTACTTCCTCCAGGCCGTGTTCTATCATCTGTTGACCATGTTCGTCGTAGTCTATGAATATAGAATACAGCGCAGTACGTAATCTGTTCAATGAGACAACGTTCAAGTTTAACACTCACGAGTCAGACACTCTACTGGATCTGACTATATGGCCAATAGCAGCAGCAGCTGTTCCATAATTCTTCAGTCTTCGAAGTTCTTGGGGGTTTGGTAGTGAATATTCGGAGAAAGAAAATGGCTGCCTTTATACACGTCGTATTGAATATTTTAAGCTTTCTGATAGGTTAATCTTTCCATTGGTGAACTATAAAATGAGTCTGCTCATTTTGGTTGGCTCACTAGTACATTAAAGTACCCAAAAAACTCCATCCTCATCCACTTGCTTAACCCCGCTAGGTATTTCATGCGTTGCTTTCACTTGTCCCTATTTCCCTCTGTTCGACCTGTGAGTATCAGATTGTCCAAGCCCTGCTTTCTCATTACGTGTCCCATAAATTTCAGTTGCCTCTTCCTGATGTTGAGTATAAGCTTCCTTCTTATTTACATCCTCTCCAAAACCTCACCGTTTCTCACACGTTCGGTCCATAAACTTAGCATCTTTCTGTAGAACCATACCTCCGTTACTTCGAGTCTCTTCTTCATCTTTCAGGAGAGAGTCCAACATTCGCACCCGTAAAGAAGATCAGATGTCGCGTAGAAGCTCATTATTCTTCCCTCTTGTCTCGCAGTGTTTCCCTGCTTTTGCAATGCATCCTCGGCCATCGCAATATGTCTTCGGATCTCAGCGTTGCATTTAGCGTCATTTGTCAAAGCACTTCAGATATTTAAATTCCAGCGCCCGGTTGATTTTATTGTCCCGACCTGTGTGTCGCATTACGGGCTCATCCTTTTACTGACCATGCATTCTGTCTTCTTGGAGTTTATTCTTAGGCCCTTATTCCTTCTTTCCTTCGCTACGTTCTATAGGAGCTTTTGTAATTTATTTTCCGTGTCTGCCCTCAGTACTGTCATCTGCGTGTCTTATGTCGTTAAGATTGTGGCTGCCAATGCTGAATCCCGGTAGGATCTCTAATTTTCTCAGAATTGCCTCGGAAATACAAATCTTTAAATATTTAAATGCAACATCAATCACAATCTTCTATTTTCTCGGTTCGCGTTCATCTTTCGTCCTTTCCTCAATCCTCCCTATACTCGGTCTTTTCTCTCACCTCACTCCCTGTAATCGTCTGCGAACTATTGGCATTCCCGCCCTGCATTGTGTAAAAAGATTAAGAAAGAAGAAAAAGAAGCCTTATATATTTCCCCATTTACAAATAGATTTATCCCTTCCCTGTTGAGTAAGTCTCTTTATTCTCCTTATCGACAGAATACGGCGGTCACTTATTTTTTGTGGGGGTGGGATGGAACATACTAACAGTTTATTTCAATTATTATTTTTATTTCCCTTTTATTATTACAGAAAAGGAGGGGAAAATATTTGTATGCATGAAGAAGATTTTTAAATCATGGGTATTTTATTAGGATCGCTGTGCAGATGTGGCATTGTGAAAACATGTTGGGTTGGATAGACAAGGATGGTTTATAGCGAATAGATCGTGAGTCGGATGAGGTAGGTGTGTTGACCATGTTCACCATATTCTATGAATATAGAATCCAGCGCAGTATGTAATCCGTTCAATGAAACAGAGTTAAAGATTAACACTCACGAGTGTTGGAGGAAAAAAAATATTACCAGAAATAGATTTTTGAAGAAAAAAATTTTGCCAGTAATATATTTAAAAAAAAAAAAATACCAGCCATAAAAAAAAAAAAAAAAAAATTGTCGACATTAAATAACCCATTGAGGTTTATATACCGTAAAACAAAACAAACCAAACCTAACCATAAAGTATGTGACTGAAAATATTAAACGGGTTTGATGAACTTCCCTTGATCATGTTTAATGGTCAATATATAAATTATAATATGGTGACGATTTCTCATCTCATTCGTAAGGTTGGTTGGAGAGAGAACGAGAAGTCTATTTAAGTTTTCTTTATAATCAAGTAAAGAAGCGATTTTGTATGGCCAATTCGAATTGGTTTACAGAGATGTTTAAAGGCCTCAATTTATTCTAGTTCTGCGTAACACTAACGGATTAGATTAACTTTTCTAAACATTTTAATGATAAACGAGAAAAATAAAACGAGGTTCACCTAACGGCAAGAAAAAAAAAATTTAACACGTACAAAAATTAAAGAATAAAGTTTGCCTAACGGCGAAACAATTTAAAAAAAGGAAAACACGAAAAGAAAAAAACGAAAACGCTAGACAAGTAAACAACAAAGAAAATACGAAAGTTACAAAACTAGACAGAGCTAGTTACAAAAACAAAATGGCTGACGCCAAAACAAATAAACAAAAGAAAATAGACAATACAAAGGTTAGAACAGCATAAATGGACAAATAAACAGAACAAGGGTTATTACGGAATAAATAGACAATATAAAAATGGAAACGTAAAAAAAACACGAAAAACTTAAAGGATATTAAAAGGAAAGAAATACAGAATTAACGGTTAGTCAAAAAATAAAGTGAAAAACGGACAGGGGGTTACAAAAGAAAAACGAAGGTATAATTAAAAGAAAAATTAAGCAAAAATAATATTAAAAATAAAAAAACTGGAATAAAAAGAAAAAGGAGCAAAAATAAAGGGGGGTCAAATTAAAAAAATGTGGAGAAAAAAAAAAAGGAAATGAAAAAAATCAAAATTTTTCAAAACAGTCGTAAAGAACAAAAGACAGTAATAAAGTCACACTTAACAGAAATAAAGTTCAAACACAATAAGGGTAATTTCCAAAAATTCGGGTAGCAAAAAAAAAAACCGCAGTCAGAAAAGTTCAACAACTTTCGAGGGTGAATGGCTTCTGTTTATTGAGTTGAGTTTTGGGTCTAAAAATCGGTTTAAAAACGTTAGGCGCGAAAAGATATTTTCGCTTAAAATTGATACTGTTTTAGAGGTCTGAGCCAATGAAAAGTCTAGTTTGCTGAAACTAAGATGCTGATTAGTTAATTGGTGATTATTGGTGTAAAGTGCATTATCCCCGAGGGGTGAAAGGTAGGTATGGACTATTCCATCAATACCCGCCCCCAGTTTTATGGGTATTAATATGTGAAATATGTCTTGAATTTAGCAGGGCAATGAACGTGTCTACCCGACCTGGTACGGGTAGATGGATTTGCTTCCGAGTCAGCTGCTGGAAATGGTTGTGCTGGAAGGTTCTGGATGTGTCATATGAGGTGTTGTTAAAGGTTTGCCATCATGCTGTATAGACGCAGGCTTCAACCGGTCGATACTGACGAAGTAATTTGATGTGCGAGAAATGACCGGGTGTGGTCCTGTATAACTAGGTGTGAGAGGCTTACGGACCGTATCTCAGCGGAGGAAAACATAGTCTGCCTGGTGCAGGTCTGCAGGAACGTAATAAGGTTTTAGATATGCCCGTGTTTTGGTGTAAATAACGTCAGTCATGTTTTGCTTGAGGTCACTGACGAAATTACTGGAAGGGAGATCATCGGTGGAATTGTTGAAAATTTGTCCAGTGTGTTTTGAAGACTAATTCTGCACTGGTGCATTTTAGATCTTGTTTGATAATGTTACGCAAAGCGAGTATAACTAAAGGCAGTTTGTCCACCCATGCGCGGCCGTTTGTAGATGCTGTGAACGCATATTTAAGCTGTCTGTGGAACCTTTCCACTAGTCCGTTGGCACAAGGGTGGTACGCCGTGGTAGAGATATGCTTCATTCCCAATAAATTCGTGAATTCGCTGAACAGTGTGGATTGGAACTGCGGACCCCTATCGGTGGTAATTCTCGAAGGGCATCCAAATATGGTAATCCAGTTAGTAAAGATTGCGTTAGCTACTGCTTCAGCTGTTATTGATGGAAGAGGTATGGCTACTGGCCAGCGCGTGAAGCGATCTATGATGGTGAGTATGTATTCGTAGCTGTCTACATGCTCCAGTGAACCGACCAAATCCGCGTGTAGGTGGGTGAATCGTCCATCAGGATTGGGAAAAGTTGATGCACTTGCGCTTTGGTGTGTCTATCTTGGTTGCTTGGCAACGTAGGCACGTGCGGGACCACTGTTTAATATCAGTTGCCATACCGGGCCAGACGAATCTGTCCGATATGGTCTGCACCGTTGCCTTAGCACCGGGGTGAGATTGGGAATGAAAGTGATCGAATATTGGACGTCGCATTGCTGGCGGTAAGGGCGTGGATTTCCCGTGCTGACGCCACAGTATACAGATTTATCCGTAAACGGAAGTGGTCTTTTCTCGATCTGTATGGAAGTGTCATTATCGGACGTTTGAGAATCTTTCATCATTTAGCTATTAGTCTGCTAAAGAGTCAAAATTGAGTGTAGCAGGTTGAATGATATTGAGTGTTGTCCGAGATAACGCATCGGCCACTGTGTTGTTGGTGCCTTTGACGGAGCGGACATATCCGAGGTAAATTATCCTATATAGTCCATATAGCGAATGTCACGAGGATTATGCTTCTCGGATTTTGCGTGTTGAGCATACGTCAATGGTTTGTGGTCGGTAAATATTGTGAAGTCACGTCCTTCTAGTATATGACGATAATGCCAGATGGCCAGGTACACTGCCAACAGCTCACGTGAGAAGGTACTCTACTTCATCTGTGCCGAGTTGAGTTTAAGAGAAAAGAATAACAGCGGTTTCCCAATTCCATTAATAACTTGGTGGAGGACTGCGCCGATTGTGTTAGACGATGCGTCAGTGGTGAGAGTCAGTTTTGCGTCATCCGAGGATGTTATGTAAGACAATTTAACACAATTCTGTAATGTTTGCTCACGGGCATTGAAAGAATCCATCTCATGAGCAGACAAAATAATTTTTGAGTTCTTTTTTGATGCTTAGATAAGAGATTCGTCAGATGTAGTAGTATGGTAGCACTATTGTTGATAAATTGACGATAATAGTTAATCATCCCCAGAAATCTTCTAAGTTGACGTAGGGTGGAATGTGATGGAAAATCAGTAATAGCTTTTACTTTTTTGTCCAAGGGAGTTAACCCGTGTTTGTCGATTACGTGACCAAGAAAAGTCAGGTTAGGGACAGCGAATATGCATTTCTCAATGGTTAATTATAAGCCGTAATGTTGTAAACGTTGAAAAACAGTTTGAAGATGGTCGTAATGTTCATCATATGTTTTGTTGGCTATTAATACGTCATCAATACAGGCGTAAGTGTAGGATAGTCCGCGAAGGACTTCATCAGTGAGTCTTTGAAATGAGTTGCGTTGCGCAAACCGAATGATATTCTGGTAAATTTATATAAGCCAAAGGGAGTTGTTATTGCTGTCTTTGGGATGTCGGTTTGCTCAATCGGAATTTGGTGAAATGCTTTCCGCAGATCCAACTTGGTAAAGACCGTGGCGCCTTTTAGCGATAGGGCAAAATCTTTGATGTGGGGGGGGATTGAATATTTATCCGGGATGGTTTGGGCATTTAGTAGCCTGTAATCCCCGCACGGACGCCAGTTGTGAGCATCGGCCTTTGGAACCATGTGGAGTCGTAGCGTAAGGACTAGAGGATGGACTGATTATGCCCAGTTTGAGGAGTGAATTGTATATATGGACTATTCCATCAAGGTTATGACAGCAGCGAATAACTTTTCCATTTCCATATGGAGTCAGTTAAACAATAAATTATAAATCCAGCTAAGAAGCTACGAATTTTCGAGTCTAAATGAAAAGGTTATAAAAGAGTTTCGGGACATGCTAAAACCGTACTTCCACTTTAAAACACATATTTCGAAATTCTCGTTGACAATCGTTATCAAAGAATTTATATATTCCTTGATGTAACACTTCAGACACAACCCAGCATATTATTATTAAAGTAAGAATTTAGAATTAATTCTAATTTGGAAAAAGTTTGTTAATATTTTTTTACGTTTTTTGAAAACTCTTTTAACATAAGTATTATCATTTATTTTACACAGCGTGTGCCGAATATATATTTAACAAAAATGCCTAAATGTTTCCAAAAACAAATCAATATTTGCCGTATGTTGAATACGGCTATAAACACTGCGAGAATAGTTTATTTTTCTTTAAAAGTAAAATTGCTTTTAATTCTGAAGTGAATTATATTTCCAAATTTGTAAAACCTTGTCAAAATTAGTAGCATTTACTGAAAAATGGTAATAAAAAATGTTGTCTCTAATTTGATTCTTTAACAACGAAATCATTTTAATGGAATAAATTAATTCCTCAATGCAGACAATAGAGATAAATTTCCGTCCAATTCCAGTAACTGATTCACTACCAGTAGGCTTTTAAATACAGTTGTGTCAGCGTTTATTTCTATTGATTTTTCGTATTTAAATTTTGAATCAGTTGAATATATATTCAAGTACAAATATCGACATTTTTGCTGGAAGAAAACAATGATAAAATTGGAATATCATCGGATTCTTCTATCGAGTCGTCTATATGTTCAAGAAACTGGACTAAAACTTGATGTATGAGTATTGCTTGGAACACCTTGCAGATGATGATGATTTTTTGTTCAAGATCATTCCCCAACTATTATCCGAAATATGTCATCGGCATAGCCTTCTCTCTCTCGTCCTGCATTGGTCTCGAGGGAAATCAGGAACGTCGTTTTCTATCAGTAGTCGTTTGTAATGGTGGATGGAATGCTTAAATGACCAGTATCCATTTATTCACTTTTGTGCTTGTATATGCAGAGCTGATGTTTGAAAATTTTACAGTATTTAGTTAAATTTATAATTTGTAAATAATAATAATAATAATAATAATAATTTTATTCAGAGATCATGGCCCTTCAAGTTTCCCTTGTATAGATCTTAATAGACCCACAATAAAATTGTACTTCTTTCCTACTTCCTAAAGTGTAAAGTAAATCTTATTGCATATCGTTATTTCACGTGACGTCACTGTTAAGCAAATTCGTGTTGCGGGCCAATTTATTACCATAATTATTTTTGTGTAATACGCACTGCTAAGTGTACCTGTGTATTTCTGGATAAACGTCTTATGCTTAAAATATGCACCGGCTTTGGGGAGTTAAATTTAGCCTACATTTAAACAATGTTCTCATCCGGTTCGTATCGACAAAAATTAATAACTTATTTAGTTGATTTTATGATCTGAAATGCCTTCACACAGTGTTTAGAACAAACACACAGGCATTTTTACGCAGAATCCACCGAGATTACGGTGACAATATGGTGGCAATAAGAGAAGGAAACAAACACACATTCTAATAGCATTTTTTTATCGAATTCACCCCCATGAAAAGCAGTAAATCAACAGAGACCCAAGGAATTACTGCGTGTAAAAACATTAGAAAAAATAAGCATTATTGAGTAGCAAGAACACTAGACAAATAATCGGGAAGAAAGTAGTGATTTCCCAAGCGTAGCTTAGATGTGGCACAAGGTCGAAAGTATGCGACACCCAGTGAGAATCGAACTCACTACACAGTGGTAATTGTTCTAGCGAGACAATCTTGCTAACCACTACACCGCCTAAAGAATCGGGAAGAAAATAGATAACGATCGATATTGCATTTAAAATTTTGACTGGAAAACCTTGACAGGAATGTAAGAAGTTGGAAGAGATGTACACAAGTGAGAAATGCAAGAAGAAAATTTTTTAGCATAGAACTTACAGTTACATCTATCTAATTCAACTTTAAATTGAGGGTACCTTGTTGCCAATCTAGTACTGCGCTTAAATTAATACAATCTAGATAAGATAGCAAATACCTCATTCAAACGATTACTGTTGTGAATTCCGGGAATGGAATCCTGCACAAATAAATAAACAAACAACGCCAGTAATTAATATAGAAAATAAGTGTATTAAACGTAAGAATACAGACTTGAAGTGAAGATTAGTAGTCCAGGAATGCGGGTTAGTAGAAAGTATATGTACAAGTCTCTGTAAGTGAAGCCGTAATTATCTCTCTCGCTGGACACTTGTATAACTCTCTTTGAACACCCTGTGTACTGTCTCCGTATCTCTCACCCTGACTCAACGTATCTCAACCTCCCGGTCTTCTCTCTGCCAGTATAAGTATACTTTGGACGAGTCCATCTAGTGTAAAAGGGGTCTGCCCCACAACAATTACTATGTAAGTATTTATAGAAAAAGGCACAGAGGAGCAACTTTACAGCGGTGGGAAAATGATTGAAGCGAAGACGTCTGGTCAGGACCAATTATAATTGCTGATTTGTCTTTGGATTTTATCAAGAATCTATAAATATTTTGCAGGAGCACTGCGCCATATTTGTCAGTAATATTAGAGGTGAGAAGAATTGCCTAGCTCTACGCAGTGTTTTCTTAGCAGCAAATCTAGCATTGGATTCAATATATTCTTACAACTTCATATCGAGAATGTTAGTCCGAGAAGGCGCAAAGCATTAGCTACCTAGAGATTAACATCAATCGTGCAGATGAAAGGGGTCTCTCCAATGATTAATAGAGAGTAATTCTTGTTTTAACAAGCCATTCTTTGCCAGAGTTAACAACAGACAGTAGATCATTTTTGAGACCAGCAGCCAATTTGACATTATCGATCTGATCTGTCTTTCTATCGAGATTTGTGCAAACGGTTGTGAGATCAGCATAGATATAAATTTAAGAGCTGAAACCATTATAAATGTCACTGAGAGCAATTAAGAACGAAATAGGACAAATTTACTAAGGAGGGGGCAATCTAGAAATTCATGTTCGCCGATGTCATGAAAAAACACGGCACTTAGAAGAAAATGAAGAATGTATTGAGGAGAGTGCGAAATTATTCAAGGGAATATCTGCCACTTCATCTTTAATCAACAAATACGAAACATCGGCGCGTGAAAAATAATTCAAGATCGTTCAAGAGGTTTGTGTTTTCGAAGATCGAAAAATGGAATAGAAAAAAATATCAAATGTTCAGTAATTATTATAAATGGTTAAATTGATTGATCGGATACTCTTTACTGAACTTGACCAGTATTCTCACCTAATCAGTATTCGAATCAGACGATAAGGGCTGGAGGTCAAAGCATGTGAGGAATAAAAGCGAGAAGCCATCTCCAACTCAATTAAATGTTCGAGGAGGCGTGTCCGTCACTCCATTCACTGATTGGTCGGTTATCGATCTGAAAAACGATACCGTGTGGCACGGCGACGGTTTGCGGCAGCATCAATAATTCACACAGTATAGAAAGAGACACCAGGAAACCAATTAAACACGCGTATGCATATATAACGACGGACAACTTTATTTATTAAAGGAGAAAAAATCCGTAAGGTTAGTCGGACGGCAAAAGAAATAGTTATTGAATAGGATCAAAGAGAAATCTGGCATAACCCTCAGCCATCTCTTCCAGAATTTATCACTTAAATCGATATTACGGAGGACGAAAATGCGATACTGAAATACGAAGGCACAGGGGGATAGCGAAACAGGCTTTCTAAAATCTAAGCAGAGTACTAAGAAAACAGGAAAACTTCGTTAGAAACGAAGTAAAAGAACTTAAAACTGTCATGTGATAACTTTCCTCTTGTAATGTATTGGAAAATGAAGAAGAGACTTGAAGCGACAGAAATCTAGTTCTACAGAAGGATGCTGAGGATACCATGGACTGAACAGGTGAGCAACGAAGATGTTTTAAAGAAAATGGAAACAAAAAGGAAACTTACACTTAACATCAGGAAGAGAGAGCTGAAATTTTTAGAACACATAATAAGAAAAAAGGGCTTGGAAAATTTGATACTCACAGTACTGATTTAAGGCAAGAGGGACAGAGGAAAATAACGCATAACATACTAAGTGGGTAAATCGTTGACGAAACAGGGTTTGGGAGAAATAACAAAAATAGGAAATTTATTACGGGCTACAAAGGACAGGAAATTGTGGAGAGCCATTATCGACTATGTCCTGGGGGACACGGCATATAGAAGAAGAAGAAGAAGAAGAAGAAGAAGAAGAAGAAGAAGAAGAAGAAGAAGAAGAAGAAGTTTAAAGATGTCCCAGTTTCGTGGGTGAAACAGTTTGATTATGAATTTTAGATGATTTTATTTTGTCATTACTTTTGTTCTTTTCCTCTTTTTTTGCTAAACTCTGAAGTCGTTTTTACAAATGACGTCTGCTAATTACATATCATGAATTTAAAACAAATATTTACCCTCCAAAGATAAAACAAAACAAAAAAGAAAACAACAACAAAAAAAAAACTATACAGCTGAGCGCCTGTCTGATCTGGAGAATCTCTTACCAATTTCGCCACAGTGAACAAACCATTGTGCGAGGTGAAGTAATATATAATGATACTCTTATACAGGGTTATTAAAAAAGAATGAACCTATTTCATGGGGCGTTGTTTCAGTTCTCAAGCATCGTCATGGAATCAGTCAGTGACCTGGAGCTCTGTAGTTGCGTCGTATCTCCGGCAACATTCAGTTGTTTGTTTACTCCCGGAATGGCGAGTCCACAGCAAAAGGCGTTCTGCGTTCACAAGTTCGCGAAAACAAATTTGGTTGTTCCGGAGCATCGTCATTGTCAAAGCTATGGATTCTGTTTATTCTGGATTCTCTTGCTTTGAGTGACAGCCATTTTAAGCAATTCGGTGAATTCAAACAAGACCCTCTTTCTGATTTACATAAATGATCTGCCTAAGTATGTACGTAGATCATTTGTAAATATCTATGCCGACGATAAGACAGTATATGAGAGCACTTCTAAAACTTGTGTCTTATACAAAATCACATATTTTTACCTATTCGGCAAGGTATGAGTGTGCCATATGGAAAGAAAAATGCAAAGAAGAAGAGAAGAAGAACTTGGAGGAGAAGAAGAGAAGAAGAATTTAAAAAGAAGAAAAATGAACAAAAGAAGAAAGAGAAGAAGAAAAAGAAGAAGAAGAAGAAGAAGAGAATCAGGAGGGAGGAAGAAGAAGATGAAGAGAGTCAGGAATGAAGAAGAAGAAGAAGAAGAAGAAGAAGAAGAAGAAGAAGAAGAAGAAGAAGAAGAAGAAGAAGAAGAAGGAGAAGAAGAAGAAGAAGAAGAAGAGAATCAGGAGGGAGGAAGAAGAAGATGAAGAGAGTAAGGAATGAAGAAGAAGAAGAAGAAGAAGAAGAAGAAGAAGAAGAAGAAGAAGAAGAAGAAGAAGAAGAAGAAGAAGAAGAAGAGAGCCAGGAAAGAGGAAGAAGAAGATGAAGAGAGTCAGGAATGAAGAAGAAGAAGAAGAAGAAGAAGAAGAAGAAGAAGAAGAAGAAGAAGAAGAAGAAGAAGAAGAAGAAGAAGAAGAAGAAGAGAGTCAGGAAAGAGGAAGAAGAAGATGAAGAGAGTCAGGAATGAAGAAGAAGAAGAAGAAGAAGAAGAAGAAGAAGAAGAAGAAGAAGAAGAAGAAGAAGAAGAAGAAGAAGAAGAAGAAGAAGAAGAAGAGAGCCAGGAAAGAGGAAGAAGAAGATGAAGAGAGTCAGGAATGAAGAAGAAGAAGAAGAAGAAGAAGAAGAAGAAGAAGAAGAAGAAGAAGAAGAAGAAGAAGAAGAAGAAGAAGAGAGTCAGGAAAGAGGAAGAAGAAGATGAAGAGAGTCAGGAATGAAGAAGAAGAAGAAGCAGAAGAAGCAGAAGAAGAAGAAGAAGAAGAAGAAGAAGAAGAAGAAGAAGAAGAAGAAGAAGGAGGTGCAGGAGAAGCACAAACATAAGAAAGAAGAAAAGTGAATAAAATAATAAGGAGAAGAATAAAAGGGAGTAGGGAGTAAAGAAGAAGAAATTATAAAAATGTATATCAGAAAAAAAGAGAAGAAAAATGGAAGGATATTGAGTCTTAGAAGAACGAACAGAAATGCAAAGAAAAAATGTGCGGAAGTCTACGGATAGTCTCAATTATAAACACAAATTGATGTCTCAAGTCTGATTAACTTCCGATCTCTACTTTTGCTCCTGAGGTTGAAAGTAACTGTTGTCTACCTATGTTCTTATTAACACGGCGTCTATCTACCTATGGACCTAAGTATAAGAATGACCTATGTCTCACTATGATCTTAAATCTAAAGAGAACATGAAAGCTGTACGTGAACTTGTAACATTCGCAGTCTAAAGTCATAGTACACGTGGTGGGGGGCGGAAGCAATAGCAAAGTAATGGAATTTAGATGATCGTTTTTTTTTTATCCCCGGGATGCTTCAGTAGAAAATTCATAAGAACAATTCAAGTCACGTTCAACGGCATTCCTCCTCGTAATCCATAAACTCGGCATCGGGACTTGTCGATTAACGCCAGTTCTTTAGCATTTGCAGATAAAAAGAAAGAAAGCACTAGAATTATGTCATTCTTCATACCTTAAAACAAGAGATCATCGGGTCAGATCTGTACGATAATTTATCGCTTCTTTCGACAGTAGGCACACCTGCATGAAACTAATATGTTAAAACGTAGATTTGCGCTGTGATAAAAAAAGATTACTGATGGTTTGTGAAGAAAATATGTTTTAAATCTTCTTCTTCTCAGAGAGAGAAAGAGAAAGAGAGAGAGAGAGACAGAGAGAGTGAGAAAAGAATATATCCAATCAACAAAATGACAACGAAATATAGATGCCAAGATGATACTCATTCGCGAAATATACAGGGTGTATCAAAAATACATTTACAAAATTTGGCGGGGTCCTCATACCAAAACAAGAGCAAAAGTCCTTATAAACATATGTCCGCATATCCGTCGTTTTCGAGATATTAATTTCAAAGTTTACGGTAGACGCTGTTAAATGTACAATTCAAGATACAATCCCGAAATACTTATTAACATAGTTTGTGGTCCTGTCTTAGCAATGCGACGATAAACATTAAGAATGGTTCGATGACGCGTCTACTTTCGGTCAGGAAACGCAATCTGATACAGCCGTGCAGCCTCGCATCAATATCCTGTCAAGTTACACGGTACACTTCTCAGTCAACTTACTACTACACAAGTTAAACTTTGAAGACAGACTAGCCACAAATGTACACGAATGACAAATGTAAACTCGTCTACATGGCAAAACAGCGCCATCAATCGTAAACTTCCTTTAAAATTAGTAAAAGAAAAACGAAGAATTTGTGAACATATTCTTATATGGACTTTTCACCTTGTTTTGGTATGAGTAACCTGGCCCCAAAGTTTGCATTTTTGTTACAGCCTGTATACGGTTTGCAAGATAGATAATATTCTAGTACTCAGAGCAATATCTTTGATTGATTCGTTTTTACGGCTTATCAGTTATTTGCTAGTTACTTCAAGCAAGAAAATATTTTTAGATTGTAAGAATTTGTTGGGTGGGGGAAATAATAATGATTTAGTAATACAGGGATTACTAATTAACACATAGCTGGTGAGAGAGAATTGGATTCATATAGTTCTCAAATGTATTTGCGCGTAATGAAATATAACGAACCCAACTGGAATTGAAACTTAGCATGTCGACTCCAAATTCCGAGCCATTATGCATTACATCAGCCGCACAACCGAACCTTATCAGAGACGCTTTAATAAATAACAGTAAAACATTTCCAGTTTGTTCCTTATCTTATCATTCTGGCGGATTCCATTTCATATTTCATCTGTGTGTATATATATATATATATATATATATATATATATATATATATATATATATATATATATATATATAAATATCAAGTATGTGGTGCATACATCTTCGCAAACAAATTTAATAAATGACATTAACCTCGAACCTGTAGATGAATGTTATTATCCCTGTTTATAAATTACAGTTGCATAAGGTCTTTTTTTATTTTTTTACAAACTTTCATCTGTGCATACAGACATCATCAGGTATGAAAATATATCTGTTTTTTACATCCAGCTAATAAGAGGACAACGAAAGAATAGATGTAATCCGAAAGATGTTTTAAGAAATGTGTTATTGTTAATTGTAAGAAATTTTGGAGCCTGCGGTCGCAAGGCTGGGGTTGAATTTTTAAATTGTAAGATTGTGTGTTTTTATATGAATGCGTTCGTATGAATGATTCATGTAATGTAAATTGAACTGCACCACATACTTGATATTAAAATAACTGATCCGACGTGCAACTTTCGGATAATAACTGTGACATTCCTCTATTTATTGAACATTTTAGTTCATGCCACATTGACTGAAAAAAACTACCAGTACAAAAGAATTCACCTATTACCATATTAGTATAAAAACTTGGCATGTCGACTCGATACATATTAGGTTCGAGGTTAATGTCATTTATTAAATTTGTTTGCGAAGATGTATTCTCGCCATTTATATCAATAACTTCAATATCGCTTTTTTGTATGAATGATTTATGTAATATATATATATATATATATATATATATATATATATATATATATATATTATCGAATATATATATATATATATATATCCTCGAAAATAATATATATCCACGAAAATATATATATATATATATATATATATATATATATATATATATATATATATATCCTCGAAAATTGCTAAAACAGTGGTTGAAAGCTGTTGCTGCAATGGATAATACGGACAATTTATGCACTCCCTAACTCCCACCAAACGGGAAAAAAATAAAAATTCTGGTAAAACTAAATAAAAAAAAAACTTGTCGGTCATATTCAATGAGATATTTTAAAAAGAAAGGTTGCTGTCCAAATATACATTAATTTATTATATATATATATATATATATATATATATATATATATATATATATATATATATATATATATATATATATATATATTTCACTATTTCTATGGAAAGTTTTCAGAAGAACTACATCCCTTAGGGTCAACAGTTCAAACGTTCGCGGTTAAAACCTGTGTATCGAAAATACCTTAATTCCCTTCGTATTCCATTGGTGAAATGTAAGTTCTTCTCGAGCCAGGAATCTTCTCACGAACCGCTGCTTTGTGGAACCGACTCCCAAGAAGATCTCTCCCGATTACGACAATCTTCATTTTTTCAAGTATAGAGTTAACGGTTATCTTCCCCGCATAAACTGAGCCTCTGTAACCATCTGCCTTGAGTGGAACTCGGGCCTTGTACACAGTGAAAATCACTGTTAAAAATATCAAAACAAACTGAAAACAGTATACTCTAATTTACCTGTGCAGGAAATGACAATGAATAGCTGTTGCCGTAATAGTTGGCCTTGATCAATGTCTTGAGCAGTCAATAATGACATAATATACCTTAAAACCCTTTCTTCCCAAACGCTAAGGAACGGCATTCTTTGTTATTGATTTTTTTCAGCCACCAAAATCAATCGTGTGTCTCGATTTTTCTTCCGATCAGAATGATTGTCATTTGATGGGATCTTGTGTGCGCATGACACATCCTAGAGCCGAGCCTGTCTATCTGCGTCTCTATTCTGATGTCACTTATATTTTATCAGATCTTCTCTGCCCACGAGAGGCAGACGGACAAGGACCACTTTTCTACAGTGTTGCAGAGATTGATTGACAGCTGACAAAACGTTCACTATCACAGTACGTCGGGCAGAGCTGGAAATATCCATGAAGGTGGCCTTCACTGAATAGCTCATGGCATAACTGGTTTAACTTTCTTAGATTCTTTCTCAGACATAAATTAGGGATCTTCCAAGCATAGCTCAGATGTGGCACAAGGCCGAAAGTATGGAGCACCCAGTGAGTATCGAACTCACTAGTCAGTCGTAACTGTTCCAGCAAGACGAGCTTGCTAACCATTACAACACCTTAGAGATAAATTAGGGCAAGTTGGTTTTTCACTTTTTTATGAAGTCTACATTGCACTCTATCTAAAAGATGGGCTTTGTTGTGCTAATGTCTACCAACAATAATTGCATACATAGTTTTTAACAGTTTTTGAGCATTTAGCTTTAAACCTTTGAGCCCTGACCATCGGTTTAACGGTGGTAGAGAAAAATGACGTAATGTTCAATCACCGGTTGAACAGTGGTAGAAAAAATTACTTAATGCCCAGTCACCGGTTGAAAGGTGGGTAAACACTTGTAACTATTTTTATATCTACCGTGAAACATTACTTACAAATAATTTTCGAATTACATTATGAATGGCTCCAGGTGATTGAGTATTTGTCTTAGAGTCTGTCAGACAACGTCACTGAACATCAATGACAAGACCAAATTTGTGTACGAAATCTGCACCCACTATGGTCTTCTCTACATCCACAAGGACAAAGAAATGGAAAAAAAAATGAAAACCCGTCTCAAACACAAATTCAATGTAAGGTACCTCTACCCGTAAGTCTGGATGAGCGACTTATTTACGGCCTTAAGTGTAAGTTTATGAAGGTTTTTTTTAAAACTTTTCTGCCCTAGTGGCAGGAAGTAAGGATATTTGCACACCACTGTCCACAAGAAAACGTATACCAGTAGTGCGGTCCGAAACAAATAGTAAGTGACAAACATCTCCCACGCCGGAGCACCGAGTCGCCGGCTTAGGCTTTTCCTTGTTCCGAATTGAACGAACGGTGGGCGTTCTTACAGTAATTATCTCTATCTCCACATTTCCTGGGTAAGTAACACATTGGGTTCTTGTTACTAGCTCTTACACGACCTCTACTTTGGGAGCGATAAATGCTAACCTTCTATAAGCGTCTCTCTAAGTCTTCCATCCTAGCCTCTAACCTTCGCTCTCCCTCTAGGAGTCTAACCAGCGAATCTGGTTCCTGCATCTGTATGGCGGAAAAGGGAACAGTGCATCCCGAAGTTAGGTTTGCCACATTATCTGCTATTTTAACCATCTTTTCGACGGGTGCATCTTCACCCACCGCAGCTAAAACAGCGTGATATGCAGACGGCAAACGATGGCGAAAAATATGACGTAAAATTCCATATTCTTGCAAACGACATAAAAATTGCGACGGCTTGCTGTCTCCCAATTGTTCCTCATGCATAAGTTGCGACAATTTCTTTTGCCCTTGGCATAGACGTCTCGTCCGAAAAAGTTTCTCTTTCACCTTGTAATACGGCTTTTCTTTCGGCGGAGAGATAGTAATTTCTCTCACCTCCTGAACAGCTTCGAGAGGCAATTTGGAGAACGCTAAATTATTTTTCGTTTTCTGAGAGGTTATTCCTCTCAGTTCACACTCCGACGCTGTGTGAAAAAAAAGCTGGGCCCGCTTTAAAGTAGGCTAAGCTGACAGTGTTCACTGCTGACACAGCGGCCGTTTTTTACCTCATCCATATCGTATATTCTTTCTAGGATATCTAGCTACCCCACTCGAGGGTTGCATGTGCCACAAGGCCATGTTTAACATGGGTTTTCCGAGCCTTAAAACCCGTAAAAACGTGTTCAGGGTCAGTCTACCTCCCCGAACGTGACTCTGCCCTTAGGCGGAGCCTAGTCCGGGTTCCTCTCTGCTCAGAGGCAGAGAGTTAGACTGTCCAGTTGGAACAGATGCCAGCTAGTCTCGTATATTCTTTCTAAAGAAAGTTACCACACAGAAATACGACTCACAACGCGAAGTACAAAGGAAAAAAAAGAAAAGAAAACGAACACAAAAGGTCAGAAGTAGCTATCACTGCTATTACCACTACCAACCTCCTACTCGCACTAATGGGTTTTGTCAAATCTATTAAGATAATGACCAGTCTGCACCCAAGAACAAGGCAGTCTAACGTTGCCGGCTGGCGCCAAATTCAAATTCGGGATGGAAGGTGGAAGAAATGTGGACGAGTGATGCTATGCTGCCATGTTAACGGGTCGTCATTCCTATATCGCAAATTATTTGCGTCGAAAGAAAAAATTCTCTGACAAACTAGTTAATAGTTATGTTGCAAATTACAAAAATATACTGACACGTTGGAGTCACCACTTATTAGTATAATTCATCAGCCATTGATACACTAACACTGAATGTCAATATCAAAATACGCGATACGCGCCCGTAACAAATGGAACATTTAATAAGGCCAACAATTTACGTAGACATATTAAAAGGATTTACCCATGTCCCAAAACAAATGATTGTTCCTACTGTCCAAGGGATGGGAATGTTTCAGAACTGGAACAAAGAAATAACATACCAGCTTTAAGGCCTCTGACCGTCTGTAGTTAAGTAAATAGAAATTACTTTTTCTTCACGTTAGGCTGTGCACATGTTGACCAGTTTCTACGTGTGTGAAGACCCTGGTGGTCCGGAAGGTAAAGACCGTTCCTCAAAAAAAAAAAAAAAAACGGAAGCAAATAAGAAAAAGGGGACATGGGCTGAACTCCCATGAGTTCATCGCCAAGGGAAAGCAACTGTGTTTCCTTATGATATCTTACTGAAATTATCCGATGATTTTATAACGTTATTGGACTCTACTATGAACAATAAAAATGTATTTATCTCTAAGTTGAAACGATGTTCCCTCTTTCTGTTGTGACTTCCTGGTCCATTTTGATGACCATGTTCACCATAGTCTATGAGTATAGAATCCAGCACACTACATAATCTGTTCAATGAAACAACGTTAAAGATTAACACTCACGAGTCAAACACTCTACTGAATCTGACTATATCTGTAAATATTGCTTTCCACCGCCGACAGCCTTGCTGCGACTTGTTCCAGCAAGTCTGTCGAACTCTCTGCCTCTGAGCAGAGAGGAACCCGGCCGAGGCTACGCCGAAGGGCAGAGTCTCGTTCGGGGAGGTTAACCAACCCGATTCTGTTTTTACAGTTTATACGGGCATTTTTTGGTCGAGACTACTGGAATAACCACGTTAAACTCGGCCTTGTGCCACATCTTTCCCTCGTGGAGGGCAAGTAAATATCGCTGTCTACAGTTGATGAGTTGACTACTGTACTTTGCCGGCAGTCGCACGTGAAACACCTTTGTATTCGTTCTTTTGTTTACAAATATGTTTTCACTCAATTGCTGAATTAGAGTTTTGTTTCGGACCTATTCTAGATCCACAACAATAAGAAAATGTTCCCGTTTCTTAATATTGTTCTTAGTTTTTGTATTTTCACTATTTTACTGCGCCTTCTAATCGTTACGTCACCATTTGCCAGATATTGTATCTTCTGTACTTGAATGGATTTGGCGTCTCTGATTCGTAGCTCGTATTTTCAGCTGCTCCTTTTGCTGACGACCATATATTCTGTCTTCTAGCCGTTGATGATATATCCATTCTTCTCGCATTCTTGTCTTTACTTTTTTAAGAGCCCTTAAAGATCTCGTTTATTGTCTGTCATTAATACGATGTCATCTGTGTATTTTATACTGTAACGAGAGTGCCCACCTATAATAAAATTTATGTTAGAACTTCCATAGCGAAACTACTTATCCAAAGAAAAACTTAGAACTAGATATCGGATGAAATACAGTGACATTTGTAAGAAGACGATGCGCAAATGACAATTCAAGTTGGAGCTAAGCGAGACATATATCTGTCCTATTACATTGAAAGAGAAGAATCGTTTACAGGGAAAAGGAAGTCGACCGTTTGTTTTGCTCCACGATAATTCTCGTCGTCAAAGTGCAAATACAATGAAGCAAATTGGCTTCATTCGGAATGGGCAGTTCGTTTAGATTCACAATTATCTTCAACCCTTTCATCTCCAGACTATTTAAGCCGCAAAATTAATTTTTTGTATTTTATTTTTTACTTTATTTATTGTCATTGAATTCACAACGGTATCACAAAATACCTCGGACAATATAGCAATTCTACTTTGAAACAGTTTAATAACGGTATATTTATGTTAAAAGTAACAATTTCCCTACAAGGAACCATTCCTGATATATTGACCGAATATTTCGCGTTAGTGTCCTTTGAAATGTATAAAATCTTCTAAAAACAGGAAATTTTCAGGAAATTAGAATTTGTTAATAAATGTTTTCTGCCCAGCCAGTCATGAATTTAAAATGACATGATCACCCAAGCGTGTATAATGTATGGAAATTAAATGACTGACAGCAAATAAACGGGACACTTTGGTGAACGATTGTCTGAAGAGACATGACACAAATCGAAACGTCATTAAAAAGACTGGCAAAAATGGTCAATTCTTTTGACCGCTCCAGAATTAGGATAAATCGTTCGGATATTCTTTTCCTTAAAATAAGACTGCAAGAACAACGCAAATCTGTAACATGGGGTGAAATAGAAACATAACAGGCATGAGTGACCAAATATAGAGGAAAAAAAGGAAGATCGCTGCCCTGCATGGGATGTAGTTGAAATAATAGACAGAACACATCTCTGGAAAATACGAAAACTTAAAGAATCAAAATATATTCTAGGGAACTTCTAAGCCGGCCAAATATAGAGATGAATACAATATGGGAAATGTAATACAGAGAGCTAGAGAGAAAAAAAACCCAGCAATAACAAGTAAATTGAAATATGATCTATGGTAAAAGAAAACATGGTTACTGAGATATGAGTTTGATAACTCCCACAAATTCACTCAGGTAAAAACATATGGCCTAGTGGATAAAATCGTTGGGTGAAGTAATCCAAAAAGTCACTTGACACAAAGAGTTTTGAGTTCAATACCTGCAGAGCTGAGTTACCAAATAGAATTAACGTGAACTGAGATATCAAAAAAAAAAAAAAAAAAAGAAAAGAAAAAGAATCAAAAGAATCGTGGAATTAGAACAATCTACCCCCGGGGAGTAAATAAAAGCTTCGGTTCTAAATCCCTGCGTATATCACCTGAAGAAGGCCGAGCTGTACATTGGCGGGAATATTGTCAATATGGCAATAAAGATGAAGAGTCCGAACGATTTAAAATATAAATGAACAGTCCGAGCGAAGTAAATAGTCAAAATAGTTACAATACATCATCTCCGAAATATAATCAAATATGGAGGTTTACTTCATATTTGTCCCTATTTTAACTTAATTGTTTATTCGCCGTCATTCAGAGCATGCTTATTCAGATTTTGATGTGTTTTCTCTAGTTTTCTGTGACCGTCAGTATCATTTCTGCTACGGTTTGTGTACCATCATAAAATAAATGTTACTACTTGCACCCGATTAATTCTTCCAATTCTGTGTCGATATTTCCATTCGTTAAAAGAAGAAAACAAAGAAAATATGACACATGTGAGATGGAAATAATGAGTACAACCATCTCTATTCAGGAAACATTCGCCATTTATTGACCAAACTTTATTGTTACTCTCGTTTGAAACGTACAAAATAGTTATCTTATAACAGTTTTTCAGGAAACTAGTCCTCGCAAGGTATTAGCTGTTATATCTTTTTTCTAGAATTGATGGCCTTTTCCTTCCTATCAATTCATGGAAATGCGGAAAGTTTACTTCTTGATTATATCATTATGGTCTATTTGGATTAAATGTATTAACACTTTTTGCCGCTGCTATTAAAAGTGCACAAGTGGTGATTTTTTTTTTCTAATTTGATATACCTCTTGGAAAGTTTAAGTAGATTATCTTTGTGTAAGGAGTAGTAGTAGGAATGACTTACTGGTTGTTGATGGTCACCTGATTTGGATTCCCTGAATAAAGATAAACAAAGTATTAACAAAAATGAATATTTTGTTAAAAGAAAGAAAATTATGCTAAACTCTTATTTAATACCTGCGATATGATATCAATCATTTTATATTTTTTAAAGGCGATAATGCCACTAAGATGCTAGTGGTTACTGAGAGAAAAATATATTAACCACTTTTTTTACTGCTATTAAAATTGCACAAGAAATCTTTTTTTTTGTAATTTGATATACCTCTTCGGAACGTTGTGATAACAACAACAAAGGCTAAAGTCTGCATGTAAATAATAATAATAATAATAATAATAATAATAATAATAATAATAATAATAATAATAACTTCTCTTTTCTGAAATTCGATCAAAAAACCTCTTCATTTCTTATTTTGTAGCGTCAGTCTATAGGGTCTGATGAAGCATTGTCTTCATTATGACATCAGGAAATCATTGGCTTCAAGCAATTTCACTGATCATAGATACGAACAGATCTTATATTATATTTTACTTGTCCAGAGCTTCACAGCTAGCATCTACCATTCCTTGTACTTAAATTCGACTTTTCCACATCCAGTTCCCATTCCCATTATCAGGAGGAAGTTCCTCTCAGACGTATTGCGTTTGGGGAACAGATTCCGGCGAGGATGCTTCCGTCATCATTATAATGTTAAACCTCTTCAAGTCTAGGGTCAATCATTATCCTACATAACCACGTGATATGCATATGAGTGACTTTTGGTCTTTGCATTTGATGGACAATGGTAAGAAAAACATAGATCAAGAGGCAATGTGTAAGAAAAAAAGAAAAAAAGACCACCCATATTTTTAATTGGGTGTCCGTAATCCCGTTGTACACTAATGATAATGTTGACATTTCTGAATAGGATTTAGCTGATAATTAATACAATACCGCCGAACCGTTCCATATCCTTTCATAATTAAATTATGATTCTTTTAGATTATATGAAATTATATGAATTAAAGATTTTACAAAAAAAAAAAAAAAAACGAAAATCATAGCATTGACATAATAACACATTGAACTTTTTTCTAGTTAAGATACGTAAATGTTCTTCTTTCACAGTCGGTTACAAGACACAGACACGTCTTCAGTACGGATTGAGGAAGTTAAGGTATTCTGTTATGTGTACTCTTAATATTAACAACTGAAGATACAACCACGTTTTTTTTCTTCTGATAAACCTAATGCTTGTTGACTGAAAGATGAAACACTAATGAATACAAAATAAATATATGACTTTGGTTCATTGTTAATTGTCGGTTTTGTTTATCAACGTTATTCTTAAAAAAAAATAAAGTTAATTATATTCAATTATATATGCGACATCATTTGCAATGACAATTTTACCCTTTATCGGTAGCTTTTGAGTTAAATTCCTGAGGTTTTGATGTGATCCGAGCTCTTGAACGGGATTCTAATTAGAGATTTTCTCCCAGCATACAACCGAAAAAGGTAATTAGCGGTTGGTGTGAGGGCAGATGAATATAGGCCGTTGGGAGATAACAGTTCAAACGAGTTTCGAAATGTTTCTTCTGTTATTTCTGTTGTATGCGCCCTTGAGCTACCATAAGAAGATCTGTATTTGTCATTTAATCCGCTGTGTAAATTGCTACTTCTGTGCAAATGTTAAGGTAGATCACTATACACCTACGTATAATTAATAGTTAGGATTATATATTTGTCATTACAATTGGTTCCCAGAAATGACAATTATTTAAGACTCAGTGTGATAAATGTAACAAAGCTATCCATCCCCGGGGATAATGTAACTTGCCTCTCAGTAATGAACGGGGTGAAGTGGAGTATATCGATTGACTGATATGATTTTACGACTTATCAACCTTTCGCACTTTATTTAAAGCCAGAAAATAATTTTAAAAAAGGTAAGAATTTTCTTTTCTTTTTTTAAGATAATAATAGATTAACAATACAACTATAGTTTAATTTATAAAGCATAGATAGGAAATGAAGAGCTGGATCCATACCTTTCCCCAAGAATATTTGTGCCTAAGTGAATATATGGAAGCCATCTGGAATTGAAACTCTGCCCTCCGATACACAACTGAAAACCTTTATCCATTACACCACCCGCACATCTAAGCTTACAGCACCTAGTAATGCCAAGCGGTCAACTGTTTAGTTACTAACCAGACTAGACGTTGCTTAACTTACGGGAAACGGTGTTTCAACGTGATGTAGCCGTAAGCCGAAAGTCAGGCGAGATTTTAATGGAGAAGGAAGAGTTTTGTACAACGATGATTCTTTCTATACGGCAGTGAATGCTGGACAGATGAAGAGGAGACCTAAACCTACTGAGTCTAAAGATTTGATTGACTGATTTGTATTTGGAGGTGTGGGGCAAATCATTTAGGAGAAGGGAAACTCCTAAATTTAGTTAAAGCAACGAGACACCATTCAATTATATTTTCGAAGAATACATGACGGTTGGTAGCACCTGTTAGGGGGTCTCAGCCAAAGGGTAAATATTACCCCCCAACCTGGGGACAAAACAGTATGAAAGTATAAAAATAGATGTTTATAGTAAAAATACCAGCAATACATTTTTGACTATCGACAAAAAGAAAATTCTAACAAAAATGCCTAAATGAAAGTTGATCTGATTTCTTTCAAAGAATACATATTATATTCATACGAAGCTATCCTAAAAATCTTGTCAGCATTAAGTAATACATTGCGGTCGATATGCCATAAAACAAAATAAACCAAACCCAATCAAGAATATATGGTAATTCACAAATAATAAAAGAGTGGAGAAATATGATTGTCTACGTCCTTAAGATACATAGGATTTCCCCGAAAAACAACAAATGACCCAAGCCTAAAAATATCCGGAAAAGTCAAAGAGACTTTTCTTAAGAAAAACAAAAACAAACTAACGTTTGTTTTATGAGTGTTGAATAGAAAAATATCGTCTAAAAAACTGAACGCAATATGCTATTCAACGGATAGGGCTTTATATTTTTATATGGAAACAACAAAACAGGTTAGCGACTTAAAATTCAGTAGTCTCAACAATTATTGTACATTGTCATAGAGCAATCAGTAAAATTGATCTTATACGGCATTTACTGGGTGTAGATTAGTTATAGCACAAGGCCACAAGTATGAGGCGACCCGTTAGGAGCGAATTAACTACTCATCAGTTATTGTCAAATGGAGTTGTTTGATAGCAATTTACAAACTTCTGCGAAGTGTAGAATGATGTTTTGAAAAGGATTAGCTTCATTTTGCTCACGGTCACCATTATACCGCACCCAGTCAGGATTGTATTCCCTACTTAGTCATAATCGTTAACCAGATTAGCAGGTTAACATTAGGATGTGCGCGTTGTATAAAGCTTAGAGACTCGTAAAGCGAAATCGGAGAACGGAGTTCTAATTCCAGTCAAATTTGCACAAATATTATCGAGAGAGATATGATTCCATCACTTCTTTTATGCGTTAAATAAATGAGCAGGCTGGGGTCTCTAGCTTCGAGGTGACAACCTATCTGAAAGAAGAAAAACTGGGAACTCGAAACCATGCTGGAGATAAATGGATATTTTTCCCTAGACACACACCTCTGATGTTCTGTGTGTGATGCCACAGCGGCCACAATGGCTTACGGAACTTGCGGCGCGCATTCTTAGTACTAGTTGCAATAGTATCTGCAGTAGTAGCATCAGTAATATTGTCAATATGAAAGCAATTGTAATGAGCGTTTTCCCCAAGAAACGAAGGTGATAATTAACAGAAGCTCTTTTATTGACAGCGAACAAAAGAAGGCATATTAAATAAAAAGAAACAGCTCGTTCTACGATAAATGATTCTATTAATATGTAAAATTAGTGCAGGAAACAAGAATCAGATTATTTTCGACTATGTTACTATTTTAAAAATATGCCAAGTAATTAGTTTTTCACTAATTGTCCGTCTGAATGATAATTCGTTCCCCGTTTAACTATGATTGAATTAGCCACAAATGTTTGGTATTTTTACCAGGGCAGCGATACAGAACAGACTTTTAATATAATGGAAGGTGATTTCAGTATCTGTCTAAAAAGGTAATTTATAGCAAAAGACAGCTTTCTGAAGTCACTGACAAAAGGACCAAACCTACGTGCAGTTATTTGAAAAAAGCTAAAACGCTCGCCATCACCCGACAGCAAGCTATCCTAAGTAAGGGGATTTAGCAAATTCTTGATTCGTTTCAATCCAAATTTAGTCTGTCCAATATCAATTTTGTACATTTGGATAATATTCCTCAAAAAGACTTTAATATTTAAACATTTTACGATACTTTAAAACCAAACCGTTAGTATTTTTTTAATTATTTCGCCCTAAGCAAGGCGATAATGCCACTAAGATGCAACAGGTTATTGAGAGTGAAAGAAACTGAGAAGACTTTAGGGAGTAGACAGGACAATAAAAGATCAGGAAATAAAAACGCAAAAGAATGTGATTGACATTTGAAATTAAAGTTTTGAAGATTCGAGGTGGAATAGCAGCAAAAAAACAGGAAGGGAGTTTCGGATGGGGAAGTTCGAGAAAAGAATCTATTTACGGTTACATCTAGGTATTTCAACATTAAAATGATGAGACCCAAGTGCTAATCTTGTAGTATGCTTAAACTCACGCAGTCGATTTACCGAGCTACACTTTTCATTGGATCAATTGCTATGAGCATATTCATAGAAAAGACACATTATGCCCAATTCACGGCAGTGAGAAAGTTACGGAAGTGAAGATGCCAGGATATAATCGATAACATTCAAACTCTGCTCTGGATTTTTTCGGGTATCTCGAGCCATATAGCAGGAGAACTGAAAGAAACGAAAACGGCATATAAAAAAATGTCCTCATCTTTATTTTCATATTCACGGCGTGTCGGCCGTTGCACGCACCGGTCTTCTTCATGATCTGTCTATATTTCTGTGATGAGATATTTTTACTATTTAGGTTATTTACCTTTGTTCGGGCTGTTATCCTTATCTTTATTGTCATATTCATGACATTTCGTCCGTGATACGCTCCTGCATTTTTTCAGATTACATACGCCGGAATTTCGAACCAAACCCGTTACTAAATACACGGGAGTAGATTATTGTAGTTCTACGTAAAATGGATATCTCAGTTTCAGTTATTTCCATCTTGTAACTCAACTCTCCAAAGATTTTTTATTTTTATTTCATATCTACTGGGGTTATGTATTGAACTTAAAACACTTTGTGTCACTTCTACCGCTTTTATCCACTTTGCCATGATTCTTTGGGAAAAACGATATCACTTGTAGAACGGCCGAAACGTTGTGAATGAAGATGAAGATGAGGAGATTCCGAATAATGTAAATAGTGCAAGGAATGTGCTATTCTCATACGTGGGCAGGAGGTGCACTTATTTTCCAGGCTTAATATAGAATTAAAAAAATAGCGAGGCAATTTTGAAAGAATTGGAAAACCCTACGGGGATTTAGCATTGGCGGCCACAATCTTAACAGCATAAGATACGCAGATAACACTTTACTGATAGCAGACAAGGAAAAGAAATAACAAAATCTCATACAGAAGCTAGCGACGGAGAGTGAGAAGAAGGGACGAAACAAAAACTCCAACAAGACAAAATGCATGGTCATCAGTAAAAGGATAAGCCCGAAATGTGATTTGCAGGTGGGGAACACTAGAATCAAGCAGACGCGAAAGTTTAAATATTTATTGGCAACCGTTTTGACAGATGTATTGGAATGGCCAAGGACGCATTCCTAAAGTTGGGAAGATTATTGCGAGACAGGAGTATTTCTTTGGGAACAAAGAGAAGAATACTGAGCTGTTACGTGACATTTGTTCTTCTTTACGGCAGCAAAGGTTAGACGATTTTCTCATAGAAGAAGAAGTGACTGGAGCCGACGGAGAAGTTTTTCTACAGAATGATGCTAAGAATATCGTGGACTGTGAGTGTGACAAATGAGGAGGTCTTAGATAGGATGCAAACAAGGAGGAGGCTTACACTTAACATCAGGAACAGACAGCTGAAGTTTCTGGAACACATAGTGACGAAGGAGAGCCTGGAGAATCTGATACAGACTGGTCGAATAGAGAGAAAGAGGGACAAGGGAAAACAACGAATGAGATACCTAGCGGGCTTAAGTAAGTGAATGACAGAAGGTTGTCTGGGGGTAGGTAGCAGATGGAAGGAACATGTTGTGAGCTGCGAGGAATGGTGGGACGTGGAAAGTTATGATCGCCTACGTCTGAAATGACATGGCACATAAAATGAAAGAAAATCTTTTGACTGTTAAGTAAATTTCCACTCTGAAACCTCTTCCCATAGACGCTATATTCTATCAATTTTTTCACTTCAAGTTATGTTGGTGTTATTGTAAGTGGAATCATTTTTGTTTCCTTTCCAAAAACATCTGGTATTTATTGAAGGAACAGTTTAAACTACTGTCGGTTGGTATCTATATAATAAACTTTACACATAGAGGATGTGGTCCAACATATCATACCATTTTGCAATCAGGCCGACTCCGTGAGCAAATTAAAATCAGTCCGGGCCAGATCAGCACCGGCAATCTTGAAATTTTGGATTCCCAAGTTTTAATTATTACGATTGTTTTAGGTGATATTTTAGGTGGTTTTTGCGACGGATGTTTTGTATGATAACGATTTTTATAACTTGGAAATAAATTTGAGAATAATCGGAATTAATTTCGAAATCCAATGAATGTCAAGCCATGAAATAAAAATAATTATTTGTACGTAAAGCAAGGATCTACGTGCATCAAATTGTCTTTAAAGTAAATGGCGATAGACAAATGATCGTTGAACTTTTAAAAGGTAGGCATAAATGTTAATGCAATACTCATAGGCAGGTATCAATTTTGAGTCCTTCTGTAGTTTATTGTTGCCTATCGCGTCTACTCCTCCCTATTTATTGTGATGAAAACCCAATGAAGGGTCCTCCGCAGTGGTTAGCTTAAAGGCCGCTCGGACGGGCCCCCTTTAAACTCGCTTATAATATATATATATATATATATATTAAAACGTTTTTTTTTTAATAGACTACGCAAATCCAATGTTATCGTTCTTACTAGTAATGAGAGAAGTTTCCTTCCAAACCTTTTTGTAAGTTACTGTGGAACATTATCATCCTGATTACATATTTATTTTTATTTCTGGTTTCATGTGTCGTCTGAAGTGTGCAGGTGTTGCGTATATTACTATTTGGCATAACTCCTTCTTTATGATTATGTAGCGCCAGACTATATGGTTTTGTGAAAGATTACTTCTTTATGATTTTTGTCACATAAAAATTTTATTCGACATTAAATAAACAGATAAGTGTTTATATTTTAAATATGCAAACTGCTTACGATCATAATAGCAGTTTCCGTCTAATCACCGTAGATAAGCAACTTAGAGTCTAGTTTAAAACTTAGATGGGTGAACGCCTCGGAATACCAGTCGATCTAAGTTTGGAGATGTGCAGATAACAGCAAACAAACTTAGAACACTGTTTGAATTCACGCCGTGTTCGTTATATTCACGAAATTTATTTTGTAAAAATACAAAATTGTGTCACAAGGCCGAAAAGGTGGGGGTTGAGGTGAGGTTGGTCATCACTACTATCCTATACTTAGCTAATCCTATTCGCGACCCATTCACTCGTTACAATTTGCCATATTCACCAAAAGAACCTGTCCGTTATCAATCAATCCTCAATTCACCATAATACGCTCAGGGGGCCTACAAAAACGCACCCCATGACCTGAAAATTTGAAAATTCTATGATTTTTTTTCCCACAAAAATTTACGAATGATGAAAGGTGGGGGATGGTTAAAAAAAAAAAAAAAGAAAACGAAAATATAAAGCAAAGAAAATCTAATGTTAGTTGGACCTATCCACTCCTCAAAAAAGAAAGAGCGACTGCTGTATTCTGTCTTTTGGAGAAAAGGCTCTCTCGCTAAGGGGGAAGGAGGGAAAAGGATAAAATATGTTCGGCCATGAGGAGGGGAGAAAGCCTGATCCGATCGAGATGAAAAGAGGAGGGGCCAAAAAACAAACTGGGGAGTTTGGGAATCTCGACATGGATCATAACAAAATATGAAGCCGGGAACAGTACTTGCTCACATTAACTATGTATACAAAAAGTGAGCTAACCTAACCAGGAGAGGGCACCACAGGAAACCGTTCCGATTGGACGATGCTCTGAGCCAGAACCCAACTACAAGATGATGAAAAATGAATTCTAGAACGAGTTATGTGAGTGGACATTTGCGGAAACAGTGTACTTTGCGTAAAGAATGCTCTATGATGAGAGATAGTGTGTATGTTGGTTTGGTGGGAAGTGTTAAATCACTCGAAATAATAATCATAATCCCTTTATAAACGAGAAAGGTTTGCCTTTGTCGGAAATTATATTCGCAGATATACTGTTTACATTATTATTATTTTTTTTTACTCGGCTCTCTCTTTATCTATATTTCCATATAAAAAAACTATAAAGGCATTCTTTCTGAAATATTACTGACAACATTTATGAAAAGTGGACATCATCGTTTCATTTGTCACGTTTAGATCGCGTATAATCGATTAGGTTATATTGATTTTCTTACAGTCTTTTTTATCTTCATAGAGTAGTAATATCTTTTTTGTATCCTATAACTTTCATTGTAATATGAAATAGGGGCGAGTTTCATTTGATGCCATTTTTCTATTTCCCAAGGCAGATAAAATTAAGAATCTACGAAAGAAAAAAAGTGGGCAAAGAGAGAAAAGCGAAATGTGTTTCTAACAAAATAAACGACCTGTAATTTACACATGATGGATAAAAAATAGATGAAAACCATACCGTAAAGAAATTACATTGCAAGGCCAAGTTCTCTGCTATTTGGGAAAAATAAAGACACTCCTTAATAAGACGAAATGCTCGAAGACTATAGATGATTCGTCAATAAATTTATTCACTGGTAAAATGCGCAAAATAAAAAAAATAAAATGCATTACGTCTATAATCGGGAATTTACTTTCGCCAGCATTTTAACGGAATGTCTCGCTTTAAGGAAACCTGTGCATAAATACAGCGTTGCACAGTCGTTTGACAACACATCTTAAATACCTCTAACTTTTTTTCTGACTTGTTCTGATCATCACTTCCTCTTAGAAAAATGATGACAAACATCAAGCTAACTCAGAAAACGTTGCAATTGTTGCCTTAAAGGCAGGGCATAGTAATTTACAGATTGCTCGCTTTCTGAATGTTGCACGGTTGTTTGTCATCAAATTTCTCAAATTATCTGGACGCTGCAGACAGTGATTACAGACAAACGTAAAACACCCGCTAAGGGTCTCAATACCATCGGTACACCCACATTTGTACGAAAGGTGAAGAAAATTATCGATAAGTCGTCCGGAAATTCAATGTTATTGCTAAGCAGCTTTAGTTGATATGTCACAGTCTGAATAATGGACGAAAAGCGTGCTGTCCGTATGAACGTTGAACAAAGTTATTCGTGTTCCTAACATGATTCGGGTTCCTAGTTTAATATTTTAGTTTTGTAGTACCTTGAGACGTTAAAATACCTACCCCTAGCACAAACTATCGTATATTCGATTTCGTTATCTCTAATACTAAATTTGTTTTAACTTCTTCATACACCGACGTATGTGCCATCATTGCTTTCATCCTAATTTCCAGTTCATAGTCTCTATATTGGAATGGTCTATTGTAAGTCCTACTTCTGGGAAAACCTGTTAAAATATCAGTCTATATTTCTGAGATGCGTTATTATAACACAGTGGATAAAGGGGTTAGTTAGATCCAGTGACAGGATCCAAAAAGTGTGAGTTCAATACCTGGTTAAGGCGGTGGAGAACTTGGAGAGAGAAATTAACCGGAGATAACTGATAACTGATATCCATTAGACATTGCACGTGGAACTAAACAGTCTACCCTAGCGAGCGAAATAAAGGGTTCAGTTTGACATTCCAACCACCTGAAGAAGGCCAGAGCGTACAACGGCCAAAACGTTGTGATAAATATGGCAACAAAGATGAGGATGTTAGTCCGAGGAATGTTGTTAAAATGTTGTTAAAATATGTTGACTCTATGGTCAAGATCAGTCTTATCCCAAGTACGAATACTTATGTCATCAGCCTAGACCCAACCCTGCCTAACCATAATTGACCTCTGTCTCGTTCAAATTTCTACTCGGGGTTGAATTCAGCAAGATAACAAAATTTGTCCGCCTCTTTCCTTTTATTTGATCATGCGAGGCAAAAAAGAAAAAAAAAGGACTCAGGCGCGCCCATTTCTGTAGAACTTTTTTGCTATCGGTACAAACCATTTAACCTTTTAAGATTCCATGACTGGTGACATTGCCAAGATTTATTAACGGTGGGCGTAACCTTAACTATATTTGATACGCATTTAATTCTTCGCCGAGGGTTAACTCGGAAAGAAAACAACTTGTCTTCCTGGACAAGTTAGTAGTAAAGAGCGAGACGAAAGGATTAACCATTAATCGGAAAGGATTAAAGGATTAAGAAGGCATAAATTAGGATCATCAGCAAGAGTAAAAGATTTGAGTTAAATATTGAAGATGCTAACATCAAGGAGCTGCAGAACCTTCCCTTTACTTTCTTCAATGATAGCTATAATCGTCAATTATTCAAATGCAATGTCAATCGTTATCTTCAGATGCCTTGATCTAATTCCTCGTCCTTCTCTCCATCCTTTCCTCTATCACCAAGAGTGATAGAAGAAAAATATCTAATTCATAGTAATTGAAACCTTAAAACATACCATTTAAGAAACAATGATGGAATTTTCATTTTTTTAAAATTACGTCCTGTAGATGGCGTCCACCTTTACGAATGCATTCTTGAAATCTGCTGTTGAGATTCCTCATTGACTGCTACAACATCTCAGCTGGGATACTGTGAATTTCATTCTCGTTACTAAAATGGCGAAATGTTTACTTGCTCAAAATCACTGTCTCGCAGTGTTGCCACTTGCTCATGTCTGGCAATACGCACGTCAAAATCCCGTTTATTTTGGGTCACCCTGTATATATACCAGGGTAGGTTGACTTTTTACTTCTTAGAAAATCAAAATTGTACTCGGTGTTTAAGCTGGAGTTTGATGTGCTAATTTTTTTATGCCAAGAATTAGGTTCAAAGCTTTTACCAATTTTTTAACATTTATTTTTAAACCAGCCTGAAAAAATATAGAAATACCTAATTTCTGCTACTGTTTTTTACTTACAATCTAACTTCAAAATTTTACTATTTTAAGCATAACTTCAAATGAAGTTGATATCTTTGGTATTTGATACATTGAATGGAAAATATATTCAAGTCAGAATTTTAATTATGAATCACCACAAGAAAAATATGCAAATTTTTTACTGTGCTCGATAAGTAAAAAATGTAAAACAATTGAATAAGATTACAAAAAAGTCTACTCAATGAATAAGATTTGTTAGATCATTTAGATAATTTGATAGAGCATAATTCATAAAAAAATAGATAATGTATATAACACCATAATACCGCTGTGCACAAACTATGAGACATAGTGATTTAAATTTGCATTGTTTATTGAAAATGTCACTAAAACTATAGCACTGTATAATATATTACATTATAATATAGCAAAATTGTTTAGTATAATTTCACTTTGTAGTAAATCAAGGTCTTATTTGATGACATAATGATTTAGTAATAATTTATTTGTGTCTTGCATTATTTCTTTATACAATTTGTCAAGCTTCAGTAAATAATAAATTTCGTAAGAACTTGCTGTAAGGCTTTTTCTCTGATCACCGGAATGTGTGTGTGTGTTCGCGCATGTGTGCGTGTTTGTGTGTGTGTGTGCATGTGCGCGTGTGTGTGTGTGTGAGTGAGAGAGAGAGAGAGAGAGAGAGAGAGAGAGAGAGAGAGAGAGAGAGATGGGAGACCCTGATAATAACTCTGAACAGATTCCTTTACTTTAGTAACTGTCGTTTGCTATGACTTCTTGAAAAGAAACTGGAATGGATTCTACAAGCCTGCCCACGATTTGAATCCAGATTAAACCTTCTCCAAAACAGACTCACAGCGAGGGTTCCCCAGTCTGTACTGCTACTTCACTCTAAAGGAGAAGAGACCGATTCAGGCCATTACTAAATATCCATTAGTGTCGAACAGATGTAGTCGAAATTTTGTTCGCTTCAATGAGTAGACAGGTTCAGCTATCACCCCTTCCTCAGTCAGGAGTAGCGGTTTATCCCTCATTTCTAATTTAGGAGAAGCTTTCCGGTTCGTTCTCCTAAAGTCTTCACATTAACTCCTGTAACACCCTTTCATATTAGTGACATTATCACACCAAGCAAGGTGATAATCCCCCTAAAATGATCCCATAAAACCGGATCAGTAAGAACATTACTTAAACATTATTAATATTTTCCTGTTATCTAAATTTTCTTTCTTTATTTAACAAGTGTGTAGAACATCACTCGACGGCGTTTAGTATAAAGTGCGGGTCGGATATAATAAATCATTTTTAGGCGGGACGTGGAAGCTGCTTACTGTTTGAACTACAAGAACTTTAAGACCGAGACAAGATCAGATATCAGCTTTAAAAAATTCCCGTCAATATTTTAAATGCGCAAGCTCTACATTTACAACCTAGGCCCACACTGAACCCTTATCTCGGCGAATTAAGTCACGAAAATCAGCATCCAAAATTGCAGCTTTTTATCAAAACCTGAACACTGGGACAAAACCAAACGGCGCAGCTGCATCAACAATAACTCGTGCTGCAAACACCGATATTAATAGACTGAATCAAAGATTAAATACAGGCCTCCTTTGTTTTCTTTTCATTGAAAGAGCCTTGTATTGATCGTCATCAAATAGCAATATTCGAGAGATAAAAGAATTTAAAGTTTAATATTAAAAGACTCAACTACAAGCCATTTAACGTCTCTCGTGTTTTGCCTACAAAACGATAGGTCTTTGCTTGGGATTATAATTGAAGTCGGTTAGAATGAAGCTCTTGAATGCTGACCGGAGGATCGATAAGTTCGATTAATGTGATTTCTCATACAAAACTATCTTCTTCATAGCCTGTAGATATCACCTCATCGGGGAAACATTTTCTTTGACACAAAATTAAAAGCGTCTTTATGACCATATTAAGTAGCTGGGGATACGGTGCTCAGTTGGAAGAACGGTCAACAGCTTTATGTCTGGAATTTTCCATAGAGATCGCCAAGGTATTATTCCATTAACCCGACACTAGAAACGGAAAGAAGTCTTCTGATTGTATTTGTCCTTTTTTTAATTTACCTATTCACTTATTTATTTGATCTAAAAATAAAACTGAATTTATTGTTTAAATCAATAAAAAACGAAATCCACTGCAATTCGGGGCAGGAAAACGAAAATGCTTCAGGTTTATATTTTTCATACTGTTCCCCCAGTGCAAGGCCAAAATAATATTTTAAAATTGTCCCTTATTATATATATTTTTTAACTTTCAATTTTCTCTACATGATATTAAGTAGAAGTTTTTAATTTTGTTGCAGTTGTCTCTAGAATTTTGACGTTGCTCACATATTCGGTCCATCGTATTCTCAGCATGTTTCTGTAGGTCCACATTCGTAGTAAAGGATGTGACAGAATGAGGATTGTGATATGAATACAAGAGAAACTAAAAAAATGAGCATTATATTTGTTTGATTGAATGATTGAATATGTTTTTTTTACGGCTCAACAAATTTGCAGGTTATTTAAAACCAGAAAATATATTTAGATTGTGAGAATACTTTTGGAGAAGGAGAAATAACAATGATTTAGTGATACAAGTTTTACTAATTAACCCATGGATTGTGGAGAAAAGTGGATTCATACCTCACCGTAGGGTTATTTGCGTTTAAATCAATATAATAAAATGAACAGGAATTGAAACTCGTCTCGTAGATTAAAAAGTTCAAGTCATCAATCAGTAAACTACCTGACTATTCAAGTTTACAGCACCTTGTCTTCGCCAAGAGGGTATGGTTTGAACATCTTCATTCTTTATTTGATAGATCAAGCTATGGTTAATAATTTTTTAAGAAAATTGGGCATGATCATGGCTCACCACAATTTCCTTTCCTTTGTAACTCTGAACAACTTTTTTCATTGTACCATCTCACACAAAGACTTATTAGTATTATTTATCTGCCAGTCATAGCTTACAGGTTATTTAGTGTTAGCAAGAATAATGTGTTTTAGCCTTCCAGTAGTACACCGATACTAATATTAACATTAGCGTAGCCACTGATACACTAACACTGAATGCGTATATAGAAAGAAGAAATACGCGAGCGTAACAAAGAAAACAATTTAATAAAGCAAACAACTTACATATATATATTAAAAAGATTTACATATGTCCCAAAACAAATGATTGTTCATATTGTCCCAGAGGAACAAGGATGTTTACGAAACGAGGACAAAGAAATAACATACCAACTTTATGGCCTTTGATCGTCCGTAGATAAGTCAATAGAAATTACTTTTTTTCTTTCGCTAGGCCGTGCGCATGTTGACCAGTTTCCACGTGTGTGGACGCCCGGTGCTCAGGAAGGTAAAGAGGCTGTTCCTCAAAAAGGCGAGAGCAAAAACTAAAGGGACAGAACTCCCATGAGCTCAACCCAAGGAAAAACAACTGTGGTCTCCCTACACCCTGTTCCGCCATCCATTCACTGAAGCTCGCCAAATCGGTTATGCGTTTTCTTCTGTCTCTCTTGCCTTCCATTACTCGTGTAAGTATAAAATTTACCATTTACTCTCTTTTTTTATGCGAATCAGAAATTTCAACTTTCTCTACCTGATATTAAATAGAAGTTTTTAATTTTGTTACCATTGTCTCTAGAACTTCGACGTTTCTCACATGTTCAGTCCATGGTATTCCAAGCATCATTCTGTAGGACCACTTTTCTGTTACTTCAAGTCTCTTTTTCATCTGTGATGAGATGTTCAGCATTCGGTGTCAAACAGGAGGATTGACATTGCATAACAGTTCAGTTTTCCTTTCTTTGTTTTCAATGATATTTTATTCTGTTTCATTATACTTTGCTTAGCTTTTGGAAGGCATCTTTCGCTATCCCAATGGACCTTCAAATTTCTGTTTCGCATTATCCGTTCTCTGTTAATACGCTTCTCAGATATCGAAATTCTTGTGCTTGTATGCCTTTACTCTCTTCACTATGTAATCTTTTATTGGTCGGCTTCCTGACGATTGCATCTAGCATGAAACAGACGGTCGCCTCTAAGTGTTGATTCTATGTTCACTTTTATATATATATATATATATATATATATATATATATATATATATATATATATACTAGCAGCATGGTCCGGCGTTGCCCGTGCTTGATTCAAAATATCGTACGACTCATACAGCAATCGCTATCACTTGACTTAAAATACTTTTACTCTTCCTTGCCTTTAAAGGAGTACACATTGCCGTGCTGTTGTTGCTACATGCCTTACTTCTTGCCTATCACACACTGCGAATTTTTTCTAAACTCTATACTAGACATTAGATCTGTTACGAAAAAAGAACTAAACAAAGTGAACACAAAACGATCAACTTTAAAAAAAGGACTCGTAACTAGAAAAACCGAATGAGAAAAGAATGTTAACAACAATTATTTTTTCACACCCAACCCAGTCCGGCGGAATCAGAATCAACGTTGAGTTTAAGCAAGCGAATGAGCCAATTGGAGTAAAGTGCCATGCAGATTAAAATTTTTCCCACTTGTGACGAATGCAGCTATCGATTTTTTTGCATGCTAGCATGTTAGCATGCTAGTTAACATACATGTCAGTCAGCTGTTGGCTATCACGCTGGCCAATAGAATCGTCCTGCCTATTCGTGGCAGCCAGCTATAGGCTCTTTCTCTGGCCAGTAGAAAATGGCCGCAAACTACATGAAACCTGCCGTAGAAGCCGGAAAGAATCGATTATTTCCACTACCGATGGGAGTTGGGAAATGCAAAGTCGGTCTTGGCCTTCTACTAACTTGGAGGATATGCATGTAAATTTTGGTGCAAATCCGTCTAAAATTGCAGCCGTGCATTCGTTACACACACACACACACCCTGCCTTTTATATATATATATATATATATATATATATATATATACTCAATACTCATCGGATTCACTCTCGCGTGGTCATGTGTGACGTCATGAGCTGTGGTGCGATTTTCGCTTTCAGCGTCTTATATGCACGTGTTTATCGTTGCTTGGAAATCATCCATGTAAACAAAAACAGACTATCATCAATTTCTTGTTCGTGTATTGCTTAATATATTGTGCAATTGTCATCTTCGATAATGGCTTATGTAAGCCGAAAGCTTAGATTGGATTAAAAAATATGTATCAATATTGTGATTTTCTTTCATTGTTTAATGATAATGTTATTAAGTTTATCAGACGATATGAAAAGAACTTACTTAAAATATATAGACAACACTTATCTATATTATTTAATGAAACATGTATGAATATATATATATATGTATATATATATATATATATATATATATATTACAAGCTATTCCCGACTTCAATCTTCATTAAATGCTCAGTTGTTACAGGGTACATAAACATTTCTCTTTGTCTCAAAAGAAACATAGATCACTTGATTAAGTCTTTGACCACGGATTCGATCGTGTATAATTATCAGATATAGTGTCAGAAGAAAGCGTCGGAATTGGGTTTTTGAGCGTATAGACGAATTAAGAAAGAACTAATAAATGAGGTCACTGGTTCAAATAAATCACTTGAGTGAAAACAAGTTGATCGGATTAGAACCAACTCATTAGCAGTTAAACAGTTAGTGTTATTTGACACCAATGCAAACCCCACCTCAACTTTCGGGGCTCGCTGTGCTGGGAAAAGTTTACAGCAGACAGATGGCCGGTGTCACACAAAACTTTTCTTTAACTACTACTCAACTTACATGCGGAAGGGAAACATGGGCAATTGCAATATATATTCTCCACAATTTTCTCTCCCTCACCATGGCAGTGCACTCCCCCACCAGCTTTCTCACTGTCCAATATATAGTATCTAGAATCGTCTTGGTCTTAACCTTGGTCTAGTGTTATCCATGCGTCACTCCAGGACATGAGTGCAGATATTCTGTTCCCTCAGGACAAGGTTTAAATATCCCAATTTTCGATTTTGCCGCTCTTTTTCCTTTTCTTCCAGGAGTGAATCGTTTAATTTGTGATCCGGGCACGTTGTCTCGGAAACTAGCACGAGAAAACATTTTAATTAAACATTAACCGTGAAAATAACTTTTTTTTTCTTAAGAGGTAATTGACTAGAACAATTTGGTTCAGATGGAATAATCGGTAATGGAATATCACGATTACGAAATCTGTAACCCATTAGAATCGTAGTACTAGCACATGTATTGTAGCCGCAGCTGAAGTGGTGTGCCTTGGGCAAGATAGCCCAACCCTCTCAAGGCTGGTTTGAATTTATATTTTTCTTTCTCTTAGATTGGTTGCCACGCACGCCTACAGAACCAAGTCTACCCTGCTATTTTCAAATATCTGGGGAGAGAACAAAGGCATTCGTCTGTCCTGCTAATTATCAATAGCTGGGGTAGAAGATATGGATTTATCTCTTTCCCAAGGGTATTAGCACGTAATTTAATGTGAGGAATGCGACTGGAATTCGAACTCGTCTCTCCGATTACTGAATCCGAGCCACAATTCATCACTTCGACGGAATATATTTGTCATTAAAAACACATTCTACTAGCGAAACTCAATTTAAAGACATCACAATCGTCTAAATGTATTCGATAGAAAAAAAAGATAGACTTGTGATATATTACAGTTGAACCGTCAGTTACGACAGGACTGGTATATAGACAAACCAGATCTAATTTGCCAATTGAGCGAGGGTTTTGGCAGTGTTTGCCTGAACAAGAACACCAGTATATCGGTAGATTTTTTCGACAGACTACTGTAGAAACATAGACAAAGTTTAAGATCCTTAGAAGTGCAGTTTTGAATAATGAATCCCGGAAGGATCTTAGTCAGTCATTCACTTAAGAATTATGAATCATTAAAAATTTCAACTCAGAAATTTTCACCGATACTGCAAATTTTTTTTGTTTAATTTTCCACTGTCATCTTTCAGGTGAGGGTATATTTCGATTCCCCAATGAAGATGTATTTCGTAATTTGCCAGTTTTCAAGACCAAAACAATACGGTAACTCAAAATATACATGCCTATTGAATAGGGAAAAAAACCAAAATTTCCCAGTGAAGATGTAACAATTTGTGTCTGGTCACCAAAAATACGTAATAGGATATTACTTAATACTAGAGGGGTACATTTTCGATAGTTAGTTCATTTAGTCAAACTTGGTATCAGTACTAATTCGAATCGATGGTTTTGTTCTCGAAAGTGTCTCATAGGAAAAAAATTAATTTCAAATAAACAAACAAAATTATATTTTACGATAAAGAGCGTGCCTTTAAGTTTCCCTTTTCCAGCGTTTTTTTTTTTTTATTTATAGACAAAGAAAAAGAATAAAAAACGAAGAATTAGAAGAAGAATTGGCAGAAATAGAAGAAAAAAGAATTGGCAGAGATAGAAAAGCAGAAAAAATAATATTGATAATAAGAATAGTAAAACGAAGAATTACAAAAAGAGGTAGAATAAAAAATTGTAGATTTAGAAGAAGAAAACGTAGAAAAAGATGATGATGATGATGATTATTATTATTATTATTATTATTATTATTATTATTATTATTAATAATAATAATAATAATAATAATAATAATAATTAAAAGAAGAAGAATAATAATTATAAAATATGAAAGAAAAAAGAAGTAGAAACAGAAGACAATTAAAAGAAGATTGAGAAAGATGAAGAATTGGAAAAAGAAGAAGAAGAAGAAGAAGAAGAAGAAGAAGAAGAAGAAGAAGAAGAAGAAGAAGAAGAAGAAGAAGAAAGAAGTAGTAGAAGGAAGAGGAGGAGAAGTAGAATAAGAACTAACACTATAAATAATATACTTAATAATAAGCACAAAGAAAAAAAGATTCTTCTTCTTCACTGTACCATGACCCTTCAGAGGTTTGGCGACCATTGCTCTCCAAAATGTTTTGTCCTTCCTAGCTCTTACTAGATTTTGTCTTTTTGTTATCTCTCTTAAAATCTTTCCCACCATCCATTTACTGAAGCTCAACTACGCCGGCTAGTTGCTGTTTCCCTCTACTACTCTTACCTTCAATTTTTCCTGTGAGTATCAAATTTTCCAAGCCCTCTTTCCGCATTATATGCCTTTGAAATTTCAACTGTCTTTTCCTGATGTTTTCGTTTTATTCTCTAAATCTTCATCGTTGCTTGCATGGTCGATCCATGACATTCTCAGCATCTTTTTGCAGTATCACATTTATGCTGTTTGCCTCAGGGTTCTTGATAAGATCCAGAGAAGGATATGCAATGTAATTGCCCCTGATCTGTCATCTGGTCTACAGTCGCTCTCTCACAGACGCGCCGTTGCCTAGCTCTGTCTTTTTTACAAATACTTTCACGGTAATTGCTCCGATGAGCTGCTTTCGCTGGTTCCCAGGCCTCATGAATTTAAACGTCCTACGAGGCTGGCACCCCGTTCCCACCCCTTCACCGTTGAAACTGTTAGATGTAGACGTCTCTTCCACTGAAATAGCTTCATGTCTCGCACATCTCTTCCTTATTCCAGTTTCCCTGACAAATATAATCTCCAACTACTTAAGTGTAATGTCAATCGACATCTCCAGTTGCCATGATCTATCCACTTCCCTTCTCCACATCCTTTCACCTTTCATTCCTATCTGCTCTCGCTCCAAATCTTCTGTAACCTCCTTGCCTTGATCGATCCACTATCTTTCTCCACATCCTCTCCTTTACCCCTCCTATCTGCTCTTCCTCCAAACCTTCTGTAACCCCTTGCGTGCTGGTGGCTTCCAGCCTTGCTTGGGGTGATAAGCTTAAAAAAAAATGTTTCAAGTGTCTTCATCTGTGACGAGATGATTCGGCCATATTCTTATATGGCTTAACCATTACATAACCGTTCAGTCGTCTTTTCTTCTTGTTTTTTTTTGGGGGGGGTTCTAAATTTTTTTCCCTGTTTCTTAATACTTTACTTGGCTTTTATAAGGCATCTTTCACTATGTTACTGCGTGTTCGGATTTCATTGTTGCACTTTCCGTTTAAATCATTGTACATATTTGAATTTGTTATCTACAATTCATAATTTGCATGTTGGACTGTTCCTTTCACGAACAACCATGTATTCTGTCATCTTTCTATTGACGTTTTATTCGGTCCCTTCTCGTTTACCTACACTACTTTCTGTAAGAGTGTTTAACCTCCTTCCCTGACTTATTTTTCTCAAGATTGTAGGCGACAATAATGATTTTCTTTACAACGTCTAATTCCCTCAGACTCGCATCACTGTATAGCTTGAAAAATTCCGGTGAGAAGACATACATTTGGACTACAGCCCTTTCTATTTCACTATATTTACTGAATTCATTTTCTATCCGTATGCATTTTCTAATATCAGTATTTTTTAATATCGTTCCGAAATATGTTGCGGTTACCTAGCAGTCCGAACAGTCCTTTGTGACGTAATTTGTCAAACACTTTAACTTTAAAAGATTTTTTTCCGTAGTAGGTTGACATTTCTTTCTGCGGTAGACCAGTTGTCATCCAAGGCTATAAACCCCGGTCCGTCCTGCTATTTACTTCCAGCTGGGGAAAGAGGATTCAAACTTTTCCGAAGGGTATTAGCACGTAAATGAATGTAATGGATTCGACTGTAATTCGAACTCGGCTCTCCCATTCCTCAATCCATTACTCTAGCGTGCCTCCTGCATTTCATAGAACTCGTAAATCTTAAGTAGCGACTTTATTTGATCACTTGAATTTTAATTCAAACATGCCGTATGCTCAGTGAAAGTTTTTTCTTTTCGCTTCTAACTTGTTCCTAAGTCGTGGTACATGATAAAACGATTATATTCTTAAAAATCTGGGAGTAATCGAGGTAGGAACACTGTGGAAATTGGTTTCGTTATGGAACAAATTACCATATTTTTCAACTCAACGCGCATTGATATGACAGTAAAATACATTCAAATTTCATAAATAACCTTTACGCTACCAACACTTCTTCTTCTTCTTCTTCTTCTTCTTCTTCTTCTTCTTCTTCTTCTTCTTCTTCTTCTTCTTCTTCTTCTTCTATGTGCCGTGTCCATTGACGTGGGAGATCATAGCACTTGACAACTTCTTGCTCTTGTAGCTCTATAGTAAACTTTGTCTTTTCGCTATCTCTTCTATTCCCTGTTGTCAGTTATTGGTACAAGCTCATTAGGTCGGTTATCCGCTTCTTTCCTCTGTCCCTGTGAGTGTCAAATTTTATAAATCCTCTTTCCTCGTTATGTACACTACGAATGTACCTCTTTCTCATGTCAAAAATAAGTGTCATTTTTGTTTCTATTCTCTCTAAAACTTCGTCATTGTTCACATGTTGAGTCCATGCTATTCTCATCAGATTCCGGTAGAACCAGAATTCTGTTGCCCCAAGACTTTTCTTTGTCCAGCATTCCCTGCCATATAGAAAGGCAGACATTTCAGTGCTCTTTTCTTTGCTTCTAACAAACTTCTTTGTTTTGTTTTTGGAAGTTATATTTCGCTATGGCATTTTCTGTCCCCTGTTCCAACATTTCGTCAATATTTAAATTTTTGTACTCGCTTGATTTTGCCAACTGCAATTTGTTATTCGCATGTTTGGCCGTGTCAGTGTTAACCATATATTCCGTCATCTTTATTCTTTCTTTCCTTTACTTACTTCTGTAAGAGGTATTGTATTTTTCTTTCTGTGTCATGGGGAAACAGGGCGTATTTAATGTTAATAATTTAACGTCAATAATGGATCCTGTTAAGAATTTTTATTCCCTCGGAATCCTCTCACGATAGAGGTTGAATAAATCTAGTGGCAAGACACTTCCTTATTTTACACTTATTTTTTCTAGTTTGTATATTTGTCTATTTGAATTCTTTATTTTTCCGCCTGCAGCTCCCATTGTAAGTTCCCAAATGAATAAAAATTACCTAACAGTTCTAGCATTTGTCTTTATCTCTCAGATGAGGTATTATGATTACTTGCATTATTTACATTATTCGAACTGTTATCCTCATTTGCATTGCCATATTAACAACGTTTTGGTCGTTGTACGCTCCTGCCTTCGTCGGGTGATTTGTGAGAGTCGTGAGATCAATACCAGGCCAGAGTAGTGATGAACCAAAACTTGGAGAGTTGAGTTAAAATCTGAAATAAATGAGACATGTGGAACAGATATGACACGTGGAACTAGAACAATCTACCCCGGAGGACGAAACAAAATGTTCGGTTCGAAATTCCATTCACCTGAAGAAGGCCGGAAGGTATAACAGCCGAAACGTTTTGAATATATCAACGAAGAGGAGGATAACTGTCCGAATAATGTAAATAATGCAAGTAGCTCTAATATTTTTTTCAAATGCTTTACAATAATGAACTTAAAGAAATTCCATTTATAAATGTTTAAATTTGGGTCTATCAGCTAATCGGTATGTTTTAATTGTAATTATATCATTTACTAGACTTGATACTTGAACACAAACCCAACATCTGTAATTATGAAAGAAAGCTTTTAAGATGGAACGTTTCTTTTTATCCGTCAATATTTTATTATTTGTCAGCATCCCACACATCGCAGACAAAAGGTAAGGTCCACGTATTTGATGCTGGTGGAAAGGGTTCGCAATATACAGTGATCGATAGTAACTGACCAAATACTGAAGAAAATAATATGTTAAGTAATGAAGATTCAAGTCTTTTTTATCATTTCAAGGGCAATCGCACAATATTCTTGTAAAGTATATTCGGGATCATGACTCTCCACAATTATCTATACCTTGGAGCTCTTAATAACTTTTGTCATTTTTTCCATATCTCCCATACACTGCTCCGCATTCGTTTACTCAAACCCGCCATGTAGATTATGCGTGGCTTTCCTGTGTCCTATTTACTTTCTATCTGTTCTATGAGTGTCAAACTTTCCAAGTCTTCCTTCCTCATTATGTGTCCTAGAAACCTGAACTGTCTATTCCCGATGTTAAGTATAATTGTTCTTTTAGCTTTTTTTATTTTGCTAATATTTTTAATATAATAGTATACATCAGTCAGCTGGTGGAATGAATTTGTAGGAAGACTGTTTGGTACCAAGTATAGAATAGGACCAATTGCCTAGATAAATCAACACTTGAAATTCAGGTCTTTATATGGTGATTTTCAAAGGGTAACAATAGACCGAAAGTATGGGGCGCTCAGTGAGGATTTAAATCACTACTCAGTCGTAATTGTCTTATCGAGACAACCTTGCTAACCAATACACTGAAGTGGGAACACTGAGCTTTCATACTGTTGTGGGAGGAAATACGTTATTTTATGAGAGCCATGTATAGTCCAGACCTCAGTTGGGACTCATATATATGATTCATCCCTAAGATTGCTGGAAATGATCAGATTCTTGTGCTGTTTCTTCGGACGTTATTTATCTTTCCGAGAATCAGATAACACCAAAATTGGACCATGGCTGCCAGATCTGGTCCGCAGCATCTCCATCCTCCTTCTCCTGCCTTGACAGTTAAGAATCTCTTATGTGGCCACGTTGAGGATGGGGGATTTGTTTCCCAACCTAAAGCTCCTTTTTTCACAAATGCAACATTGCAAACCTTTTGCTACTTCCATAGTTAAATGTTCTGACAATCTATTTTCATTTGTGCTTCCAGTTCTGACCTCTACAGCCAAATCAAACCTTTCTTGCATTACATTGATTCTCTATTCATACCTTTGCCAGGAAAGGCATTCCACTCTAAAAGCTCTGATGCTACTATAATATGATATCTACCGAGGCATTTGCCAACTACCGGTCTCTAGAATTTCGTCCTTGCTTACGTGTTCAGTCTATGGTATACTCGACAGGTTTCTGTATAATCAAATGTCTGATGCGTTATGTTTCTTCTTCATCGGCGAAGAGATTGTCCAGCATTTACTGTCATATAAGGGGACTGATACTAGATAACAGTTCAGAACTCTTTTCTTAGTTTTTAATGATGTTTTCAGTTTCTTAATACTTTGTGCAGCTTTTGGATAGCAACTTTCGCTATTCCAATGAGACTTTGTATTTCTGTATCATATTTTCCCGTTTCTCTTTGTAAGCTTCACTGATATCTACATTGTAACTTTGACTTGCATGTTAAGCTCTTCCTTTTGCTATTAACCATTAATTGTCATACACTTGATATTTCTTCTTGCTTTCCTTCACGACCTTCTGTAGGAGTTCTTGTAGCTACTTTCCTGTGACGGCTATCAGTACTGTTTCATCTACATTTCGCATGTTTTAAAGATTGTGGCAACCTCACAACATTAGAGAAGTTTAATTAAAACCAAGTATTTATTACTCAGTCTTTGTCCGTCAATATCTGATAAGCGAACAATCTTCATTAAAACTCGACTATATTATATGCACTTTGCACGTCAACGTCTTTGACATGTGTGCAAGCTTAATTAAAAGCGACGTTATATTAGTCGCAATTTGTCGTCAATCTCGTTGACAAATATTCAAGATTAATTAAGAGCTAGGATATATTAATCGCAATTTGCTCGTCAATCTATTTGACATAAGATCAAGCTTCATTAGAACTCTAATATATTATATGTACTTTGCACGTCAACGTCTTTGACATATGTACAAGCTTAATTAAAAGCGACGATATATTAGTCGTTCTTCACTCGTTAACGTCTGGATGCTTTAATTGTAATCATTTCATTTCTTAGACTTAATACGTGATCAGAAGCCCAAAACATGCAATTATAATGACGGGTTGTAAACTATAACATTTTATTTTATCTAGACGCTCCAAATTACTTTCTTAGAAAGTAATACTAATAGCCGATATTGATTTTTTTAAAGATCCTATCCAATTATCGAATGAAGTACCTCTATCGTCTTTATTCCTTATATGATTTTTTTCCTTTCTGGCAATTTTCTAACTGCTTCCAACACAGGTGACGACACAGTTTAAAACAGAGCGCTTCTGGTGATCAATGTTCCAAATCATTATTATTTTGCAGAACCGTTATACGATATTTTGGTCATAAGGAAAACATGATCTTGTTTAAATTATTTTTATTCTATTTCTCTCTAAACGGCAAATTCAGTCATACATTCACATCTTATCGATCTATTTTCAATGGACGTCAGCGTTCGACGATCGATAAGTAAAATGGCCACCGATTGTTCGGTTATCAATGCAAAACAAAAAGAAAGAAATAAAAGACGCAAGATTACAGCGCATTCTATATACTCATCGATATTCGAAATTGATCGATTTATTTTTCGATATCGATCTAGTTTCCACATTGAACACATTTAGAATGAAACAAGACATCAGATCGATTATCTAATATAGTCTTTTAAAACGAGGACCAACAGAAAATATTATGTCAAAACTGAATGAAAAACAGAGTAAAATATTTGATTGTTTTATATCGAGTGTAATTTTAAAAATATAATTCATGCATTGATAATAGATAAAAAAATAACTTGGATTCATGGGCTTCGATAACCCTAGTTCGCATATGAAATGCTCAAGTTTAATTAAAATCTAGATGGTATTAACCAGGCTTTGCACGTTATCGTATTCAGATGCAAGATAATGCCAGAATAGGCATTCTGCGTAGCAAGAGAACATTCATTTTATTAAGACTCTCGACTGCCCAGGCCGGTACACGTAATTCAGACTACTTAAAAACTGGGCTTCTACACAAACATGGTGAGGTACAAAAGGATATATATATATATATATATATATATATATATATATATATATATATATATATATATATATATATATATATATATACATATATATATATATGTGTGTGTGTGTGTGTGTGTGTGTGTTTGTGTGTGTATATATATGTATGTATGTGTGTGTGTATTTAGGCAGCAATCCTTCTTTCATGCACATTTCATTGAATATGACAGACAAGTTGCTTTTATTTAGTTTTTTTTTTATACAATATCGATCACGATCTATTTTTTTTTCTTTTCGGATGATAAATTATATAAAAACTGTCCGAATGTTCTTTTTATTCAAGCGCTTCCGGCTATACATTTAGCCATTTTCAAGAAATTTTCAAGAAAACATTTTATAAAACATACATACAACAAAGTATTTCTTATTTAAAAGTTTCGACGTATGAGGATCTGACAGTTTAGTTAATTCAGTTATGAAATTTTGTGCGATAGTCTAAAGTGGCATTTAAAACTCGCTAGTGATTTACAAAGTAGGCCACATATGGAACAAGAGTGAGGATTATGAGATGAGATCACTGTTAGATTAGCTGACCTTTTAGATCTTGCTCTCGATTCTTGAAGATAATTCAGACAAGCAGACTGAAAACTGCTGAATCCACTAAAACATGTTGATCTCCCTTCTACCCGCTCCAAGGCTAAGCGCTCAAGGTTGTTAAGTGGTATATTATGTATGTTTAGTTAGTAAAAATTCATTCACATGTTAATTTTCTTTTAAATTCCACACACATAGTCTTTCTATTCAACTTTGTAATTGCACGTGCGGATGTTTACATTGAGATTGAAGTTGTTAATAAATTGTCCAATGTTTTGAGTCTGTTGTTTTTTTTATTCAAATGCATACCACAATCCTGTGTTGGTGTTATCAGTAATGGTAAGCAAGGTTTATTTGAATAAATACAGGCGTCGTTCGATTGATTCGAATCAGTTCAACGTGAGGTCATTTGTTATAGTCAAACGGAAAATAATGTATCGAATACATATCTATATGTGTTCTTTATTTTACACATAAAATCGCGTATACACAAACACACACACACACACATATATATATAAACATTTTTATATTTAACAATCTTTTTATAGATACAAGTATTTAAGTAAATGCTCCGTTTATAATAAACAGTATTAAATAACATTTACCGGCCTGAATATCCGAGAGACTTTGACAGGATTCGAACCTGTATCCTATACCGAACCGTCATATAGCCTGACGTGCCTTACCGCTCAGCCACAAAGGATCGTGAGAGATTCATGGAAGATTGAAGTTTATAAGCAGTAAATTCGACCTTGCCTACCGAACGATCCTTTGTGGCCGAGCGGTAAGGCACGTCAGGCTATATGACGGTTACGTATAGGATACAGGTTCGAATCCTATCGAAGGACGAATATTTTCTATGAAAATTACTCGGACATTCAGGCCGGTAAATGTTATTTAATACTGTTTATTATAAACAGATCATTTGCTTAAATACTTGTATCTATAAAAAGAATGTTAAACATAAAAATGTCTTTAAATAATTGCCGGATTTTGTCCAATTTCATAATATATATATATACGATAAAAAGTTTTAAGGTCTGCTGTATTTATGGATTATAGTGATTAATACCAGGGATAGAGCGTATTTAAATTTCAAAGTTAACATTGAGGTCAACACATTGAGGGCGAAAGTCTATTTTATTTTTATGCTTAACACATCCTTCAGTCTTGAAGATTGCGATTTAAGCATGAACAAGACCGCTGGGTGTTGTCCTCACTGTTCAAACACACACACACACACACACATATATATATATTTATATATATATATAAATCCAGGTAGGTATTTACCGACCCCGACTGCTAGTTTGATGCCAACAATCAGGTGGTCGTTAACTGTAGCTCGTAAAATGCGCACCCTTATATCACCTGGTGAGTGTAAGATGGTGAGCCAATCAAACTTGACAGGAGGAGGGTAACCTCTTCGGCAAAGATTAAAAATAGCCGAAAATTAAAAAATAATGAAAAAATCCACGGGAAACCCACGCCGGTGTGAAAAAAAATACTCAATGCCATAGGGAATAATGACACCACGGTAGAAGATCCGTAGGTAGATTTTTGGAGCCTGTTTTGTTTTACCGAAATATATTAAAGCTTCACTTCTTATAACATTGAGCACTTTTTTACCAAATTTTAGGCCGGCTCATTTTGGAGCTGTTTGTCTTTTTCTCTAAACTCTTGAATCATTCATATCTGCTTAGTTTCATTTCCCAATGTAAACAAATCAATTTCTAAAGAACGTTTATTTAATAATCCAAACAGATTTTATTACTTAAACCTTATTTTTAGTGGCCATCCATATTCAAGTTATCCCTCCTTTTATTTAGTAAGCAGTATATTTATTTATTTTCGTCTTCCGGACTGAATATTCGGGAAAACACATTAAATAAAAATTCGGCTCTCCGGCATGATTCGAACCTTATACACCTTGGCAGGAGAAAGCGACGCTAGATCCGACGTGTTTTAGACTGTCTCATTTAAAATTTGATTATTATTTTAAAAATCGACATTCTAGAGCACATTTCCTTTATTAAGATTTCAAAAAAGCGCTGTCAGATAGACATAAAATAAAAAAAATTAAAATGGAACGTCTATTACTAATTTGAGTATTCACTTTAATAACATTTGATTCATCAAAACATATATATACACTACCTTCCAAAATTTTCAGATCACTTACAAAATTATGTTTTAAAGCTGACTTTTATGTTCAATTTTATAAATGGAGATATTTTGGGGTAAAATTACATTAAATAACACCTTACACATTGTTTGGGGACATTCGATATGAAATAACATTTTTATTGCAGTAACCTATTTAACCGGTACTCCGTGTCTGAGGAGGCCGATTCGAAATTGTTTTACAGCTCTCTATTTTGCATCAACGGAATCCAGAGTCACAATTTGGCATTTTTTATGCGTTGTCAGATGAAGAAACACAACTAAATGTCATAATTGGTATTATGTGTATTTGGTTAAGTTATTAAATATATTCATACTAATTCAAATTTTGCAGATTGAATCTTAATATATCGCTTTTAACACTGATTACTCGCTGGCAATTCTCAGCTACTTTTTTGTAATGTGACACCTGTTTCGCTTTCTAGTCTTGATAGAACTCTCCGTCTAATCTCCGAGTTTTTTTGCGGAGACTAAACCTTGGGCAAATATTAAACATTGAAATCGTCAGCTGACAATTCTGCCAAACGAAACTCGTCACAGTGCTTATTTACAATGGACACAGATGTAAGATAATCCTCATCATCCCGTTTTGACACGTTAAAACACTTCCTTCTCTTGTGAAATAGTGTAAATAACTCAGACAAAAGTTGTACTGTTTCATCGAACCCCAATTTACTTGTTTTCTTCGGAAGAATGTAATCGACGAACTTACTATGTTCCGCTGTTCCCAACTTTCTCAAAATAGGCGAACTTTTTTAGCGTTCGGCCAATCCTCACAATCAACCGCAAAAAGATCTTCATATCTTCTATAAAAAGCTTGAAATGTTTTATCTTCTTCAGGAAGATAATTGAATGATGCATAGAATTCCAAATTGTGTTGTGAGAAAATGCAGTGTTGTTTTCTCTAACATCCTTTTTACTTAATGTTTTTAGAAGTAATTCTTCTTGTTGTTTTTGGAATTAAAAAAAATTGTTGTTTTCTCTGCTGTAGAAGCAATTTTTCTTCCCGTTCTTTTTGCTTTTCTTCCTGTTCTTTTTGTTGTAGGAGCAATTTTTCTTCCAAAATTAATTGCCGTTCCTCAGGCTTCTGTTGATGATCAAGTTGTACCTTCATCATCTGAACAATGATAGCTTTAAAGTCCTCCATAACTTGAAATAGTTGTTTTCAGAGAGAAAGAAAAAAAAACGGAATTTAGACAATTTTTTTTCTATAAGAGAGGGAAAGGAAGTAATTCCCTTCCTTAATATTTTTCAGCTTTGGTTGGTAACAAAACAAAACAAAAAACTTTTTTTCTAATACAGTCTAAGTGCTTCTATTTTTTTCTAAGAGGAGACAAAAAAATTGCATGAACAACCACGCTGCCAACAGAAAATATATTCTTTCTTTCTTTTTTCCCTGTGTGGTCAAGAGAAGCGAAGAACAAGGCAATGCTTTAGATTATAGCATCGAGGGGGAAGGAAAAAATTCTTACTTACAATTTTTCAGTAGTAAGTATTTTCAAGTTGTTGGTTTTAAATGGATTGAGTTAATATTTCTTTTATACTTTTCCCTTCTTCCTAAATATATCCGACGTCCGCATTTGTACCTTTTTTCGTATTTACGTTGCCTGTTATTCGGTTGGTGTCCGTTTTTTTATCAGCTGTATATTAACATAAAACTGTTGTATGTGTAACTTTCTTTCGTGAAAATCTCTTTGGTTCACCAGACTTGAGGTTAACAGACTGGAATCTTTAGACGTCTTTAGAGTTATGGTGTAACCTTTTTTCTCTTTTAGGTAGAGGTTTCTCTTTGTGGTTCGAATATTCTTCGTCGCCAGTTGTTATGGTGCAAAACCATAGAAAGATAACACGGAATCGGATATAGGTTAAATAGTATATTCTCGGAAACGTAGTAAAAAGGTAAATGTGGACTGGGGAGTACTTTCTCTCACTGGTGTCCCGACTCACTCATTCACTCACTCTGTGGCTACTACTCGGTGACCCTCACTTGGTGACTGGATATTTAGCACCCCCCACACACACCGGTCGAATGTGGCACAAGGCCGGTTTAATGTGGGCTTACCGAGCCCGTAGGCTCGGCCAAAAATATGCCCATTAGAACCCGTATAAACGGGTTCAGGGACTGTCTACCTCCCCGGACGCAACTTTGCCCTGCGGCAAAGCCCCGTCCGAGTCCCTCCCCGCCGAGACGGAGAGTTCGACAGCAAAGAACAGTTTATACAACTGTTGCAGTCACGGAGTGACTGACCTTACTCAGAGTTGGTAGCCATATTATATAGGTGTGCTAATTGTAGATAAAACTTTTATCTCTGAAATGTATTACCAGGTTATATATATATATATATATATATATATATATATATATATATATATATATATATATATATATATAAAGTGAACATCGAAGTCAAAACTCAGAGGCAACAGGCTGTTTCATGCTGGACGCAATCGTCAGGCCGCCAAGATTGCGCCCAGCATGAAATAGCCTGTGAACTCTGAGTTTTGACTTCAATATTCACTTTTATATTTATATTTACATACGCTCTATCTCTGATATTGAGCACTTTAACCCATAAATATAGCACATCTTAAAACTATATTTCTTCATATATATATATATATATATATATATATATATATACATATATATATATATATATATATATAATTAGAGAAATAGAGAGAGAGAGGCATACTAATATTGACAAAGACATAATGGATTATTATTTATTAGGCAGCATACATTTTAGTACTTTGGATGAATCTAATAGTGATTACCAGAGTACGGCAGCTCGGTAAACTCACTCTGATCATTCTAACAAGAAAAGAACTATTGAAGTTTTTGATGAGGGTCTCATACTCAACAGCGACGCCTAGATCAAGTGTCTTGTGGAGATCGTGATGCCTTGGGCCAAGAGGGCGGCTGCTGGAAGGACCTATGTCTGGCAACAAGATTCTGCACCATGTCACACAAGCAGGAAAACCCAATCATGGCTGTCAAACAACAATTTCTGTGACCACATCACTCCTTACATCTGACCAACTAACTCATCAGGCTGTAACCCCCTTAATTATTATGTGTAGTGAGAGTTGCGCGAGAGACTCACAAAACTCCTTGTAACACGAGAGATGAACTGAAGGCATTAATTATGACAGTATTCAGCTGTTTAAAGGAGCCCGTTTATACGAGTTGTAAAAGACTCCCAAGTCGTCTGGAGGCTGGCGATTTTATCGAATAAATTTATTTAAAAAAAATTAATTAACTTCAAAATATTTTGTTACTTTGGTAAAAATATCTTTTAAAACGAGATGTCAGTGTGTTATTTCCCTTTCTGCGTAATTTAGCCGACACTATATCCGTCGCACTCTCTATATATAAAATATTCTCAGATAATGTTTGTGGAAAGGAACAAAATGAATAAAAAGACAGTAGGAAAACAATTCTTAGCTGACGCGTTTCGTTCTTGGAGGGACTTTATCAAAACAAATGTAGGATTTATTTTGTTGCACGTGTTTATATACACGCGCAAGGATGTCATTGGTTTATATATACATATAGATACATACATATATATATATATATATATATATATATATATATATATATATATATATATATGTGTGTGTGTGTGTGTGTGTGTGTGTTTGTGTACATATATATATATATATTATGAAATGGACAAAATCCGACAATTATTTAAAGACATTTTTATGTTTAACATTCTTTATATAGATACAAGTATTTAAGTAATTGCTCTGTTTATAATAAACAGTATTAAATAACGTTTACCGGCCTGAATGTCCGAGAAATTTTCATAGAAAATATTCGTCCTCCGAATCTGTTAAGGCACGTCAGGCTATATGACGTTTCCGTATAGGATACAGGTTCGAATCCTGTCGGAGGACGAATATTTTCTATGAAAATATCTCGCAAATTCAGGCCGGTAAATGTTATTTAATACTGTTTATCATAAACAGAGCATTTACTTAAATACTTGTATCTATAACAAGAATGTTAAACATAAAAATGTCTTTAAATATATATATATAATTATTTATTTAAATATTATAACATAAATATGTTATAAAATCACTACAAAAGTAGCCATTTTGTTTCAACACTTCTGGTGTCTTATCAAATGATGATGTTCAACAAGGTTCAACATCATCACTTGATAAGACACCAGAAGTGTTGAAACAAAATGGCTACTTTTGTAGTGATTTTATAACATATTTATGTTATAATATTTAAATAAATATTTATATCTGCTCTACTCTGTATTGATCACCCTTTTAAGAATAATAATTGTTGGTTATTGGAATTTATTCCGTATATACCAATGCTATACTATATATATATATATATATATATGTGTGTGTGTGTGTGTGTGTGTGTGTATGTATGTATGTATGTATGTATTAATGCCTTGCATAAATAAAGGACTCTTTAAGCCTTGAATTGACCCATTTTAAATTTTTGCGTGCAATGATGAAAATTACAATAAGCAGAAAAGTTTCAGTTATCAGCTCGCAAACTCGAAATCGAACTTTTGAAGATGATACGCAAGATCAGCATCAGAGAACTGACCATTCTTCAACACTAATGCATTTCCTTGTAAATCTTTCGTCTTGACGCAGTTTCCGGTTAATTAAACCTCTTTAATCAAGCGGCTATTGTCACATCAAAGAACGCGCCAATGCACTGTACTGGTCCGACACGGAAACAATTGAGTGTAATTAGTGACAGTCACTTTTGGCAACACAAGTGCAGCGACGGCCCCATGTTCAACCGACCACTTCGTCACGTGGCGCCAAAAAGACAATTCCGTTTTGTCAGAGTAGTCATTCCAGGAAAAGGTCACTAGGGCAAAGCACGCTTAATTGAAGTATAAGGGTATCCGGAACAATTAACGGATACGTAAAAGAAAAAAAATCGGTCGGGGTTCAAGCGCAGTTAAAGAAACAAAAAAGTACAGACGAAAAAAAACTATTTATATTAACGATTTTCAAGAATGGAGAATTACTGATTTCCGACAAGCATTTCCATCTTGTCGTATTCAGCCAATTTTCTTAAGGTTCATGGAAGATTGACTGGATTTCTTGGATGAGGATTAAATCATTGTTTACATTATTTGCATGCGGGTTATTGTCCTCATTTTTGTCTTTGTTATCCCAACGTTTCGGACGTTGTACACTCCAGACTTCATCAGGTGCTTGTCGATCCGTGTAAACTTCAATGAATCTAGGATTTAACACTTTATTTCATATACGGTCCTAGATTGTTCTCGTTTCAATGAGCATATCGCGGATTATCTAGTCTTGATTTTAATACTTATTGTTTTAAACACTTATTTTTTAACTTGTTTCCATTGATTCCAGTTTGACATTGCTCAGCCCAGTGATTGAACACACAAATATTATGCTACTAAAATCATGAATCAACGCTTTTATCCGCTGTTGGATTAAAGCGATTAGCATTTACTTGAACTAAGTGGATGGGGCTGTCTGTATTCTATTCTAAGAATATAATATTTCAGATTTCATTATGCAAGTCGACCTTTTTTTTTAGTATATCATTAGTAATAAACGACATATTCTTAGCATCAGGAAGGGGCAGCTGAAATTTCGGTGATATATCATGAGGGAAGAGGGCTTGTAAAATTTGATAAATCACAGGACAGATTGAGGATAAGAGAGAGAGAGAGACAGAGAGAGAGAGAGAGGGGGGAGAAAGAGAGACGAATCCAACGCATAACCTCCTGGCGAGGGCATGGATGGCGGAGCAGTGTTGGGAAGGGAGTGATGGCAAAAAGACAAATGTTATTAAGAGCTACAAAAGACAAAAGACAACCATGACCACGAAGATCCTTAAGGGATATGGTACATTGAAGAAGAAGAAGAAGAAGAAGAAGAAGAAGAAGAAGAAGAAGAAAAAGAAGAAGAAGAAGAAGAAGAAGAAGAAGAAGAAGAAGAAGAAGAAGAAGAAGAAGAAGAAGAAGAAGAAGAAGAAGAAGAAGAAGAAGGGGGACAAATCATCGTAAGAAATTTACGAGTGACTAACCTCCTTACTCTTTTTAGTATGTGTTATGGTCCAATATCCTCGTCGCCACTGTTATGGTCCAAGGTTAGGACCAAGGAAGAACAACACGAACACACGAGTAGAAATAACAAAGATATATGACACAGAATAATAATACAAGATGTTGAAGGTGTTAGTATGATTGTCAGTATGGTTTGGAGTGAACTACTATTGGCTCGACTCGATTCGATATTTAACAGTCCCCCCACGAGGAAAGTATGTGGCACAAGGCCGAGTTTAACATGGGTTTCTCCGAGCCCATAGCTCGGCCAAAAATACTACCTTAAAAAACCGTATAAACAGGTTCAGAGCTTTTCTACTACGCCGGACGAAACATTGCCCTTTCGGCAAAACCACGTCCGGGAGTCGCGCACAGTCAGAGACTGCGGCTCGACTCGATTCCGTCTCCCCTCTTGAGAGGCGCAGTATTTATAGTGTCAGGAAGAGTTCCTTGTCGTTATAGGTAATGTGAATAAAATAATTATTTTCCGGCTTATAAGATGCACTATTTTTCCTAAAAAATTGCTCTGAAAAATAAGTGTGCTTCTTCCATGACGAATATAAGGGCTCAAGTAAGCTTGGACGTTCAGCTAACTGGCAGCCTGATAGGGACGTGGATTTGTATGTTGAGTCATTACACTCTAAAGTTAGCTATCTAATTCAGCGCTTTATATGATTTAACCTCAGTTCATAGCTGTTACACGTATTCCCAAGATTATAAACGTTCCTGGAGCCGAGCCACAAGCTTAAATATGCTCTGTTACTAGCAGCTACGGGAGTCTTTCTGCTCTTGCCTAATATATCATTGCCATACAAACAAAATCGGACGAGTCATAAATAGAAATAGAAATAGCTCTACAACAAATTTGATCTCATCCTCGTCGCCAAAGTTGTTGTAGAGTTATTTCCTCAGTCGAAACTGTATTTGAACTAAAGTCGGTGCTAAATAGGTTCAACGTATAAATGCGTTAGGAAATTGTTATAAGTATTACGCAGAGTAATCGAGTTGTGGAAGCTGACTACTTTCGAATTCGACTCCCACTGACTCCTACTTATATTAGATGGGAGAGTCTATTATTTATAGACTAGGTGTGTTTCACCATAACAGTTTCAGTCCCAGTGATCTAATAATAAACATATAAAATGTCTATCCTGAAATGATATTAAGCAAAGATTTATTAATACAATGCTAAAACTAATTAATTAACCATTTATATTGCTGACCATGTAAAAATTGGAACGGATTAATTAAATGTTTCTTTGACCCCTGGTTTAGTTGGGAATTTTAGATATTCGTTTCGTTGGAGTTTCAATACATTCTTTCAAGACTAGTTTCATTGCATCTCAAAATGAAAAATTTCTGACAGTTAGCTTCATTGTTATAGCATATTGATAAAATTCGTTCAATGTACATTTCAACTTATAACACCTCTTTTCATTAGAAATATTTACATTTATTTGGTCGCGATATGTTTTAGCGTTATTCACAATATTGCAACTTAACATAATTTAGTACTATAATTATTGACATTAAATCTTTCAAAAATCAGATATATAAAGATTATCATTTTCATGTAGAATATAAACAACTTTGATTGAAGGTAACACACCGTTGAGAATTGTGAAAAATTTTGAACAAAAAAGCAGAAAATAAATTTGTAAACAATGAGGTATTAAGAACAAGAAAGAAATTGTTTTTTTCCGAATGTCATCAAAGATATTTAATAAAATTAAGAGGCAATACACAAAAAAAATGTTTCAAGAATTTTGAATCTTGAATGGAATTACATGGAAAAATGCAGGATATTAAAAAGATTGTCTAAGGGGATGAAAACAATGAAAGTACCTTAAAACTTTTAAGCAAGTATCAGAAACAGAAGCGTCAAATTTACATGAAAATTAACCTCACAAAAGAAAATGTTCGCTAATGAATGTACGACTGAATTGAATCCATGTAATAACAGTGCTCGAGCCTGGATCATTCATGGAAATTATCGAAACAAATAACTGCGAAGGCGGTAGGTCGGAGTACAGAAGTCGTTTCGGGCGGCGTAAGAAAAAGAGACTTATAGATATCTTAAAATTGATCATGGTGTCCAGATAAATGCAGAGACTTATTTTCGAACAAGTTGATCAGCGGTACAACGTTCAAACAAGCATGTTCGACAAAGTTTGTTTACATTCTGCAAATCTGGGTATAGCCAGTCTTGCTAGAAATAATTTTAAATTTGGTGAATACTCTCAGACTCTAGGATATGAATCCAGTAAGAACGCCATGTTTCTTTATCAATGGGAATGCATATGAAAATTGAATGAATATTCAAGGACAGTAAATTTCTAAACATGATCCTACTTGTTGGAAATCCTCTTCTATAGTTCCAGATTTTAAGGAATCTGAACTGATCCTTTTAACTATCGCCCTATTAGCATTCTATCACTTTTTTGGCCAAGTACTAAAAGTTCTAACCAACTCTGAATTCGTTAATCATCTCACCACGCAGGTTCTTCTTTCAGGTAAACAATATGGTTTTTCCTTCTCTAATAGGAATAAGGTGTCACTTCCGACACTTGAGTTTTAACATAAGTCGCCAGTGAATAAAGACAGGCGATCCCATTATTAAATTAAATAAACCACATCACCATAAAAGAAACGCATAAGTAGGAAGCGGCGTGACGTCTAACTGATCGCCATTTCTAGTCTATCCTCTATCACTATTCGTATCACCATTTCTACTCTAGCCTCAATTATTTTACGGATCGCTATTACTACTCTATCCTTTATTTGGATGGCTATTCCTATTCTATCTATTACTATACGGTTCGCGATTCCCTTCTCTACGCTATTGTCTATATTGATCACAACATGGATTACTATGCGGTAGTTAATTACGAGCTAGTAATATTGAAAAACTACTATTAGTGTGAGTGTTATTCGAAGGTGTTCGACACCAGCATTTTTCAACAGCGTTTCTATAGTTGTCTCTGCGATTACAAAGTCTCTACTACAACGAGCCTTACAAAAGTGACACCAAATAACCATTGGCATTACAAAAGTGGCAATGTGTGTTCGTTGACATCACAAAATAATCAGCATATTTATAGTTATTGCTGAAATAGTCTGCCAAGCTTTAGATAAGACTGGCGAAGCTCAGACTGTTGCTTTTGATATCTCAAAGGCATATGACAGGGTTTTGTATGTTAGTGTTTGTTTGGATATGTTCAAAGGTTATAGTATATCTGGAGGAATTTTTGATCTAATTCAGTCATTCTTATCCAATCGCAGAATGAAAATTGTCTTGAACGGCTGCTATTCTACAACTTTTTGCATTAATATTGGTATCCCCCAAGGTTCTATCCTTGAACCTAGATTGCTTGTAGTTTTCACCTTCTTGATATCATCAGTTCTCAGATTGGTACCTATGCTGATGAAAACACTATTTACTTCACTGTCAATGGTAATTCTGAATGGTTTAATGGGGTCAAATTAGCACCTGTCTAAAAAAAAGTGAGCCACTATATATCGTTAACTGGTGCAAAAATTGTTTTGTTTTTTAATGCCTCCAAAACGAAACCGATCTAAAATAACCTTTTGCTTACCTGATGTCTGATACTAACCTCCCGGGAAGTGACTCATCTCGATTTGTCAGACTAACGTTTTGCCGCAAAAATGAAATGCAAATATCATATTGAATCAATTATTTGGTCTGCTGCTAACTTGGTTCACTGAGTCGTGCTAGACAATTTTACAAACCAAAATATATTTTACACATTTATAAATCCACAATATTGCTGTCATATCTGGGATGGTGCTTCTGTGTATTTACAGGTTCTTGGTAATATACAGAGAAGAACCTTCAATCTTATTGGTCGTGATCTGGCATCTCGACTACAGTCAATACCCCATCATGGTAACGTAACTTTATTATCTATAAATATTTTCATGGTAATTGTTCTGATTGGCTTTCCTCTTTGGTACCTATAGTTTATGAATATAAACGCAGTAGTAATTGTCAATAAAGTCTCAACTTACACTTGATATGACTAGATGTGACTATAAGTTCTATATTACCTGTTTTTCTCACGCACTTATCACGTGTAGAACTCTCTTTAAACTTCCTGTTTTCGGTCAATGTTGATCTTCAAAAATGTATGTACAATGTAAATAGTTATCACCTGTCTTCTTAATTCCTGTTCTTTTATTGTTCTCTCGGCTTAATACCGTCCTTGGTAAGACGTTAAACCACATCCGCGTCTTGGTTAAGACGTTAAACTACATCCAGCAGCAAGGCCTCTGATAAGTAGGTTTTGAGGAGTGCGAAACAACCTCTTAATAGCTGGTGTTCCCAGGTCCACCCTGACCCACGGTGGTAGCACCTGTTAGGGTCCCAGCTATGGGCAAATATTTAACTATTGCTAGCAATACTTTTTTGAAAAAAATTATTACCAGCAATACAATTTTGAAGGAAATATATTACCAGAAACAGATTTTTGACGAAACAAAATATTATCAGCAATAAAAATTTTGTCGGCATTAAATAACCCATTGAGGTTGATATGCCGTAAAACAAAATAAACCTAACCAAGCCAAACTTTCGTCTTAATAATGTTTTCGTTTTTCTCATAAACTCTTGCATCTTAATGGCTTTATTGGCTTCTTGGTGTGATTTTTGTTATTAATATCCACCCAATACAAGACACAAGGACAACTCAAGTTTGAGGGTTACTCTGCGCAGTTGTATTAGCGTAAGGAAATGAAATGATAACAAGAAAGATAGATTGCTAACTCTAGACTTGAAGAGGTAAATCTTTAATTTGCGAATTAAATTTCAGAGTTAAGGTGCAGACGTTAGGAGTAAAGAGCTGATATAGAGACTAGAAGGAAACGGTAACCCAATCCTAAACAAGAAACGAGGGATGAACCTCTACTCCTGTTCAAAACACAGAGGAGAGGTGTGAATCGGACGGTAGGCAAACCTACCAACTCCTATAAAATAATTTTAAACTCATATCGAAACAATAGAAAATGAAGGAAAGTGAATGTATTTTGGAATATATATATATATATATATATATATATATATATATATATATATATATATGCAGACACACCCCTTATCTACGACCACCCCACCCCAATCAACAGACTTCGGATGCAACGGACAGATTCTGCAGGCACAATAATAAAAAAAAAATATTCTGCAGGTAAGAACTTCCAAAATGTCAGCGATGTATTTCAAAATTTGCGGACCTAGCGGAACAAGTTCTCAAAGTGACCGCTTGGCGGCGATGGCGGCCCTTTCAATTGTAAAGAAAGACGGGTGTACAGTATATATATTCCGATACATCAGCACGTGCGAGAGGAAGTAGCTGTCAGAAATCTATTATTTTTGTTATTTTGGTTAGTACGTCTCTATTAAGTATATACATTTTTTATGCCATATATACATGTTTATAGTATTTACATTATGATCGTAACTACTGGCAGTTACTCTAGTGATTTTTATCCCTTTCCATCTATGGAGAATCGGCTATAATGAACCCTTCTATTATTTCGTTGTTGAGGGGATTGTCGGTATATATATATATATATATATATATATATATATATATATATATATATATATATATATATATATATATATATTATTCCTCACCTATGGCAGCACTCAGTGTTTCATACAAAATGATCTTCAGAAGATGAGTATATACTGGGCATTATGTAATTTAAATTAAAAAAAATATATCTGTTTATCGCTATGTTGGCGCAGTTATATATTTATAATCAAACAAACCATAATTTGCATTAAAAATAAATCCGAATTTATACTAAAATTTAATTTATATTAAAATTTAATCTGGATCAACGCATTTAAGCAGACAGTATTTACATTAGTCGGACTATTGTCCTCATCTTTGTCGCCATATTTGTCACAACGTTTCGGCCGTTGTACGCTCCGGCCTTCTTCAGGTGGTTGGAATTTCGAAACGAACCCTTTATTTCGATCACTGGGGTAGACTGTTCTAGTTCCACGAGCCATGTTTGATGGATGTCAGTTATCAGTTATCTCCTGGTAATTTTCCCTCTGAAAGTTCTCCACTGCCTGAACCGTGTATTGAACTCACACTCTTTGGGTCTGTCACTGGATCTAACCAACGCCTTTATCCACTGTACCATATGTCCTCGAGGAAATAAACCAATACCTACCTCTACTTCTTTTGCTTACAATGTAAAATAATATATGTCAGAGAGACACCAAGAAATCTAAAAGCCTCTGTCTACGAACATATAAAGTATTCCATTTAGACAGATATTCAAAGTCTATCGTTATACACAGGAACAAATTGGCCTTAACTTTGATTTTACAAATGCTACCCTAATTAAAAATGAACATAATTATTTACGTAGAACGTACTTCGAGGGATAACTAATAAATATATTACCCACTATTAACTCACGTCAAAAACATTACATTACATCGTCAACCTTTGCTGAATGCATTCTTAAAGAATCTAACGTATGCTTATCTAAAACATATCTTATGTACCTAAAGATGTTCCCCAATCAACATGCGTAAAACCAACAAATATAATGTCTAATTGACTCACACACACACACACACACACACACACACACACACACACACACACACACACACACACACACTTATAAGTATACATTATAATCTGCATATCACATAGAAAAACTAGAATTATCATATACTTACATGCATAAAGCAATATTCAAAAAGGTTTAGTTAGATAATTTAGACATATCATGTCGATTAGTTTTCGTTGTGATCCTTTTTAAGTTCGCGGTTTAAATTCTTGTTAGCCTTAGAAAATTGATTAAGAAAACTATCAAAATTTTCTTTCAAATAGTTATTTTCCCAATGATTTTTAATCTCATCTGAGACTATCTTGAGGGGGTTAAGTTGTCTGTGAATATTTATGTGTTTCTGTAATTTCAAAACATTTCAACTGTTCGTTTTTACTGCTTCTGCAACGTTCTAGATTTCAACATTCCAACTTCACGTGCCTTTTTTTTCTTAAGGGAAGTAATGTTTCAATTTTTGCTCTTACATATATATTTTTTATAAGCATTTCAGGAATTACTGGCTATACTCATAGTTGACTTTATTTATTTTCGTCTTTAATTCTCTCATATAAATGACTTCAAGGATTTTTAGTTTTTGCTTCTTATTGTTTTTACTTATTGTTTTTTACGGTTTTTCGTGTAGGCTTGTAATTCAATAATTTCTTGAAACTTCGAGTGGGAGCATCGTTTCCGCTGGAATTTGGAATTTTCTAAATTATGAAAATCAAACAACACGGAAGATTTCTTTTCTTCTTTTTCTCTAAATCTAATTCATTGACGAAGCTTCAATGAAAGTGAAAAAGGTTAGATTGTTGAAGTTTTCTATTTTTTATCTTATCAAGGCCACACAAGAAACAGAAACCAGCCTGCGAGTCAGAGATATCATGGACGTGATTCAGAATAATCGGGCTCGATTGGGAAACACGACGCACAAGTACATCTCCAAGGAGAAAGCAAAGGGAAAAAGGCGTATGGTGATTGAAGAGATCAAAGTATTTGAAGAGGAGCATAGAATAGCCACTGCTTTTACCCAATCTAAACAATGTAAGTGGGCAACCTGGAATGATATCGAACCCATTAAACTTTCGTGGAATTCATTAATGGCGATGGAACTGTTGGCGATATCATTCCTTCTTCGATCAACATACGATCTTTTCCCAAATGAGACAAACCTCAAAATGTGGGGATACACAGCTACAGATTTTTCGTGTAAAAAAGACCGAGGTACCTTGCGTCATGTGCTTTCTGCTTGTCCACTATCGCTACAGATGTACACACGACGACACAGCAAGGTATTAGAGGTGATGAGGGATCTAATAATAACACAATGTGAGAAGGCAAAGCAAAGGCTTGTGGCAGCCAAGGAAGCTAGTATCGAGTTCCATAAGGAGGGTGAATGCCCTGCAAAGAAAAAACAAACAGTATGAAACTGCTGAGTGGTGCCATTGATTGGAATGTTTCAGTGGATCTAATTTTCCAATACACATCGCACAGACAGACAAGTGTCCCGACATCGTGTTATGGCCCAACTCAAAAAAGACTGTTTTCCTAATAGAGTTAACAGTCCCCTGTGAAGAGAACAAGGTGGAGGCGCACAAACTAAAGAAAAAACCGGTACGAGTCACTGCGTGCCGAATGTGTGGAAAATGGTTCGACGTGTCATGTGATGCCTATTGAGATTGGGTGTCGTGAGTTTCTGGGACATTCGGTCATTGCCTTCTTTTCAAAAATAGGCATCATTGGCCGTTGGTTGAAGAGCGTTTCGCATCACATTCAAAAAACTGTTCAGCTTACGTTAGGTTGCATGTGGTCGAGATCAAAACAAGCAAATAAAATGAGCGCAAAAATTACGACCTAACATGGGCATGTAAAATATTTGCGTGGTCGTCTATAACAATTTTTACGAGCGCGTCAATAACGGCAAACGCGTTCAGGAACTTTCATTACGGATAGAAGCTGCAACGAGGAACAAATAGAAACGATCAATTAGTTTATTTTCATACCCTGCCTGATGGCAAACGCTGCTGGTGGCGCCAGGGGTGGCGGTCCCGCCATAGCCACCGAAAACGTGATATCACCCCTGGTCGGCGGCTGATGAAGACAGGTTATCGCACGTGTTAATACACGTTGTATGTTTAAAAATAAATACATACATATATATATATATATATATATATATATATATATATATATATATATATATATATATATATATATATATATATATATATGAAATAAATTAAATCCGACAATTATTTAATATATTTTCTGTTTATACCTTATGTTAATAGATACAATTTATTTAAGTATATGCTCTGCTTTTAATTAAATAGCATTAATTACATTTATTGGCCTGAATGTTTGAGAAATTTCGTAGAAAATACGCGTTCTCCAACAGGAATCGAACCTGTGTCTTATCTGATTCCTGTTGGAGAACGCATATTTTCATTCAAACAATTTTAACAATATATTTTAATTTTCCAATGTGGACGGTATAATCTCCGAGTGAGGGATTGTCATCGGACATCTAAAAAAATAACAAGAAATGGAAGGATGTGTCAGGCTTCAGTGCCTTTTCTTTCGACCGCAAATTAAAGAATTAGCAATAATAAAATGGGTCAAAGTCATTTCATTTTAAAATAATTTTTCAGTGGGAATTTTGCCTCTTAGCGAATACACACCGACTAAATCTGCTAGATAGTAACGAGAAAATAAAAATAATTACATAAAAATCATTTATTGCCAACCTCTAGTCCACCAACCATATCTCTTTTGCACTGATTAGAAGAAATCTATTAAAGGGAATAAAAAAAAGTAAATACAGACAATATTTTGAAAAAGAAACAAAAACGGTAAATTTGATTTACAGTCAGAGGTAGAGAGAGACCAACTAGAATATATTTACCCAAGCAAACTAACGTAGCAGGCTGACATCTATATGGCATTGAAAAACCGATTCCAGTATGATCACCGGAGTTAAGCAACGTTCTTGGGAAGATCAGACGCTGTAAGCTTATATATTCGGATAATGTAACTCGGAATTGGAAATCAGAGAGCCGTTTTCCAATTCTAGTCGGGTATGTTGTATACACTTAGGCACAAATAAACTAGGGAAATATATGAATCCGTCTGTTCATAATACCGGTAAGTGTTAATTAATAGGAGATGAACCAGTGAATTATTATAACCTCTAAAAAAAATTCTTCCAATCCCCCAAAAAATTTTCTGGCTTTTACCTATAAAATATTGAGGAATCTTAAAAAAAAAAAACTTAATCAGTAAAATATTGAGGAATCTCTAAAAAAAAACAAACTTAATCAGTAAAATATTGAGGAATCTTTAAAAAAACAAAAAAATCAGTCAATCGTATCGTCACAATCGACCTGGCCCTCTATGAATCAGAAACAGTAATTGTCCAACACCGTTTCAATCCATAGAGACTAACCACACAAAATATCGTGTTAATGTCACCAAATATTTATAAAATGAGCTACTAATTATACTTATATAAAATTACTATAATGTAATTTTTTTTATGGATTATACCCGTTGTATTTATTTATAAAATATTCATAATAAAATTTGACATCATCCCGAAAACATTTATCACTAATTTACTTTTAATAAGGGAAATATTATATTTTGAAACTCGGGATACTGTGCCATCGACGTTTTGAAAGCAGTTTCTAAATCTTTGCCATGGAATGGCTGCTGGCTTAAAAATGTCAAGAGGTTTGAAAAAATGGCAGTCAGCAGCGGAAATGTCTGGCGAATAAGGTCGATATGGCAAAGTCTTGCATCTGAAGTGGGTTTTATTCGACTAATGTATTAAGACGTTGATTTTCAATTGCGTCTGGACGTCCTCTACCACCTTGTTCTCTAAGACTTGTATCTCCACTGCGGAACTTCAAAAATCAGCACTGATTAACCTATTAATATTAGAAGCACTTTGAGAAGCATTATGTGCAAGATTGCACTCCTGCAATAAACGTAAACACATCTCTTCATTTTCCTGTTCAAGACGTGGAGTATATAACGTATGTAATCAAGTTCTAAAAGAGATTGATATAAAAATAACAAACAGGACACTTTAATCGTTAGAAATGTGTAATATGTTTTTTTTTCATTTGTGAAAATATTATAGTTGGAAATACGCGTGAAAATATCACGGTTTTCCGATTTTCATTTGCTTGATATATATTCATTCTTAAGTTAATCACTGAATAAAGTCTTGGCGAGGTCTACGGTAAAAAAATATCCGCAGAAATTGCTCCATTGTTCAATATTTTTCTATAATACTTTTAACAAGATACTACGATAAAAAAATATAAATATGAATGTAGGGTTTATAAGCAGTATCTTCTATATCTATATTTCTAAAAATGTGTGTGTATATCTTTGTGTCAATGTGTGTGTCTGTGTGATCGGATATTGTTTATGCATTATCACAGTTTTTATCCAATTATTAGGTTGGTGCAAAAATAATGTCGTTTTTTGACATGATCTTGAACGTCAAAAAACGACATTATTTTTGCACCAACCTAATATTTTGTTTGATAGATAATTCTTCAGTGCCGGTTTTGAGTCCAAATTGTTGGCAACAATGGCTCTCCACTACTTCCTGTTCATTATGAATTTCAGCAAAATTTTACTACTTACTATCTGTTCTTGCACATATATCTTTCGTAAGAATTTTATTAAAAAATAAATAGTTTAAATTATTACAATAATAATATTATTATACAGTTAAATTTATATAATTAAACATATCTATATCTATAATTCCCAAATGTGTGTATGTATGTGTGTTTGTGATCGGATATTATTTATGCATTTCCTCAGGTTTCATCCGATTTCGATTACATTTTTTGTTTGATAGATAATTCCTCAGTGCCAGTTTTGAGTCCAAATTGTTGGCGACAATGGCTCTCCACTACTTCCAGTCCATTATAACTCTCAGCAACGTTTTACTATTTACTATCTGTACTTGGATATATACCTTTCATAAAAAGTTAAAAAAAAATACTTTAAATTATTACAATAATATTATTTATTATTATACAGTTCCCTTTTCAGGGCTACGCCCACCCATTCAAATTGTTAAATTTGGGGATGTCCCTCAGTTTCACCCAATTGTTGTTACTAATTTTGATTTTCGGGTGGGCTGACTTTAAACTTATACTGCTCCAACTGAACGGCAAAAATTCCCTGTAATGAAAGACCCGGTCAAAGATGGGTTATACTGCTAGTGTGGGTATAAATGAAAAGATTTGAAATTGATAACTGTTTCCATTTCACTGAAACAGAATTAAATACTTTTGTCGTTATTTCTTTAATTTTCTCCCTGAAACCACATAGAAACTCCGATATATCTTTAGCGCCTTTCCACGCAATCAAAACGGAATAGTCCATTATTTATGATGTATTGGCAGGCCGTAACGGTTGTGCTTCCTCAGAGAGGGACAATCAGAATTATAATAGCATAATATATATGAAAACAAAAGTTTCATTTTAAAATTAGAGATTATTTTACGAACAGCAAAATAGAATTGTTTTCATGTTTTTCCTACAAGAAGCTGTTTTTAAATTTATTGATGTTTACACACTGCTAAGTATCGAACTCGACGCGATACTTTCACGTCTTTAAGTTGCTAACCACTTTTCCGATTACCTTTGCCTTTGCATGAATCTCTTGTTTTATTAATAAAATGTCTACTTTGCTCTCACTCGTTTGCCATGTAAATATCGGCGGGCTAAAATCTCATGGCTTTCCTACCTAATATATTTGTATCCTAAAGATATATTGACACGCTTGTGGTGACCAAACGACGCTTCAGGATTTCCACGCATACAGAGCCCCGACCACTTCCCATCTAACCTGTCCAATTAATCCGATTCATCGATCCTTTCCTCTCGGCGTCAATCTCTATTCGCGCCATACGTTTTAACCTCAGCTTCAGCAGCTAATCGATCTGTTTGATCGAAAATTGAATATCTAAAAGATTACTTTAGTTTTCTTGATTCTATTTATAAAAGAAAATTAAAATTGCAAAGAGGAAAATGCCAAGATATGACGCATCCAAAATCATCATGCAGACACGAATAACACCTTACCAGTCTATGCAGATATACATATGAAACAGCGTTGGTAACAGACAGGGAAATGAAACTGCAAGAACTCTTACAGAAGGTAACAAAGGAAAAAGAGAAGAAAGGACTAAACATCAGAATGTAAAGGAAAAGGAACAGTCCAGGATGTCAGCTATAAAAAAATCTAATTATTAGAAACAAGCAAAAAGTTACACAGATGTTATGGTGGCTTTCTAAGCCCGAACGTGTAGGGCAGACATTGCTAAGCTGCTATGCCATATCGGTCCTCTTGAATAATGGACATTGTTTTCAAAGATAGAGAAGTTATTTGCGGCAACGGAAATGTATTTCTACAGAAGAATATCGAGAATGCCATGAACTGAACATTTGAATAGTGAGGACGTTTCACGTTTCAGTGAATTTGGAAACAAAAAAAAAAGATACCTTCACTTAAAAGCAGAAAACGACAAATAAAACCTCTAGGGCACATAATTTTATGGGAACTTACCAATAATAGTAATCGACTATCCCGTACACTTTAAATACTGCGCCTCAAGAGGAAGCAGTAGTGCGAGTTCAGTCCTTTTTGGACGTCTCACCTATTCGGTCGAACTCTATGCCTCTGAGGCAGAGGGGAACTCTCTGCCTTTGGGCAGAGAGGAACTCGGACGAGGCTCCGCCGAAGGGCAGAGCCTCGTTCGATGTGGTTGACCACCCCGATCCCGTTTATACGGGTTCTACGGGCAATTTTTGCCCGAGCCTACGGGCTCGGAAAGCCCACATTAAACCGGCCTTGTGCCACATTCGACACACGTGGGCGTGTTGTTAAACATCGTGCGAGTCAGTCCTTTTTGGACGTCTCAGCTATTCGGTCGAACTCTCTACCTCTGAGGAAGAGGGGAACTCTCTGCCTTTGGGCAGAGAGGAACCCGGACGAGGTTCCGCCAAAGGGCAGAACCTCGTTCGGGGTGGTTGACCACCCCGATCCCGTTTATACGGGTTCTACGGGCAATTTTTGCCCGAGCCTACGGGCTCGGAAAGCCCACATTAAACCGGCCTTGTGCCACATTTGACACACGTGGGCGTGTTAATGAATATAGTGAGAGTCAGAGGCAGTGAGTCAGTCACAGAGTGAGTGAGTGAGTGAGTGAGTGAGTCAGTCAGTCAGTCAGTCAGAGTCAGTCAGAGACAGAGTCGCGTCAGACGATTACTGTAAGACATTGGAATAGTGATACTGGTCGAGACAAAATAGTTCTATCTAGCCTAACCTGATTGTTTTTACTAACACTTCGACTTCTTTTGTACATATTCTGTTTGTAATATATCTGTGTTATTCCATACCTGTGTTCGAGTTATTCTTCATTGGTTCTACCTTGGACCATCACCGTGGCACAAGGAACCTGGACCATAATACATAACGAGGAAAGACGGCTCTGAGAATATAACACAGACAGGTGTGACGAGGTGCTCCGCTCGTCCGTCGTTCATTGCACAAGTGATGACATTCAACGCCGCCAGTGTATGCATATACACCCGACTCGCTATGTTCACAGATTTGTCTCCTTAGCCGTGATTGCATTCAACAACAACAAAACAACAACAAAAATTACTACAAATGCTTTTCAAGACACTGGTTGGGAAATAGCAACAGTACGAATTTTCTCGAAACCGCCAGTCTTTCTTTTCGGCTTCGATTGTTGACTGATATCACCCTAACTGCTCGCTTGGCGCTTCGTCCCTGGCCGTTACACACTTCCTGGTCATCTACCTACTTAATTACTTGTTCGCTCTCTCTGCTTATGTGGATACTGGCTGGGGTCCGTCCACCCCTATCCATCCTTTTGTATTCCGTAAAAATAGACAACTTTTGGGGTTTTCAACTTCTTCAAAGGCCTACTTTTATGATTATCTAAAATCACTTACACAATTTTGTCTGCCAATTCAAATGCGGCTTGAGACAGGTATCTTGAAAACTCTGACACTTAAGTTAACTCAAAGATGCATTGGAGACTAATTTCATAAGAAACTCAGATAAATAAGTGCGCTTAGAAGGCAAAAGAATTCATCTACTTATCTTCTAATGATGTGTGAGAAATCATTATTGTTACACATGTCATACTGAAGACAAGAGAAACAGATGAAAATATCAAATAACATAACTAATGAGTTTGTCTAATTGAAATATAGAACACGTATTAAAGAGAAATGGCAACAAAAAAACAACAACCTTACCAAGAGCCAAAAATAACAGGACGTTTCGGAGAGCCATGAAAACTCACCTCCTAGAGGAAGACGGCGCATAGAATATGAAGAGGTTTTATCAGGCACAACACTAAAGCAGTTGGTGACTCAATGACGCTAGCATTACGTGCCATAGCATTGGTCTGTGAGATTTGCTTGTGTCTCATCTGTCAACACCGGGCGCGCAAAATACACATTTACTACTTATTTTCGTCTGTCAAAAAAGGAAATTAAGCGGACACCAAAAAATAATAATGCCCACAAAAAAGAGATCAGAATTCACTGACTGCAACATCCGCGGAGGGTTAGGAGCCTAATTGCCCTAATAGACTGGTTTGAATATTAGAGTTTTCATTTTCTTAGACTGGTTGCCAACCAAGGCGCAGGCTGTCCTTCTACTTACTCCTATCTCTGGTGGTGGTGTACAGTGGGAGATGGATCATAACATTCCCAGGGGTATTTGCGCATAAGCGAATTAACAAGCACGAATGTAATCCAAGACGCTATCTATTACACACGCAGGGACTCACAGACAAACACACACACACACGCACTCACACATACACACACCCACACACACACACACACACACACACTCTCTCTCTCTCTCTCTCTGAAACACACACATTCATTCTCTTTTTCTCACATAGAAACATACACAATTTGCTTTATTTACATTATTCGGACTATTGTCCTCATCTTTGTCGCCATATTTATTACAACGTTTCGGCCGTTGTACGGTACGAAATTCTTCAGGTGGTTGGAATGTCGAACTGAACCCTTTATTACGCTCACTGGTGTAGACTGTTCTAGTTCTACGTGCCATGTTTAATGGATGTCAGTTATCAGTTATCTCCTGTTAATTTCCCTCTGAAAGTTCTCCACTGACTTAACCGGGTATTGAACTGACACTCTTTGGGTCCTGGCACGTGGAACTAGAACAACGATGAGGATGCAAACAATGAGCAAGCTTATGCTTAACATAAGGCTTAGGCAGATTAAATTTCTGGGACACGTGATGAGAAAGGATGGCCTGGAGAATCTAATACTCACGAGACGAATAGAAAAGGGAAAGACATGGGAAAGCAGCGCGTGACATACTTGGCGGGCTTGCGCAGGTGGATGGCGGAGCGTGGTCTGTGGTATTTGGCAGAAACACTAAGCCTGTTGAGAGCCACAAGGAATAGAGAGAAGTGGAGGGCCATGAACGCCTGCGTCCTGAAAGGACACGGCACAGAAAAAGAAAGAGAGAAGTTAATTTACCTTCATATAGAATGGTATTAATATTACAATATTTACAATAAATTATTTGGGATATAGTATCTCTTGTACAAAAAGATATGCCATTCACATTACAATATATGTTTTTATGAACCTGATGAATGTGATTTCGGCACGCCCGCTAAGCTATCAAATTCAATTAACCGCTTAGGGCTTATAACGAGATCAACATTTAATATCTATGGAACATTACTTTTGGCAATAAGGATGTCCACATCCTGTGTACGCGGGAAATGATAAAAAAGGCATAATAAATATTGATTTTACAATATAATCTCTTTCTTCGTGAATGCAATTAATTCGATGGTGAATAGTAATCACAGGACAAATATACTATAAAAAAAAATCGGAGCTTATTTGCACCGAAACACTACGCGAATCCAGATTTATTAAATCCCGTGTTTGTCTTTTCATGATGTGTCCTGTTTGTCTCTAACAGACTCACAAATCGATGATAGCTCATTGATTTATGAAATACATCTTTCATTTGCAATATAACGAACCCGATTAAATTCGAACTCGGCTCTCCGGTTTCTCCTCCCGAGACGCAATCCACTATAGCACACTACCATCCAACATTACAGCAGCTGTTATTCTCAAGCGGACACCCATCTCCGTACGAACTAGAGTCGACGTTGCTTAACTTCGTTGATCGGACGAGAATCGGTATTTTCAACGTGATGTTGCTTTAAGCTTTTAATGCAATGCTTTTTCTTAAGTAAAAAGAAAATTTACTATCGATAATATTTCGGAATTTAATAACCCTGAAAGGGTTGTTAATCCGTAAAAAAAACAAATCAATCAACCAATCTATAATAATAATAATAATAATAGGAATTTTTGAAATGATATTGATCGATCTGACTTCCCAAAATGTAAGTACAGTGTAACCCGGATATAAGAGAGATTTTATCTGGTCCCAAATTAGAGCCTGTGTTAATGTATATATAATAGACCAAACTCTGATATAAGAGAAACCCGGATATAAGAGACTTCTTCTCCGGTCCCGACAACTCTCTTATATCCGGGTTACACTGTATTATTTTCTACCGCATCTAGTGGTTTTTCACTTTTAAATTATAAAGTTTCAGTTCCCATTGTTCTGGAGCTTTTGTTCTCTGTGTGTTTTTCACGTCATTCACTAAACTATTGTTTAACTTCCAGGTTGTCATGAAATTTGTAAGGAAGATAACTCGAAATGAAGTCCCTACGTGCATACGACCAATATTGGGTAACAGTTGACTGTCATACTCAACCCTGAAATTATAGTGCGCCAACTTTAATCGTGGAGATTTTGAGACTCTCTTATCTGCAGAGTTTTTTTTGCGGGGGGGGATCCATTTTTGCCATCTCCTGCAGTTGTTCCTAGTGTTATAGCGGCTTACTTCTTCAATCAAATCGCACCTGCGTCGGATGCAGTTACTCTAAATAAAACAAAGGCGAACCATCAGGAAGTGGTCTTTAGTTTTTGAAACATTTTATCTCAGGCTATAGATTAAAGCAACTGAGAATCAAGGGTTGCCGAGAGTTAAATAAACGTGTTATTGCGTAGAAATAACAATAAAAGAACGGGATTTTTCACAGAAGGTGACGATTGAATATATTATTGTTACAGACACACGCAATATATAATTGCTAAAATAAACCGCCAATCGTGAACGCCGTAAGTGATTTGTAAACGTTTCCTGTGACAGAGAGGTGTTATGGCAGCGTGTTAGCAGGGTAAATAAAAATCTGCAATGCCATTTGTTCTGACCTGGCATCTACACTTTAGTCACTTTCCAACCGCCGTAACGTACTTGTCGTTAACTTTTCTATATATATTTTCATGGTAATCGCTCTGATGAGCTTTCCTTCATGAATTTAAGCGTTCTATTAGAGTGTCGACAAGGTCTCATCATTTTATAATAGAAATTACTACATATTACCGTGAGTTCAAATCTAACAGTTTCTTCTCTCGCTCTTCTCGCTCGTAGCAACTCTCTTCCGGTTTCTTGCTTTTTACTCCAATTTGATCTTCAAAAATTTAAATGAAATGTCAAACATTATATTCTGTCTTCTTAACTTCTCATCTTTTATTGTTCTCTGTTTTAATAATGTTATTCGTTTTTTAATATTCTCTCACAGTAACCACGTTGCGTCTTATTGGTTTGCTTGGATTGAAATGATTAATACAAACTCTCTTATGATCTAGACCGAATTCCGTTAAAACAATTGCTGAAACATTATATTCTCATGCCATGTACCCGCTTTATTAGCAGTTCAGTGTTCCTCAGACAAGTGTTTGCCAAAACATTTAATGCCAACCAGAATGAAAACGTCCGCTTTGCATTAGCAGTATCTTCTTCATTCTAGCGATACTGTTTGGAAACGCAGTGTCAATTTTGATGGAACACAGTTATATCACTTTCTTCCTGAGATTAAATAACAATCGCTACATTGGCGGCGTTTATGTGACACACAAGGGATCAGATTCGGTATCCCAAATTCACCAGGAAAGGTCAGAAGTACGATTCTGTAGTGATAGGGGCGTCATTCTGACTAACTTGTGTCGATTGAAGTAATCGTTGAACTAAAAATGACAAAGGTATGTACTGGAAAAGTTTCTCTTTGTGAAAGGTAGTTAACCAGCTCTCGGCCTTTTCAAGAATATGGAAGCTTTGAAGAAGTTGGTGTTTGAGTGGACAGACTAAAAATAGCTAATCATCAGAACTGCTTACATCGGAATACGTTACGTTCATAAAATTGGAAATGAGTCTGAAGAGAAATAAATTTTCTGGTTCGGAAGTGGTAGCAGTTGAAAACAGTATTTCGACGAAGAAGCATCATAATTTTCGGGTGGGTCTAGGGATAAAATAATTTGAAAATTGTTGCGATATATGTGTGTAGAAGTGATGTGGATCTGATTCTATTGGTTAATTTTAATGGTTGAAAAACATTCCGTTCTTGGTGGTTCCAACAAAAACCTGTACAAAACGAGTGAATCAAAACCCAGTGTATACCAGCTGTGAGGAGAAAATGTCAAATAATTCAGTGTAGAATTTTGCCTGTAAACTAAGGGGAATAATTAAATGGTAAGGATAGGGAGGGAGAAAAAACACAACCTAACAGATAAATAAACTCACAGGCTGTTGAATATCGTATTTCCGATATATGTTATATTTGACAGGGCTAGCTGACAATCAAAATTCCAACAAGAATAAAGGAGGGGAAGTGGCGAAGTCTTTTCATTGGTCTTTCAATTGACTAATCAGAAACAAATAAGAAGTCGTGATGACCTTACAAAAAAGAGTCCCTCCCTCCAAAACTCTTTAATGAAGGTCTGTTGAGCTTGCTTCGGCAATTAGTTGGAGATACGTCTCCAGCTAAGCTAGTCGAACTCTCTGCCTTCGGGCGGAGAGTAATCAAGACGAGTCTATTCCGAAGGGCAGAGTCTCATCTGGGAAGGTAGACAGCTACCCGACCGCGTTTCTTTACGGGGTCTACGGGGAATATTTTGCACGAGCCCACGGGCTCGGTTTCACCCCGCATTAAAAAAGGCCTTGTGCCACATCCAGCCTCGCGGAGTGTTGAGGTAAATCAACTTTACCGAAGGTCTGTCTGGATAACAAATGGATGGCCCAAAAATCAGCTATAGTAATTAAGTTCTTTCACACAATCTCTCTTCTCCATCGCTGACGAGTGGTCGGCAAGATTTCTCTGTCGGAGAGAATAAAATTTGACAGATATACATACCAGGCGCTGAGCCATTTTTTTTAATTACAAGCAAAGCCTTCCGCCTAATGATTTTTAAAAAAAAATTTTCTGGGAAATGTAGACGGTGCGACTTTAGGCAATTGGACTGAAAGCAGCTGATATGGCCCATTTCTAAGCTACTAACGTAATCGCCAAACACCAGCGACTCACAATGTAGTGTCATAGCTACACCAGTAAGAATTCAAAATAAGTACAACAGATTGGTCGGCACCCGTTCGCATCCGAGCATTGGAATCGCCATCGTCTCTCCCTATTCCATTTCTCTCCCCTGATGGCGGTGTCGGAGATGGCTGTGAATGAAGGAGAATATGACGAGGCCTTTAACGTGAAATTCATTTTGGTGGACAATTCTGCGTGACGTAGAAGCCTCAACACTTGGCCACAAGCGTTTCCCTCACGACTCAAAGAAATTGAGAAAGGTGATATCTGGCAAACCTGATTGCACCGGGCGGTCTGATGCTTGGTCTGTCAAGGTCTGCCTTGGTCACGCCACCCCGACGGCCGCTGCCCTCTTCCGACAATTTAGCATCTGTCATCGTGTAGATATTTACCTAGTCCGCGGTCAGGTTCTTCGAATATTGGTCGCATTCAGTCTACTCGTTCCTCTTCGAACTTAGCGCCATGGATGGCCTTACAGGATTTGGAACTCTAGACGGCTTCGCTCTTTGTATCAACTGGGACAAGTGAGCCCTCTACCATGACAAGGAACGACCATATATATTTTTCACTGGATGTTGGAGTAATGTAATAATAAGACAAATATACCACCTTGACGTATTACTAATTTAATGACAATAATGGACCATTAAATAAAAAACATAATAAAACTAATAAAAATACAAAATTCTCATTAAATATGTGAGGAAATAATTATTTGGGAGATAAATAATAAAGGAAAAATCACTTCTGAACCAAAAACAACAGAATAGATATTTGGTTTCAGTCGTATCCAAAGACTGCACCGGAAAGACAATCACAAAATACTGTGATTTCGAAAGTCAAACGAGCTACGTATCAGATGAAGGAGAACAAAACAAACCATAATAATTAGAATAACTTCCAGGTCATACACATGTACGTGTCATCAGATTACAAAGTAAACATTAAGGCCAGCGAAAAAATGTATTCCACAACCTTCCTCGGGAGTTGAGAATCATATGGAATAATGAGGGTGAGACTAGAGAGAAGGTATTATGATGATCTGCTCGGACAGCGATAAATATCCATATAATTTCATCGTCCTGGGTAAGAACTTGAACTACATCCGCGTCCTGGGTAAGACGATAAACTACATCCAGAAGCAAGGCCTGTGATCAAGAGGTTTTGAGGAGCGTAGAACCACCTCTTAATTGCTGGTGTTTCCAGGCCCACCTTGACCCAGGGTTGTAGCACCTGTTAGGGTCCCAGTTATGGGAAAATAGTTAACTATTACCAGCAATACTTTTTCAAAACATTATTGCCATCAATACAATTTTGAAGGAAAAATATTACCAGAAACAGATATTTGACAAAACAAAATATTACCAGCAATAACAAATGTTGTCAGCATTAGATGAGCCATTGAGGTTGATGTGCTGTACAACCAAATAAACCAAACCAATCTAAACCAAAGAATACATATTCTATACATACGAATCTATCCCAAAAATGTTGTAGGCATTAAATAACTCATTGAGGTTGATATGCCGTAAAACAAAATAAACCAAACCAAGTATATTTCGGTAGATTTGCTCACAGTCGTTTATATATATATATATATATATATATATATATATATATATATATATATATATATATATATATATATATATATATATCCATCCGACATCTGGTCTTTTCTTTATACAATAAATTTCATTCTGTACAAATGGGAAAAAATGCGAGGATTCTTCCTGACAACTGTCGGTGGGAAACATGGATGCCTACTTTGGCCCACATTGTTCATCCTATTTCTAGATAAAATCACGCAAGAATGCCTGAACGACCATGATCTTTCAATCTCTATGGCAGCTACTAAAATCAAACAAGTACAAAAATGTAAATGTCTCGGAACTGTTATAACAGGTGAGGAAAAATGCAACACTGAAATCTAAAGGTGTATAGGAATAGCCAAAGCTGAATCCCAGAAGCTAATCAGCGTATTAAGAGGCATAAAAACTTCGTTAGAAACAAAGAAAAAGTACTGAAATGTTACGTGATATCAATCCACCTGTATGGCAGTCAATGCTGGGCAATCTCCGCAAAGATGAAAAAGAGACATGAAACAACAGAAATGTGGTACGAACATGTGAGCAACAACGAAATTTTAGAGAAAAGGGGAACAAAAAGAATATTTACACATAACATCAGGAAGAGGCAGTTGAAATTACTAGTGCACATAATGAAGAAGGGGGGTTTGGAAAATCTGATACTCACAGGACAGATTGAAGGCAAGAGAGACAGAGGAAGACATGTTGGGATACGGCACATAAATGAGGAGATCCAATTTGCAAAGCTTGCATCGTTTTTGTTAACCTTGAGTAGTGAATCGTAGATGTGCACGCGACCCTTGAACTTTATTTTTCTAAACTCTGGAAACATCGAAACGATTTACGTACCGAATTGTTTTCAAATGCTTCACTGTCCTGGGAATGACGATAATCTACATCCATCAGCAAGGCTTCTGATCTGAAGGTTGTGAGGAGCACAGAATCATTTTCGAATTGCTGTTGTTTCCAGGTCCATCCTGACCCGAGGTGGTAGCACATGAAAGGTCCCCATCTATGGACAAATAGAGAACTCTCCACACTGGGGTCAGACCACTATGAAACTATAAAAATACATTTTCATATTAAAAATACCAGTAATACATTTTGGAAAAAAATCAAAGCAAAATATTACCAACAATAAATTTGCCTCTCGACAAAAAACTACTTTACAAAAATAAGTCAATGAAACCTGATCTACAAACTGATTTCTTACAAAGAATACATATTCTATTCATAGGAATCTATCGTAAAAATCTTGTCGGCATTAAATAACCCAGTGAGGTGTTGATATGCTTTAAAAGAAAATAAACGAAATGAAACCATTAAATGCTTCACAGCGCACTTGAGATGTGTGGAATATCCCTGTGATGTTCTGTGTTTAATCGGCGTTACCATTTGTTCATCATAAACGACTGCACTACTGCTTTGTCCTTCACGATTTTCCAGATTAAAATTCTCACTTATTAAGGTCGCGAAACATTTAAAAACAAATCTCTCAACTATGGCACCAGTGAAATAAACGGCGTATACAATTTTGCATATTTATCCTTTCAGGAAATAAAGCAGTAGCAGGTGTCTAATAGGCATCTGTTTTCCTTCCGTTTTCACTTTTAAAGTACAGCCGTTGTGCAATTCACAATCCACTCACAAAAAGTACGAAAAGACGCACTGAAATGTCAGCTTTCAGTATTTGTATACTAGATGCAAACATTTTGTGGCCACCCGGCATTTCTTTAACGAAAACGCCTACAAATGAGATATATTTTGTATTTACTAAAATAAAGGTTCAAATTTGCTTTTATTTTGACAAAAATAAGCACTTAACTATAAAATAATATAACAAACAACAGGTTCATATTTTGTTTCAGTCAATAAAAGTACCACCTCTCTTAATTACTGCTTAACAACTCTTTGGCATTCTTTCCAACAGTTTTTTTAAAGAAGCAGGCTAACTCTTTGGCTATTCTTTTCCAATTCTCCTATCCAATTCTCTACGTATTAATTACATAAGAAAGTAGTCAAGAGTTTGAGACGGCCTACTTTTTTTGTGGCAAAAGGAGCCTGGAGAAAAATTAAAATCAAATAAACTAGTTAATCTTTTACTTACAGTTATCTGATACGTAAAAAATAGAAGAAATGTCTAATTTTAAAGTGTTTTTTAAAGAAATACAGGGTGGTGCCAAACCTTTCTGTCTGTAGTGTATATATGTCAAAAATTCCAGGTCACATATGAATACACTCTTGTATCCGTCCACCAGCTATGAAAAAGAAAGACAATAACTTTTGTTCAAACCCAATATTATCTTTTTTTTTCTGTTTCAGTTAATTTTTAACTCTAAATATCTCAAAGAACATCACAATCACGTGTTTTGTTACATACAATTTTGGTAACTCCATCCATTAATGTTCTGAGAAAACATTCACGTTCCCGGAAGATTTACATTAAAATGCACTATGTGAAAATTAATACTTGTCTTGAGAAACAGGAAACGATAATATAGGCTTTCGCGATTTTTTTTTGTCTTTTGCTCGTTATAACGACTTAAAGTAACGACTTATCTCCCCTTTCTTCATGAACCCAGCTGCATTACTTAAAATTGTTTTTAAATCCTTTCCTCACTCAAGCTAAAATCGAATTTCTTTGAAGGAAATTCAAAGATATAAAAGAAAAAAATTATTCAACAACAAAAACAGATATAACTTTTAAGAAAAAAAATATGCAAATGGCGTATGTATGTCAATGAATATAATTTCCTGGCACATCAACATGTCTGTGAGGTATGGAATCCTGGTAAAGCACAAATAAGCTAAGGCATGGAGAAGGGATCAACTTAAAGTTTTATATGCGTTATCATACTTTCTTTAGATTGAAAAATAATGTATTTTTACAGTTTAAAAGAATGTTACAAAAGAAAATGAACAGAGAAATATGTGGAAATTATTACAAAATGAGGTGTAGGCATTGAAATATAAATAATTTAATACACTAATAATATGAGAATATTTAGTTGCACGAAGCACATCAAGACGGTACTCGATTTCCTGATGTTCGCTGTAGCATAGCCTCATCAATTGTGGCAATGGCATCAGTGATCCTTTGCATTCGATCAGTATTTTTGTTCGATACAGGATATCTTTAACGTAACCCCATAGAAAGAAGTCTAGGGGAGTTATAATGGAAAAAATCTGGCATCGTGGTGTTATTAAGTATCTGGAGGAAAAAGTGTTTAGCCTCGAAGGACATTCATACCTACATGGCTTCTACATTAGCAGATGGCGATCCATTTTTCTCAATAACCAAAATATAGGCAGCTGAATTCAGCAGAGCACGGGAACTAATTTAATACACCTCTATATGAGCACCATTAGTTGCACAATGCACACCAAGACGGTACTTGATTTCTTGTCATATTCGCTGTAGCATAGACCTATCAATGGTGACAATGGCATCAGTGTACATTTGCTTTAGATCAGTATCTTTGTTCGATACACGATATGTTTAACATAACCCCATAGAAATAGTCCAGGGGAGTGATATCTGGTGAACGGTCTGGAAATATTAGGGGTTAATTTAACAGTACCTATTTCATCAACGGGATATCTGAAGTACGCAATTGCAATGTGATTAAAAAAATTAATAACTACTGAGTACATAGAACAAACCTGACTAAGATATCGCATCAATTGACTTCCGTAATATATTTCAAATTGTAAAGACACTTTATGGACACCCTGTATATTAATTCAGATGTTATCTTTAGTTGATCGTCCTGGGTATGACGATAAACTCCATCCAAGTGTTGGGTATGACGATAAACTACATCCGGGTCCTGGGTAAGACTTTAAACTACGTCCAACAGCAAGGCCTCTCATCAGGAGGTTTTGAGGAGTGTGGAACCATTTCTTAATTGCTGGTGTTCCCAGGGCCACTTTGACCCGGGGTGGTAGCACCTGTTAGAGTTCTAGCTATGGGCAAACCTTGAAACTGAGGTGAAAAGCATTATGAAAGTGTAAAAATTGGTTTTAATACCAGAAATACTTTGCAAAAAAATTATTACCAGAAATAAATTGTTCAAGGAAGAAAAACACTATTACCAGTAATATATTTATGAAAAAAATATTACCAGACATATATTTTTTTAAATAATATTACTAGATATACATATTTGAGGAAGAAATATTGCCAGAAATAGATTTTTGACAAAACAAAATATAACCAGGTAAATAAAGTTGTCGGTATTAAATGACCCATTGAGGTTTTTATATGCCGTAAAACAAACCAAACCAAAACAAACCAAATCTTTAGTTGATGCCTGTTTCTAACATCCCTCGAAAAAACTAATAAAGAAAATGTTCTCTCCAGCAGGGTTCAAACCTGCGTCCACCTACTTTGGAGAAGGTTTCTCAGATAGGAATCAATATTTTCTACCTCTGCTAAAGGTTAAATAGTAAGATAGTATTTGTTACAAATGTCATCTCCAAAGAAATGTTAATGCCATATTCATCCACAAAGAAAGATTCATTTTCACCATGCAAAATATTTTTCGGCATTGTTTACCTCAAAAAGGGTTGATAAAAAAAAAGTCGATAAAATCACAAAACTATTGACGTCATAATGTCAGATATTTAAAGGATTAACTATGAAACAATTCTATTTTAAGAGGGTCCTTTATTCAAGCCCTTGACTTTGAGAACATTCTGAGGTTAATGATTTCCTCGATTCACAAAATTTCGGAGATATTTTAAAGTAAAATATACTTTTTTTAAATTCACAAAGTTTTTGTGTTACATTAAATTCAATATAAATCCAAATTTTTTAAAATCAAGAATTTTTTTTTTTTTACATTCTTTTTAAAATTTGGATTTTTACCTGTTCCCTCCTCATCCGGACACGGATCCCAATGCTGAATGTTCAAGAATTGATGAAGGGCAGATTTTCAATCCCGTGATCATCCTGATACCAAAAAGATGCAATAAGTCTAGGTGTGGTCGGAGTTAGAAGGGTTTCAGATACACAGACGGACTGATAGAAATTACCGTTTATTTTTTTATGGCCATTCACAGAATAGGGGCATAATCTCTGTTGATAACACTGAAATGTCCTCCACTTATCGTTATATCACTAAACATGATCGTCCTGGGTATGACGAAAAACGACATCCAGCAGCAAGATCGGTAGATTTTGGGAGGTGTGAAATGATCTCTTAAATGCTGTTGTTCGCAGAGCGGTACTACTTGTTAGGGTCCCAGCGATGGGCAAATATTAAACCCATAAAACAGGGTCAAAACATGAAAATATAAAAATAAATTACAGAAAAGTATCCGCAATACATTTTTTGGGGAAAAATACCAACGTTTCATTTTCAGACGAATTTTTTAATTTGTTTTGGAAGGCTACGCAACTGAGATACCTTGAAGCAGCCAAGCTGTGGCTAGCACATCTACGAGTCGTATGTGTTGACACATGGATTCGTTTCAAGCTCAAAAGGATATAAAAAGAATCAAAATTGACATATAATCACGTCGGTAGTTAGTTTTTGAACGTTATGTTTTGAACGTGATTATTCGTCCGTGTCTGAAAAGCACTTTGGGTTAAAACGTATATACACGTCTACGCCGGGGAAATGGTTACATGACACATAGGGTTAGATTTGCCGTTAAACAAACAAACCAAACCAAATTTGATTTGACCCCTGATTAGAAAAATCGTCTTCATCTAAGATACTTCCCTCCAATCCCTCTCTGTATCACACACTTTTTTCTCTCTCTCTACGTGCCTTTCTCTATCTCTTTGTTTTATTCTCCTATGCCCTTTTTCTTTCTCTACCCTCCACGTCCTTTGGGACTCTCGGCACAGTCCGGGTTATCTTAGAGAAGATATGATGTAAAAATATAGATTTTTAATTTCTGGGGGAAATTTCTCCTCAACAGTTTCTTTTATTCCCACACTATAAAAAACTGACTTAATCTAAGATGGCCCCCTCCAAACCCTTCCTGTACTGAATTCTCTTTTTCATGCTTTACATCCATCTCTTTCTTTCTGCTTCAATCTGTATCTTGCCCTCCCTTTCTGATTCACGCTGGGACGCTCAACACAGTCTGGGTGTAATAGGATTTCTGATTAGATAAATATTATCTGCTAGCTTAAAAGACGACCTATCGGGTGGCATCTAAGCTAGGTCCTGCGGTGGGCTCTTGATTGAGTCTCATCAAAATAGATAAGGAGGAATAGATGCGAAAGGCAACAATAAATCTACAGAACTCAAAATTGATCGCTACATTCAAGTATTGCATTAATGGTTAAGCTTACCTTTCAAAAGTTTAACCATAATTCTTCTGCTGCCACTTTAAAGAGATTTTGATATACGTAGGTCCTTACTTTCCGTTCAAACAATTATTTTTATTTCATCATTGGCCTTCGCTGGATTTCGTAATTACTTCCGATTTTTTCCAAATTTACTTCCAAGTTACAAAAATTGTTATCGTAAAAAAAGACAAAAAATCATCGCCAAAATCAACTAAAATATGGCCGAAAACAATCACAGTAATGTAAACTTGGGAATACAGAATTTGAGGATTGAGGTTCCGGATCTCGCCCGGAATGTTTTTAATTTGCTCACGGAGTTGGTCTGATTTCAAAATGCTATAATGATTTCCCAAGTGTAGCTCAGATGTGGCACAAGGCCAGTGAGGATCAAACTCACTACTTAGTCGTAATTGTTCTAGCGAGACAAGCTTGCTAACCATTACACCACCTCGAGGTGACCACAAAATGGTATATGTTGGGCTACGGCTTCTAGGAGTGAGGTTGAAAAAGTGTGACACACTGACATTCGCATTTATTATATAGATGTTTATTCTATAACAAAACAATTATGATTATTAAAGGAAGATTTTAATTTCAAATGGTAAGTTGAAGTTCAAGAGCGAATTTGTCCGCAACAAATCTTTACGTCACTCAGTATAAACAATTGGCATTATCTAAGATTGCTCCGCAGTCAATCTCTGTGTCGCACTCTCTTTTTGTCGCTCTACATCCGTCACTCCGTCTCATTCTGTTTTACTATGTCCCTATCTATTTTCCCCTCTCATTATCTGTGATACCAATCGGGTAACCCACCATAAAGAGAGAAGAGAGTTTAAATATATAGATTATTCTGTGTGTCTGTCTCAAATAAATAATGACAAACTGTAAGAACTTAAGCACAGTTCATACACATTTACATATACAGAATTTTTTTTAATCATTTCGACACAAACAAGGCAATTAAACTGTAAGTGGTTACGGGATGTGAGTGAATGTGGATAAATTAAAACATTATTAATGAGAACAATGGAAGATCAGGAAAAGAAGAAGGAAGATGACGATTGACATTGCGATTAGATTTTTAAAGATCAAACTTGACTGGAAATCAAGACGCTGCGCGAAAGTTCAACAAGCGAGAAGCGGGAGAAAAGAAAATTTAGCGTAGAACTTGCGGTTACATCTGGTCATTTCCATTTTAAAATCATAAGACATTGCCACCAATCTAGTCCTGCACTTAAATCAATAATGCCCAGCTAGCAAAGAGGAAATCTTATCAGACAATTTAGCAAGAAAATATTTATAGAAAAAACACAGATTAGCTGCGTTGACACGTGAAAAATTGATTTAAGCCGAGATGCCAAGTCAGGACCAATAATATTGAAGATTTTCTTCGTTATTTTAGCAATGATTAAATACAGAGCAGAAACACCAGACCATATGTGACAGTAAGAACCAATGCATAGACAAATGGTGAACGAATGAGTAAAGTAGTTTCTGGCGTGGAATATTGTCTAGCACGACAGAATGAACCAACTTCCCGAGCAGTAGAGATTAAAATAATTTAGAAAGAAAAGAAAATACCGTTTTCAATGTGTTTGTAAACAGAACCGTGCTTACATATAAGCCCAGTGAAAACAAGAAAAAACAGTTCTGCTACCACCATTAGTATTTTCTCATGCGTCACTTTCCATTCAAAACATTGTCCAGTGCAATTTTCTACACGCTGACGTAAGTAAAACACATTATTCGTCTTGCAATAAAACTACTATTTAAAACTTACTTGATGGCAGAAAAAAATGTGTACATCGTATAATCATAACAGCTCTCTACAGTTGGAGGATTTTTTTGCCTTCAGCAATTCTCTCTATGGCCATTCTTTCCCTTGGCTTTCTCTCTATATCAAAATTTTTCCATTGTCTCCCGTTTTCATCTGCTCTCGCACGGGATTTTAACCAGTGAATGATTATACTCTCCCAACGTTCTCCTCTAATCGTGACCTCCATAAGCAACAACGATTTTTAGGGAAATGCAAACAAATATGGACACGTATAATGAAAATCAGAGAAAGGAAGCTGGCGTTTCTGTCACACATGATGAAGAAAGACGGCTTTGAAAATGTTACACACAGACGACATATTGAAAGGAAGAGGGTCAGATGAATGCAGCGGCTAACATATCTAAATTCTACTAAGGATAGGAAGTTGTGTAGAGCCATGAGCGCTTACGCCCTAAAGAGATACGACATACTGTCATATAGGAATAAAATGTCGCTGCCGACACGTGAGGTTGAACACAGATCAGCAGTGAGCAAACACTGGTGATTCCATTTCTAATAAGTAGGTCACGTGATAGTAAAGGAAATGCATATATAGCGCGGCGTCTAATTGATCACCATTTCTATTCTATCCTCTATTACTATACTGATCAGTATTTCTACACAATCTCTATACTATTCACTATACTATTTCTCTATATTGATCACTATACAGATTACTATTCGGATCACTACAGGGATTACTATTCGGTGGTTAGTATTCGAGCGATTATTATCGTGCAAGTACTATTAGAATCCATTACATTCACTTACGTGGTAATAACCTTGGGAAGGTATCAATCCTCTTCTCCATCCAGCTATGGGTAAATAGCAGGATAGGAAGGGTTCTATAGCCATGTATGGCAACTGGTCTACTGCAGAAAGAAATGGCAACCTACTGCAGGAAATTATGCCTCGTTGGTCATGTATCAAAAGATACATGATCGCCTCAGCGTGTATCACGCATGGTACATAAATGACTGACTATTAGTCTGAGTGTTATTCGAAGGCGTCGGACACCATTATTGTTCAACGGTGTTTATATAGTGCGATTATGAAGGCTCTTCTACTACAACGAGCATTACGAAAGTGACAATGAGTATTCGCTGACATTGTCGAAGTGGCAACGAGTGTTCGTTGACATCCCAAAACATACAGAATACGAAGATTAACTGCTTGTTTTATTCTCTATTCTGAGACCTGTTTTGACATTATCAACAGTAACTCAATTTGTGATGAACTTGTACAGTTTTGATCGACATATATTAGACCTTTCATAAAACCGCTTCAGTTAGACATTTAAAAAAATAACTTTATTTTTACTAATATTACACAGAGAGAGAGAGAGAGAGAGAGAGAGAGAGAGAGAGAGAGAGAGAGAGACACACACACACACACACACACACATATATATATATATATATATATATATATATATATATATATATATATATATATGAGTTGAAATGAAATACAGATCTAATATGGATCGGAATCCGACAGAGTGACAAGCTAATGAACAAATAGGAAAGGTTTTTCCATCTAATCTTATAGATCTAATATTTCCTATAATATTAAACATTCATCAGAGAATGAATTGTAGTGAAAAAGAAATACATTCTTGTATTTTTACTTTGGTGTTGATTAATTTTTATTGTTTAATTAGATTTCACGAGAATTCGTCTTGTTCAACAAACGTTAGTATAATTTGTGTCGTTCCGAATTCTAGGAGAGACAACACGTCACGTCGAAGTTACAAGAAATGAACAGATTCCATACCTACCTTAAAAAAAACCGTTATATTTCTTTATGTATGTAAGTGTAGAATAATTCTAGTTTGTCTCAGTGGGATTCTGATAATAAGGTGTATTCGTAAGTATGTGTTTGTGAGTCTAATTATGCGTGAAAGTGTGTGTGGTAAACATTAGGTCTGTTGGTTTTACGCATGTTGATTTGGGAACGTTTTCACCTACATACCGCTTGTTTTAGATAAACAAACGTTAGATTATTTAAGAATGGATTTAATAATGCTTGATGGTGCAATATAAGGTTTTTGACGTGTGTTTATTGTTGGTAATATAGTTATTAGTCATCCCCCGATGTAGTTGCGACGTACAGAATTATGTTATTTTAAAAAAATTACGGTGGCATTTATAAAATAAAAGTTATGGCCATTTTATTTCCCATGTATTACGAGTAGAGTTAGAATGGCTGTCTAAACGTAAATCTATTTTATATACGTAGAAATGGGCTTTTAGATTTAAAGATATCTCTACCATATAAGTGCTTTTAAAATATAAATAGATTTATTTGATAAGTACCTGGATTGGTGTTGGATTGATATTTCTTCCTAATTATATTTATTATTGTCTGGAGCGTGATGGAAAAATATGTTTTCCTATATATATATATACATACATACATATATATATATATATATATATATATATATATATATATATATATATATATATATATATATATATATATATATATATAGTGTGTGTGTGTGTGTGTGTGTGTGTGTGTGTGTGTGTGTGTGTGTGTGAACAGAAAAGGAAAATTTACCTTAGCCGATTCATTTCGGTCTTTGATGGAGGCAAATGTAAGGGTTTTATTTTGCAAAAAGTATTTATAGACAGAAGTAAAACATATTGGTTTTAAAGAATTTTTAAATTTAAAAACGCTTACGAATATGGAAGATGCGAAGTGATGTAATTTAATGTCTAATAAACAAAAATGAACGTATGTAATAATCTTTGTATTTATTTCAGTTTGGTATTAATTTACATATTATATTTTTCAAGTATTATAATATATATAATGTATATAACGAAAACAAGTTGAACTGCATTAGATTTGTTTTGTATTCGTCATATATATATATGCGAGTGGGTATGCGCTCGCGCGTGTGTATGTCCGTTTGTTTATATATATATATATATATATATATATATATATATATATATATATATATATATATATACCCGTCTTATTCGACGTATGAGGGTCAACCAACTCAGTTTCTAGAGATACACAGCCAGAAATAAGCACATATGTCTTGGTTAGATCGGTGAAGCCTTCTTGCAGACCCAACCGCAC
>OZ038487.1:98366884-98434384 GCA_964036315.1 Acanthosepion esculentum
TTTTCCATCTATCTATCTATCTATCTATCTATCTATCTATCTATCTATCTATCTATCTCAGTCTCTTTTCCATCTATCTATCTATCTATCTCAGTCTCTTTTCCATCTATCTATCTATCTATCTATCTATCTATCTATCTCAGTCTCTTTTCCATCTATCTATCTATCTATCTCAGTCTCTTTTCCATCTATCTATCTATCTATCTATCTATCTATCTATCTATCTATCTATCTCAGTCTCTTTTCCATCTATCTATCTATCTATCTCAGTCTCTTTTCCATCTATCTATCTCAGTCTCTTTTCCATCTATCTATCTATCTATCTATCTCAGTCTCTTTTCCATTATCTATCTATCTATCTATCTATCTATCTATCTATCTATCTATCTATCTATCTATCTCAGTCTCTTTTCCATCTATCTATCTATCTATCTATCTATCTATCTCAGTCTCTTTTCCATCTATCTATCTATCTATCTATCTATCTATCTATCTATCTATCTATCTATCTATCTATCTATCTACCTACCTATCTCAGTCTCTTTTCCATCTATCTATCTATCTATCTATCTATCTATCTATCTCAGTCTCTTTTCCATCTATCTATCTATCTATCTATCTCAGTCTCTTTTCCATCTATCTATCTATCTATCTATCTATCTATCTCAGTCTCTTTTCCATCTATCTATCTATCTATCTCAGTCTCTTTTCCATCTATCTATCTATCTATCTATCTATCTATCTATCTATCTATCTATCTATCTCAGTCTCTTTTCCATTATCTATCTATCTATCTATCTATCTATCTATCTATCTATCTCAGTCTCTTTTCCATCTATCTATCTATCTATCTATCTCAGTCTCTTTTCCATCGATCTATCTATCTATCTATCTATCTATCTATCTATCTATCTATCTATCTATCTATCTATCTATCTCAGTCTCTTTTCCATCTATCTATCTATCTATCTATCTATCTATCTATCTATCTATCTCAGTCTCTTTTCCATCTATCTATCTATCTATCTATCTATCTATCTATCTATCTATCTATCTATCTATCTATCTATCTCAGTCTCTTTTCCATCTATCTATCTATCTATCTCTCTCAGTCTCTTTTCCATCTATCTATCTATCTATCTCAGTCTCTTTTCCATCTATCTATCTATCCGTCTCTTTTCCATCTATCTCAGTCTCTTTTCCATCTATCTATCTATCTATTTATCTATCTCAGTCTCTTTTCCATCTATCTATCTATCTATCTATCTATCTATCTATCTCAGTCTCTTCCATCTATGTATCTATGTATCTATCTATCTATCTATCTATCTATCTATCTATCTATCTATCTATCTCAGTCTCTTTTCCATCTATCTATCTATCTATCTATCTATCTATCTATCTATCTATCTATCTATCTATCTCAGTCTCTTTTCCATCTATCTATCTATCTATCTATGTTGTGGATACCTGCACAAATAAATAAACAACGCCAGTAATTGAGAAAGAAATATAAGTGTATTAAACGTAAGAATACAGACTTGAAGTGAAGATTAGTAGCTCAGGAATGCAGATTAGTAGAAAGTATATGTACAGGTCTCTGTAATTATTAGCCGTAATTATCTCTCTCACTGGGCTCTCGTATAACTCTCTGTGAAAACCCTGTGTACTATCTCCTTATCTCTCACCCTGACTCAACGTATTTCCACCCGCAGGTATTCTCTCTGTCAGTATAAGTATGCTTTGAACGAGTCCATCTTGTGTAAAAGGGGTCTGCCTCACAACATTATATATATATATATATATATATATATATATATATATATATATATATATATATATTCCGAATGTAACATGGGAATTGTCCAAATCTTGTAAAAGTATAATTGTCCATCCAACAAAAGTTTAATATCTAAAAAGTACTAAACTTACTGAATTTCATTGTATAACCCTTTGAGCTATTCAACTAGAAATGTTAAAATCGTTTTCTGTCAGTCCCAGTGTGTTCGCAACTGAGCCATGGTGAGAGGAAAAAATCTTTCAGAACTTCAGTAATGGTACCAACACTGATATCCTGGCTTCCATTTTCAAAGTCCTTTCAAGAACCATCAAGTGAACGGTGAATAAGCTTTTAAAAAAAAGGGAAGAGTAGAGAGGAAAACTAGTCCAGGAGGTCACAACGGGATCATCATTTCAATTTAGAGCTATAGAGATCAATTAGAAAAGATCCAACTCAATCCATAAGAAGTTTGGAACAAGAGAGAGGCGTTTCAGCTACGACAGTCTAAAGAGCAGTGACAAAAAAATTAAAAATGAAATCAGATGTGAAACTTGTGAGGCAACTTGTTACTCCAGGTCAGAAAGCTAGAAGTTTAGAGAGGGCGAAGATCATCTTAAATAAGATGGAAAATGACCCTAGAATAATATATAGATATGCCAACTTTTTTCAATCCTTCATTCGCTTTCGATCCATAGCTATGATTAATTAGTGATGAACATGCCATTTTCGTTTATAATCGTTTTCATAAAGATTCTTCTCTTAAGCCTGGCGAGTAATTATCCATTCTAATTGCTCAAAGTAAAGTTCAATAATGTTATAAAAACTTCAGAGTTCAGGTAAGACATCTTTAATCATTTGTAAGACACAATGGTTCAAAGCTTAATATAACAAAGGAACAATTTACACGTCTGATAGGGTGTCATTTGAGCTAGTATATCTATACTAAGTGTTACAGTAAAATTGTTAAAATCGTGTAAAAGCAAAATTTGGCCAACAGAAATCTTGTTCTACAGGGGATGCTGAGAATATCATCTATGAACATGTGAGCAATGACGAAGATTCAAAGGAAATGGAAACAAAATTTGGATCATGTACCGTCACTACTTCCTCTCTTGCTCTAATTATTGACTATATACCATCAAATTTTCTCCCTGTTCCTTCAAATTCATTCAGATTCCCGCTGCTTTTCTCGCTGTCATCATATCCTGTTAAAGAATTCTTTCTTTATTATGCCCCGCATAAACAAAGACATGAAGTTCCACACAGACACGATAGCCCATATCTGAAAAAGTCATGGCGCAAAAATATCTTCTTCTATATACTTACAGACCGTGGGTGTTCATGTTTCTCCACAACTTCCTTTTCTTTGTAGCACTATAGTATATTTTGTCTTTTCGCCATCTCTCCTAATTCCTGCTATGTCAAACATTTATACAAGCTCATTAGATCGGTTATCGCTAATTCCATCTGTCTCTGTGAGAGTCTAATTTTCTAAACTCTCTTTCCTCACCAACTACTGTCTCTTTTTGCTGTTAATCATAAGTGTCGTTTTGGTTTCCATTTCCTCTAAAACTTCGTCGTTGCTCACATTCTCAATCCATAGTATTGTCAGAAGAACCAGATTTCTATGGCCTCAAGTCTCTTCGTCTGACAGGTGATTGTCCCGCATTCACTGCCATACAGCTGCGGTTCTCTTCTTGTTAGATCTGATAATCACGGTTCTGCCAACCCTATACGCATGCTCGTTATGTACTGTTTTCTCTTTTTCTCTGTGCCTCTTGCTTCCAACTTGTCCTTTTAATTTTTTCCCCATTCAATTATGTGCAAAGAGCTTTAGAAAGGTATGAATCTGTCTTCTCTTTCCTCGCTCCACCGCTCCGGGTAAATAGAAGAGTAATATCGAGCTTAATATTCTTGGTCGGGAACCAGTCTAGTTGAAGGAAAAACTCCAAAATCAATAGGGTTTGGTGTCTGTCTGGTTATCGTGCCCATGAAACATCACTATTTCTACGGCTGCAGTACATGTGGTAGCCCTAAGACCGTCAGAAATTACGGGACTCGAGATGGTGATTGAGATTAAATCTCTTGAAGGATATGAGCCTTTGTAAACAACATTGCTTGCATAGGCATTCAGTCAATCCTGCTAAGCATTCTCTTGCCTCAGATATCTCTCTTCATCTTTGAGTAAATTGAAACGCTTCCCCTTCCATATAGGAAGACCGTTATTATATAATAGTCTAATACTCTTTTTTGTTGTTTCTAACAGATTATAATAGAGCGTTATGGAAGAAACTTGCTCTACGAACGGTAAGAGTAAAATATGAAAATAAGGATATGTGGGGAAGTCAATGGTTTACCTTACATATGAAGAATTTAAGGTTGCAGTGGTCAGAAAGGGATTCTATTAGGATTCGGTCTCAGAAAAGGAATTTACGTGGGAAGCCGTTCTAGTGAAACTTCGTTCTGAATAGAATAAAAAGGGAATGAGAACGGTGACATGTTGGATTTACCCAAAGTGTTAGATATTAGTTGTGTGGTTGATTTTGTTTAACAGCATATCAACTTGTGTGGGTTGTTTAATGTCGAAATCTAAATATTTTGAATGTAATTCTATGTTTTCAACCAAATATATTTTGAACGCATTTGTATGTCTTCAACTACAGATAAAACAGATTGCTGGTCATTTTACAATAAAATGTATTATTGGTAACTCTACTTTAAATATGCATTGCTGGTAATTTATTTTTATAAAATGTATTGCTGGTATTTCTACTATATATATATATATATATATATATATATATATATATATATATATATATATATATATATTATAAATTAACTGATTTAAAAATATGATTCCTTCGCTACACATGGAGAGGTAGAATGAAGAACCGGCCATATTTATCTATGAATAAGAACACCGGATTATATATATATATATATATATATATATATATATATATATATATATATATATATATATATACATATATATATGTTTAAATGTATTGCTGCTATTTCTAATATATATATATATATATATATATATATATATGTGTGTGTGTGTATATATATATATATATATATATATATATATATATGCAGAAGTATAGTCTTAAAGTGTGCTATATTTATGGGGTAAAGTGCTCAATATCAGAGATAGAGCGTGTGTAAATATAAAAGTGGACATGGAAGTCAGCACTTAGAGGCGACAGTCTGTTTCATGCTAGTGCAATCGTCAGGCGCCTGACGATTGCACTAGCATTCATGTATATATATATATATATATATATTTAAATGTATCGCTGGTATTTCTGATATATATATATATATATACTATATATATTTTTATGATTTCAGAGTGTTTTCATTTGTTTTTGTTTGGGGGTCACAATTTTCCCATAGCTGAGACCCTAACAGTTGCTATCACCCCGGACCAGGGTCGACCTGAGAAAAACAGCAATTAAGATGTGGGTTCACGCTCCTCAAAACCTCCAATCTCCTAATCAGAGGCCCCGGAATTGAAGAATACAGCTCGTCATTGCATTTTGTGTAAATAGCGAAATGGAGTAGCGAGAGGTCTGTGGTGTTTTGTCTGTAGCAAAAGAGTTGTACTCTGTAAATCACCCATAGGGCCACGTAGATATCAAGACTAGCAAGTGAGGATTGGGCAGATTTATCTCTCATATGTCAGCTGTACGCCATGGAGAAGTAGAAGGAATCGGCCATTTTCAATCAGGTGAATGGTAAATATTAGTTGTTCCACTTGAGTTCTGTGGTAGATTTAACTCCCAATACGCTTTCAATTCAAAGAGATTGGCGAAAATTTATTATCTGCTTGGTGATGATGGAACGTTACTGTTTTGGTTCTGAGGTATTGTATATGACAAGCCAATTTTCCCCTATCAAGTTGTTAAAGCGAGGTCAGATGATTGATCAGCTTTCATGCTCTGGCCATTTCGAGTTTTGCAGTTTGTGCAACCATGAACCGCTGCATCAACTACACAAATATTCACTAAAGAGCATTAATATAAATTAGAAATAGAATGGTATTGAGAATTTTGGATGCTGCCTTCATTGTTCTCAAGAGTCTTGGAGAACTGGCCATTCAAAAACTTAAAAAAAAAACATGTAAGATACGAAATAACTGAGAAAACTCTTCTGTTGATTCATTAGTTGTAGAGTTTGTGTAGCCAAACCCAATATATATATATATATATATATATATATATATATATATATATATATTAAGACATTTTATGTTTATACGTTCTTTTTATACATACAAATATTTAAGTAAATGCTCTGTTTATAATAAACAGTATTAACAACATTTACAGGCCTGAATTGTCGGACTTTGTTCATTTCCTAATGTGTGACGTTATTTGTTTACATTTGGATACGCATCGAGCAGATGTGAATATATGATAGAAGATCATTGAGAATTGTGGTTTAACAACAGAAAAATCGACCTGGCTCATTCAGTAAAAGTACGTTAAGCTATATGATAGTTCCGTATAGGATACAGGTTCGATTCCCATCGGAGGACGCCTATTTTCTATGAAAATTTCTCGGACATTCTGGTCGGTAAATGTTGTTTGGTACTGTTTATTATAAACAGAGCATTTACTTAAATATTTTCATCTATAAAAAGAACGTATATACATTAAAAAATGTCTTAAAATAATTGTCGGACTTTGTCCATTTCTTACAAATTTTGGCGGCGGGTTCCTTACACCAAAACAAAGACAAAAGTTCATATAAACATATGTCCACTAATCCTTTATTTTTGAGTAATTAAGTTTAAAGAAAATGTGTAACATGTAAACGAGGATACATTTGTTATTCGTGTACATTTGTGGCTGGTCTGTATTCATCGTTTAACGTGTGTAGTCGTGAGTTACCTGATAAATCTTCCATTTAACAATGGTACCATTATTTTTTTTATTTAACATAGATCTTATAAAAGAAGTTGATAATCCATACAATATTTTTATACCATAGCATAATGCTGCAATATAAAAAAAATCAGTACCTTTTGTTATATTAATGAAACCATGTGAAATTAAAAATTTGGAGGCCAAATATGTATTCGTACAAAATTCTAATACGTATTTAATACTTTGTAGCACATCCCTTACTCAATTCAACAGCAATCAGTCTCTGTTCTTAGCTTTTAATCAGTGAGTTACAAGTTTCGGTTGGTATTTTACTCCATTCTTATTTGCATATTCTCTTTAGGTCCAGTTTTTCGCAGCTCTTTTATAGACTTGATTTTTTAATAGAAGACACAAATTCTATATTGGATTCAAGTCTGGAGATCGTGGTGGACATTCAAGTGTATTGACATTGTTTTCAATAAGCTATTTTCTTCGTACATTTAGACGTATGTTTAAGGTCTTGTCGCAAAACCCATTCAATTTGAAAGTCCAAGTTTTACGCCTGACCGAAACACATTAGAGTCCAAAACATTGTAGTATATTTTTTAATTCATTCTACCTTCTATTTTCTCTAAATTACCCTTACAATTAACAGAAATACATATTCATGCCATGAGCAGGTAGATAGGATTTTTACATACGGCCGTACGAATAATGGACGTGAGTCTGCACGGCTGTATCAAATTGCGTTTCAAGACCGAAGCCAGTCGTGTCACCCAATCTTTGATGCTGTTTATCGTCGTGTTGCTGAGGCCGGATCCATGGCATCACAAACTATGAATCGAAGACGACCGAGATCGACGTGTACACCTGACCACGAAGAACACATTCTGCGGGCTGTCGGAGACGATTTAGGTATAAGAAGACGTCAAGTGACCCTAGCATGCCGGACATCTTATAGTACCGTGTGGTCAGTACTTCAAGAGCAGCTCCTGTATCCGTGTTATTTGCAACGTGTGCTGGTTCTATGGTTCTCTGATTATTCACCACGGCAGAACATTCCCCAATGATTTATTGCACAAACTACCGATCGTCTCTTCGTCTTGTTTACGGATGAGACAACATTTAGAAGAGATGGAATAACAATATTTACACTATCAGCATTTGTAGACAGATCGGAGTCCCCATGGTACAATACAGGTGAGATATCAGCTTGAATTGTAGGTGACTGTCTGTTAAGTCCATATATTCTCTCCGCACATTTACAGGAGCTGTCTACAGGTATCTACGGTCCCATGGCCTGCACGTTCACCCGACCTCATTCTTGAATTTTTATCTGTGTCGGTCACCTAAAACAATGGATCTATGGCAGCAGATATCAATAATGCAGAGACGTTTCATCGACATGTCCTGGGGGCCTGCGGAACCATTCGACACCGTGTGGGAGTATTAGAAAAAGGTCAATGATCCTATGAGTGCATGCGTGTGTAAAAGCAAGCTGAGGACATTTTGAACATTTTTCGTGGTTTACTGTGTTGAGATCCAATGTCGGGCTTTTGGACATATGATTATATCCAGACTTTTCCTTATTTTGGTTCCAATGTTTTTAAAATTATTTTTGGTAGACCCTGTATATATATATATATATATATATATATATGTGTGTGTGTGTGTGTGTGTGTGTGTGTGTGTGTGTAATTTGGCAGCAACTTTTCTTTCAAACATGTAGTGTTGAATGTTAAAGACAACATAGTCTTACATATTTTCTTTTGAATTTTCTCATATTTTGACTAAAATATTGACCCTGAAGATGAACAATGATGTTCGAAAGCGCTAGGTCATCGTATGGAAAATACATATTTCGAAACTATTTTCAAATAAAAAGTCTCATTAGAGAATATGAGAAGATTCAAAAGAAAATATGTAAGACTATGTTGTCTTTAACATTCAACACTACATGTTTGAAATATATATATATATATATATATATATATATATATATATATATATATATTTCATTGAATACGATAGACACGGAGCTTTTATTTAAATTTTTATACAATTTCTCATGCGATCTAATATTTTTTTTTCTTTTCGGGTGATAAATTGTATAAAAATTGCCCGAATGTTCTTTATATCCGAGCGCTTTCGGCTATAAATTTAGCCATTTTCAAGGATTAAATATTTTAACTGTCTGTCATATAAATACACACACGCACAAACACACACACACACACACACACACACACATGTATATATATATATATATATATATATATATATATATATATATATATATATAGATATATATAGAGAGAGAGAGAGAGAGAGAGAGAGAAGGAAAGAAAGGGACAGCTGAATCGGCACTACATTGTGACAGTAATTTTCACGCGAGCGATACTTATTTTAAATTATACCAGTCAATATGCAGTTTCGAAACATATATCCACACCCTCGATTATCTATAAACGCTCCATCTTTGAATTTTTTCAATAGCACTCCACACACATATACATTTTTCTCGCAGAAACACTGAGTTACCCAACACTCTTGTAAAAGATTTATTGCATCCTTCAATGGAAGAAGGAATAATAAAATGTAAACTTAAAAGACTGGGGCAGTCTTCAGATACTTATGACTTAGATGTCAAATGCCCTACGTGTTACAAAATTACAACAATGTTCACAAGACATTATTGAAATATTAAACATCTATCTATCTATCGATACATATATATATATATATATATATATATATATATATATATATATATATATATATATATATTAAATAACGAACTTATTCGTACATCCATCCATTTTGAATATTTTTATCCATTTCTCAGAATCTAATGCTTATATGAGGCCAAGTGTTGTATATGTCAATAAGCACAAAAAAGTATATAAAACTCAATTTTCAGAACAATAGGTTAAACAAAACAAAGTTGACAGGTGAATTATGCAAAATAGGAAAAGACAAAATTATTCGTACAGTAGAAAATATCGTTTTAAACTGGTTGATTCGTGTAAATATAATTTATATAATTATTTTATCGCTGAAGCCTTTTAGACTATTTATTCAGTAGAATATTTGTGATAATTCCAGCAAAGAACATTATGTGGTGCATAGAGTGTCAGCATTGTTATTCTTACGTTAATAACACGATGGGGAAGACAAAGAAGCTTAGCATTGACTTGAGACAGAGAAGTATTAACTTCCATAAGTCGGGAAATAGTTATAGCACTATTTTAAACCGGTTAGCTATCTCTAGATCTACAATACAGTCTGTTACAAAAAATGTTTAAACAGGGTGGTACGACAGAGAATTTGGCTGGGCGTGGAGAAAGTCCAAAGCGTTACCTAGAACTACAGGGAATCTTTGTCGCGAGGTTAATATAAACCCAAGAGTTGTTTTGAAAGCCATCGTCAAAATTTGGATAGAATGGTTATCTGCGTAAGTACTCGCACAATACAACGTTGATTACATAGAAATGGGTTGCATGGAAAGCGACCACAATGAACCCCTCTTCACAAACCATGTCACATTGTGGCTCAGTTTAATTTTGCCAAATATTTCTTTTGGACAAAGAAAATTGCTTTTGGGCACAAGTACTATACAATGATGGGCTTTTTTGACATAAGGATGTACAGATTTGTCTTTCCTACTAAAGAAAACAGTGTCAACATTAAAACATAGAGGCGGCTCTTTGATGTTTTGTGGTTGTTTTAGCTTAAGGGGCTGGGCAATTAATTGCAATAAGAAGAAATAATGTAATCTGCAGACTATGTAGAAATTCTGGATGAAAATCTACAACTATCAGCGCAAAATCTTCATCTAGTTCGGCGATTTACTTTCCAGCAAGATAATGATCCCAAACATGCGTCTAAAACTGTGATTGCATGGCTTCAGAAAAAGAAGATTATAACTTTGCATGGCCCTCAATGAATTTATGGAAAGAATTGAAATTTCGAATAAATCTTCGGTCAGCAAAAATCCTTCAGGAATTAGAACGTATAACAATGGAAGAATGGAAGAAAATCCCAGGAAAGACTTGTTCAAATCGAATCAAAAACTTTAGAAAAAGATTGCAGCAAATTATAAAGATGAGATTTCATGCAACTGAAAATTAATGTTGTGAAAACTGTGAATTTTTTTCTATTTTTCATACTGTACGAGTAATTTTGTATTTTCTTATTTTGCACAATTCGTCTTTCAAATTTGTTGTATATAATCTATTACTCAGCAGTGATAGCCAAATTGAGCAAGAAAGTACAGTACAAAATCAGGTGGCCTTGGGTTCAAACTTAAAGTATTTCAGGCATATACCCTTAGGAATTTGCTTTACGCCGACGACATCTGGGTAACATAAGACAGGCAGGAAAACCGCCTGGAACTCTTCCATATCCATTGCATATGCGGTATCCTCGGAATTATATTGAGAGACAAAGTTACCAAAAGTCAAAGACTGATCAGCTACTGCGATTCGGCTTTTTAATTATTGTTTCTGGATGCACATAAAATACAAAACATTTATTTCAAAATAAAAAAAATAATAAAAATCGTCGTTGATAATGGCTAAAAGAATGGATGGAAGTGCACGGATATGCAGACCTTTTGGAAAGTTTTTACACACCTTGTGCCCAGAAAGATTGAAGAATGGAAGAAAAACCCAGGAAAGACTTGTTCAAATCGAATCAAAAACTTTAGAAAAAGATTGCAGCAAATGAGAGCTCATTTACTGAAAAATAATGTTGTGAAAACTGTGAATTTTTTTCTATTTTTCATACTGTACGAATAATTTTGTATTTTCTTATTTTGCACAATTCGTCTTTCAAATTTGTTGTATATAATCTATTACTCTGAAAACTGAGTTTTATTTTCGTTTTTTGTTGTTTTTTGTTTTGTTTATTGTCCTTATTAACATAAAAAAACCTGTCATCACACGGGCATTACATTCTGATCAAATGGCTAAAAATATTAAAAATTGACGGGTGTACGAATAATTTCGTCGTTGACAGTATATGAATGAAAAGACGATAACGTCTGCCGGATGAGGAAACGCGTCGACTAAAAGTAAATATAGTTCTCCTCTTGTCTGGTTAGTAAAGTCCAAATGAATGTTTTTAAACATACAATTTGAATTTTGCTAACTTCCCTCTAGCTAAGTAGTATAGAACGTCAGATCAAATGACGTTTCCGTGTAGGACACAGTTCCGATTCTACGAATTTTCTCGAACATTCAGGCCGATAAATTTAATTAATACCGTTCAATTAAAAACAGACAACTTACTTAAATGAATTGTATCTATTTAAATAATTTATAAACAGAAAATGTATTAAATAATTGTCGGACTTAGTCCATTTAATTGTATATATATATATTTTCATATATATGTATAATGTTCCATCTAGACAAGCGTATTTTTAAAAAGAGTTATTGAACCTTACTGAGCTAGGAGCACTTTCGTGGTTGATTAGCTAACGTACACTTACCTCTGAGTGGGTTTCCTCACTATAATAGTTACGTAGATCCGATCCCTGCAGAAAGGAACATAATATTCATTAAATCAGTCCTGCAGACAACAATTACTATGTATGTAAAAAAAAAGTATATAACTGAAATATATGTGACCAGTAAATATAACGTTAAAAACACGCGTGTGTCTATCTACTTACGGAAAGATTTGCTTTTCAAGGGAACCTTACATTCTAATCTGCGAGATCGTGTTTGAAATCTTCCAAGTTGGTTATTGAAACGTTATTTGCCTGAATAAGAATGGATTTGATAATCATTCTTGTATTTTTATTTTTTTATTTTATTTTATTTTTTTATTTTATTTTATTTTTTTATTTTTTTTGTTTAGTCATATTTTAGAAAGTTGGTTAGACGAAGAACTTTTTTGTATATCCTTGTAAATCGGTTATTTTGTTGACGCGGCCTTTGGGCAAATCCTCACTATTTTTTTTCGCATGGTTGAAAAGCACACTGTCAATATTAATCCGCCTCAGAAAATAGTTTTGAAAACATTTCTACTGTGTCTAGGTAAAAGAGTCGAGCATTTCCAAGTTTTTCTATCGAATCTTAATATTCTTTTTCCACTCCCATGATTTTTTTTTACAGCTAGTAAAAGCAGTTTTCTTTTCATAATCTGACCGGCGGCCATATTATATAGGTGTTCATCATGGTTCTTGGTTAGTAGTTGAAGAGTTTTCGGGTAATAAAGAAAGAGATCTAGCTTTTCTTCTTTTTCAATATAAATTTATTGGTTTATTTTTTATCCTTTCTTTTCTTGAATTTCTTTCAAAAAATGTTCTCTTTCTCTCTCATTATGGTCATTATTTGGTGTTAGTGAGGACCCGGATTCCTTCCTCATTTTTTTCTTATTCGTGGTAGTCATCTTTCGTAAGTATACGCGTCAGTTTCCTACCCCATAAATCATCTTTTGTTGAAATAATTGATAAGAGCTATTTAACGCATCTAAATTATTATTTTGCTACATCTATTTTATCATTTTATTCATTCTTTCTTTCTCTCAAACAAATATTCAATTTCCTTTAAACCGTTATTTCTTAAAAAATAAATTCCGATTTTTTTTTCCAGTTGTATTGTGCTTTTTTCTTTTCTTTATTTTATCACATATCTTTTTCTTATTTCTTTAATGTTATTCTTACATCTTTGTCCGTTTTATTATGGTTTAATTTATTCTCTTATTCTTTCATTCCCATCAACCTCTTTTCCACATCCTGTATTTTTTTTATTTCGTTTCTTTTTTATTCTTTTTCTGTTTATTTGATAACGTTTCTTTTTCCTTTATTTTATTCTTTCTTTCATAACGTTCTGCTTTCCCATTATCAAATGTTTTATTATAGTTTCATTTTCATTTATTCTTTCTTCTCTTTTACCATCAACCTTACTTCTTTTTGCGAAATTTTTCGTTTCTTTCTTTTCATTCCGTGTTTCATTTATTTTGATTGTTTTCTCTTTTATTTTTGTCATACACCTTCCCCTCTTTCTTACTTTACCGCTTTTTCTTGTCCTTACTTATCAAGTTTCTTCCTTATATTTATTCGTTTTGCAAATGAGTATTTACTCTTTTCATATCATAATCTCTTTCTTTTTCGTTTTTTTTTTCTTATCTTTATTTTTTCTGCCTTGTTTATTTTTTTATTTCATTTTATTTATTTCTTTTCTAATCTCTCCCTGCCTTACCATCATCCGGGCACTTGCTGTTTGTTCCTGTTTTCCTTAAAATTTCATCGTCACTCAGAATTCTATGCATGGCTTCTTAGCAGTCTTCGTTAAAACCTGATCTATGATGTTTCGCCTCTCTCTTTTCTTATAACTGAGAGTTAGTTGAATATTTTCTACAATAAAGCGAGATATCTCATCACAATTTCAATTAACTATCTTTTTAAATTTCCGTGTAGAACTCTTTGGTAAAATACACCGTTACAGAACTTTTCAGTGCAGTACTTTGTAGCGTTGTTTATTCTGAAATATGTAGAACGCGTAATTTAGAAAACTATTCAAACAAACGTCAATCTATTTACTTCCTAGATATATATTTAAAAGGTTATTCTCTATTGTGAACATGTTTATTTAACATACAGTTTATTTGTAAGACACGAAATGTATATATATATATATATATATATATATATATATATATATATATATAATTTAAATAAAAATAGACCACTTTAAGGTTCTATATAATACATTATTTCAACACAACCCTTTTAAAGGACCGCGGATCCTCAGATTTTATTTCCATTTTTTATTTTTATTTTGGAAAATAAATCTGATGATCCGCAGTCCTTTAAAAGGGCTGTGGTGAAATAATTTATTATATGGAACGTTAAAGCAATCTGCTTTTATTTAAATTATTAGCTCTGATTTACATTGAGCTCTCTGGATTTTATCCTCCTTGGGTCTACCCATACGGATTACCTAGTTTTTCGTAAACTATATATATATATATATATATATATATATATATATATATATATATATATATATATATATACCGGGTGTAACAGGAAAATTGTCCAAGTCGTGTAAAAGCAAAATTGTACATTTTTTAGATAAAGCTTCGAAACGTTGTATCTTAGAAATGATTAAATATATCTTACTGGAATTCTCCGAGGTCCTTATATAACACTCTTTGACTATACTTTGAGCAATAAGAATGTATAATGGCTCTCCAAGCTTAACAGAATAATCTTAATGAAATCCATCATAAACGAAAAGGACATGTTCATCATTAATTAATCATAGCTATGGATCTTTTCTAATTGATCTCTTTAGCTCTGAATTGAAAAGATGATTCCTCTTCCCGCTGTGATCTCCGAATCCAGTTTTCCTCTCTACTGTTTCATCGTTTTAAACACATTCACCGTTCTCTTGATGGTCCTTGAATGGATTTTGGAAATGGAAGCCAGAGTATGAATCTTGTTACCATTAATGAAGGCCTGAGTGATATTATGGGGCTGAAACAAAACGATTTTAACCTGTTCTCTTTCTAACTGAATAACTCAAAGGGTTTTTCACTGATACGTACAACACATAGTGTCAAGATAGCTAAACAGAAAGATTGAAGAATGGAAGAAAAACCCAGGAATCACTTGTTCAAATCGAATCAAAAACTTTAGAAAAAGATTGCAGCAAATTATAAAGACGAGAGTTCATGCAACTGAAAATTAATGTGAAAACTGTGAATTTTTTCTTTTTTTCATACTGTACGAATAATTTTGAATTTTCTTATTTTGCATAATTCGCCTTTCAAATTTGTTGTATATAATCTATTACTCTGAAAACTGAGTTTTATTTTCGTTTTTTTGTTGTTGTTTTGTTGTTGTTTTGTTGTTGTTGTTTTGTTGTTTTGTTTTGTTTTTTGTCCTTATTAACATATAAAAAACCTGTCATCACACGGGCATTATATTCTGAGAAATGGCAAACAATATTCAAAAATTGACGTGTATACGAATAATTTCGTCGTATATGAATGAAAAGACGATAACGTCTGACGGATGAGGAAACGCGTAGACTAATTGTATCTATTTAAATAATTTATAAACAGAAAATGTATTAAATAATTGTCGGACTTAATCCATTTAATTGTATATATATATTTTCATACAATGTTACATCTAGATAAGCGTATGTTTTAAAAGAGCTATTGAACCTTACATAGCTAGGAGCACTTTCGTGGTTGATTAGCTAACGTACACTTACCTTTTTTTTTGCCTTATTAATATATAAAAAAACTGGCATCACACGGGCATTACTTTCTGAGATATGGCAAAAAATATTCCAAATTGACGGGTGTACGAATAATTTCGTCGTTGACAGTATATAAATGAAAAGACGATAATGTAAGTATAGTTCACCTCTTGTTTGGGTAGTAAAGTCCAAATGATTGTTTTTAAACATACAATTTGAATGTTGCTAACTTCTCTATAGCTAAGTAGTATATAACGTTAGATCAAATGACGTTTCCGGGTAGGACACAGTTCCGATTCTTGTTGGAGAAATCTTCTACGACATTTCTCGAACATTCAGGCCGGTAACTGTAATTAATTCCATTTAATTAAAAATATCGTCCTTGATAATGACTAAAAAAATAATCGAAAGTATATGAAGAGCTTTTGGAAAGATTTTTACACACGTTGTACCCAGAAAGAAAAAAGAATTCCCTTCTAGGAACACTATCAAAATTTGATAAAAAGCATACTCGTACTACTTTGTCGGTCGTCTTTAACGAAACTTGCATGAAAGAGGGATCACTGCCAAATTACACAATATATATATATATATATATATATATATATGCATGCATGCGCAAACACACATGCAAACATATATATATATATATATATATATATATATATATATATATATATATATATATATATACACACGAAAAACTATAGTTGAGGTACTACATATAACGTAAATCAATAAAGTGAGTAATAAAATTTTATCGTATTAATCCTTTATATATAATGGAAAAAGTTTAATAAAAGACGCGTTTCGCTGGGGAAAACCTTATGTTCTCTTTGGCAACATCAATTCGACTAATAGAAGAAACACTAAACTATGTGTTATGAGAGTAACGGTATAGCTGAGGATAAGCTTGTTGTCGGAAATCATATTAATTACTCGCTTATCGCGTTCTGGCTTGCCACTTGAAGTGAGTATGTTTACGACAACCAACTTATCATCAGAAATCCCGAAACTCTTTCCCAACTGAATAAAAAAAAAAAACTTTCAAAATATTCCTTGTCCACCATATTCTACAAAACAGGAATAAAAGAACGGTTGCTGCCCGAATATATTAGATTGTTATATAAATTCGTTCCTTTGTTTAACTTATTTTAACACTTATTAAAAAATTCTGATGAATCATTCCACAATATTTTCCACTTCATTGTTTACAACCTCATGTCAACAATCCACTAACTGTTCAATGTCTTTTAATGATAGTTTTCACTAGGTTTTGATTCGGAAATTCATTAAGTCACGTTTTAAGCTCCACATCGTTGTTGAAGGAAACACCCTTCAAATTGTTGAAAAGTGACCGAAGAAATGTGATATTATGAAGGGGTAAATCAGTAGAAGATGATAGGTGTAGTAGAACTTCCCAGTCGAGCTCATTGATTGCATTTGGGTCATGACGTTCAGACGTGAACTGCCATATTAAATAATCACACTGTATCTCCGGTCAGGTCGTTTCAGTTGAATCGCCTCATTGTGAGCCTCTACATTTGTTCAACATACAACTTATCATTGACTGTTATTTTGTTTATAAGAATTCCACCTCCATACACAGCACAAATGCCTCGAAGCAACTTTGTGACTTTGAGTAAAAGCAAAGAGAAGGTGCCAAACATGATCATTATTCTCTACTTGTCATCTCAAACGGGTGGCTGAATCTGAAATAAAATTTCAATAACGTTTCACATTAGGACTAGAGTTAGTAAAAAGCAAAAAAAGGGCCACGAAAGATTATTCTTCGAGATCAGTCGCAGAACATTAAAAAAACGAAAGAAGAAATGTAACAACCTAATACAATATATAGGATTGTTATTTTGTTGAACTTGTTCCCAAGATAATTCTGCCCTAACTTCTATAATCTTACTGTTGTGTAGGATCCACCTAATCTGCATAGGTGACTACCAACTATATAAATAATGGTTGATACCGGAAGACGAGGGAAAAAGGGAATCACGAGATCCAACTAGAGACTCTGATCGACTGCGACTAGTCAACACATTCTCCAGGAACGTCTTCCCAGAAATATACAGAAATACTATATGTACTTATTGTGTACACTTTCTTGTTATAATACATTCTTGTTCCAAATACATTTTGTGTTGCATTATTATTCCATGCAATAGGCGAGATTCAACATTGAGTCAAGACTCAACACTTACCATGGACTTCTTTTGTCCCTATTTCCGACACAAACAGTTTACTCAGTAACCCTCTAACTTGAGTGGCCATTGAGCCTTGTATTGGGTGAAATAATGTAAAAATATATATGTATTTATATTATAATTATTTTATCTTTTAGGAATATGATTCCATAGTGACACAGAAATTTCTATGTTTCAAAACTGAAACTAAAGTTGTAAATTTAATTGTCAAAATTAAACTTAAAATCGAGTCTTTCGCTCCATTGTCAAGCGATGTTAGGAATAACTTTCTAAGAAATTTGCTTAATTTATAACCTCAGACAATCTCAATATTTTGAATTGTTAAGGTTAAGAAAAAATACAATCTATTTTGATTAGGAGTGGTTGGGATTTAATTTCCCTAGAAAACTTATGTATCAGATATATGTTAAAAAGTCAGGTTATGTTTCGGTGGGGTGGGGGTACCTGCTCACAAAAATAGACATGCGTTATTCAGCATGTCGTCTCGCTTTTCAATGACAAAAATATGTTGGCATTTTTATTTATTCGCTTAATTCATATTTTTATACAAAAAAATTGTTTAATTGGGTCATTTACATATGAGTAAGTCGTATATTTATATTTAAATTTTATTCCTACAAATTTAATATACCATTCCTTCTTCTAATAAGTAATAGACTATACGGTATTGTTACAAATCAATATATTAGAATTTAATTATTAATTAATGACAAGTATAGATATGCATGTCTCATATCTCTTTTTTCTTTTTTTGTAAAATTAATTACTACTTAAAGAAAATATTTGACAAAGCCTACAAAAATTATCTATTTCATTTCTTTGATTTAGTAATTTTTTATTTTTCAGAAACTTAATAATGTATAATTTTTTATGTATGCCCAAATGACATGGTTTATTTAATTACCTACAAGCTCTAGCTTTTATTTTAATATATGATTATGTATTTAGATATACATGCATATATGTGCGTGTGTGCATGCTTATATATATATATATATATATATATATATATATATATATATATATATATATATATATATATATATATATATATATATGTGTATATATATATATATATATATATATATATATATATATATATATATATATATATATACACTTTTGTGTGGTGTGGGAGCCATGCCTGTATCTGAGATATACAGTGTTTACAACCATAGGCATTAATAATAAGATATCGAAAGTACGATTAATAATGAAGAGAGGGTAGTACAAGACGGCGCGCTAGAAAGAAGAAGAAGAAGAAGAAGAAGAAGAAGAAGAAGAAGAAGAAGAAGAAGAAGAAGAAGATAATCAATGCGGAACTTGGATGTCATTCCAAGGAATTAAGATTGCCTAGATCTATCCAGCTAAGTGTTTGGAAATATTTCTTGGAATCTTCGTATCTCTTATCAAAACCAATTGACAGAAATCTAACGATGCATTTATTAAGACGTGCAAATAATCGTTTGCATCGGAGAATTAACAACGGTGAGAATTACATTAATTTCAACGGGGAAATGACAACTGGACGGCGACTTGTAAATGGTCAATGCATCACAGAAAGTATGCCAAATCCTTCCAGAAACAGTTAATGCATTTTGACATACCATTTAGATACCAGTTATTCAGCTTAGCTAATGAATAGTAACACATGTGGCTCACCTTTAATCAATAATGTATACTTTTTCTTCTTTCCGGATACGTGCCTCATTTCTTTTTAATTATTTAACCCCAATCAAGGCAATAAAGCAGCTAAGATGCATGGGGTTACTTAGTGCGAAAGAAGTTGAGAAAAACATTGGCTCATTCCCTTGCTTAAACTCAATATTGATTCTGATTCCGTAGAACTGGGTTGGGTGTGAAAAGGTATTTATTGTTAACATTCTTTTTTCATTCGTTTTTTCCAGTTACCAGTCCTTTTTTAAAGTAATCGTTTTGTGTTCATTTTGTTTAGTTCTTTTTTCGTAACAGATTTAATGTTTAGTATAGAGCTTAAAAAAAATTCGCAGCGTGAGATAGACAAGAAGTAAGGCATGTAGCAACATCAACACGGCAAAGAGCACTCCTTTAAAGGCAAGGAAGGGCAAAAATATCTTAAGTCAAGTGATAGCGATTGCTGTATGAGTCGTACGACTTTTGAATCAAGCACGGGGAACGCCGGGTCATGCTGCTAGTTGTAATATATTACTTAGTGATGAACCATCTGACTGTAGCGTCTGGGGGCAACCAAATCAATTAAAATGAATAGCGTTATTGCTAGAAATGGCAATTCTCTGTAACTGTTTCAGATCAGCAGCTGTATCCAGTTGCTGATTCAAATGCGATTGATGCATGTCAGTCATTATATGTCAGTCATTACCAGGGCATATGAGTCCGACAACAAGACTAAATGGAAAATTCTAAAATCCAAACAAAAAATCGGTAATTTGCAAATTATAAAGAAAAAGAAATCTGAAGTCTTCCGTGAATCACTACTCCCTAAAGGGACATAGATTAAAAAAAAACAACAAAAAAAAGAAGCATTTTAAAAATGTTACTAACATCAAATGTATATTAACAATTTATCTTCGTAAAAAGTGATTTACATAATAAAATAAGAATTTCTATATTGTATTTTGTCTCTGATTGCGCGCAAAAGAAATATATGAATCGACCGGATGTAAAACACCCTTAATACATAGTATTAGAAGGCTTGCAATATTTCTTTAGACCATACTGACGAGCGCATGCGTATATGACGTCGTAACAATGACGCCTACGAGCATAACGGTGGACAGATACAGGGTGCGATGGATAAATTGCCGTCTAAATTATTAAAAAAAAACGAAATAAAAACTGACATCTCATTTTAAGAGATATATTTACGAAAATTACATGAAAATATCTTGAAATAGTAAGGAGTAAATGTTTTCAATAAAATCGCCATTAGCTTCAACCAAGGCCTTTACACGATTTCGCAATCTCTTGCAAAACTTCTGGAAGCTCTCTTTGTTTACTTTGGTGAATGTGGCCATAATCCTTGCCTTCAGTTCATTTTTGGTCTCACAAGGAATTTTTTGGTCTCTCACTCAACTGGGCCCCGCAGATAATAATCAAGGGGTTTTCTTGTGCGGCATGGTTCATAGACCTCTTGCTAGACATAGTGACTTCCAGCAGACACCCTCTTGACGCAGAGCAGCACTACTTCCTCGGGCGGCACGACGTAGGCCTCAGTGTTGAGTCTGAGATCCGCATCAAGAAACTGGGGAGTTCTTTTCTTATCAGAACAATCAGAGTGAGTTTTCTGAGCTGCCGTACCTTCGTAATCACCATTAGACTCATTAAACTGTTTCCAAATCCTCTGCACTGTCCTCGGATTAACACACAAACACCCTGAAATGTTCGTATTGGGGCTTCCGGCGCGAATGCCAAGCATTACAGCATGTCGTTTCCAAATGCCACCGGTAATGAATTACGTCATGGTGCTCTTTTTCTCAATACGGTGCCCAACTAAACTTACTATAAGGTATTCATCGAAAGAAAGGAAGATGTTTACGAAAGAATATCACCCGGCTGATGTACCATAGCAGCTTTAATGGCTTGCTTGGGGTGAAACGATTAAAAGGTAAATAAAAAATGATCCCAATTCACGTTCAACTGCAATGTTTAGCTATGCCCACTGCATGGTCCTGGTTTTGTTTTTCAGATTATTATATTTTAGCAATATTCAAATAACATTTTTTCAAACAAATAACACTCTTACAGCAGAGGTGCAAATGTCGTTCCGTATGCTTTTCATGCACCGGAGGACAGTTGCATCAATCTCGAATTTTTATACAATGTTCCAGTCTAGCCAAATGGTTACTAAGTGAGGTTGTTACATTGAAATAGAAGGAGGTGCATCTTATAAGAATATGAATGATACATAACTCCTTATCATAGACTTGAAGTTTTAACATTGTAAGAAGCACCTTCTCGGGAGCCTTTTCCATAAATAGTGTTTTTTCAGGAAGACTTTATCTGAACGGAATTTCATTGCTATTAATAAACACGAAAGAAATGAGTATGATTTGAACCTATCGAAAATTGAGAGCGAAAATAAATCAGAACAAATATGATTTCGGAGAATTTATCCACAATTTCCTGATGTACAAGATCTTATTTTCGCTCTCAATTTTCGATAGTTCCAATGTTAATGCTATATCCGGCAGCAAGGGCTCTGATCGGGAGTTGTATGGAACGTGGAATCACGTCTAATTGCTGCTCTTTCCAGTTCTACCTGAGCCGGAGTGGTAGCACCTGTTAGGGTCCCAGCTATGGGCAAATAGTTAACCCCCAAAGTGAGGTCAAAACACTATGAAAGTAGAGTAATGCATTGATGTACGAGTTTAGTTCGTTTCAAAACCGTGCTTGCAACTCAAAAATCTCAATCAGTTTTAACATTGAGATTAATGGGAATATTTCCGATGTGATTTAGATCCCTAAAAATAACCCTTATTTTTTAAAAAATCCCCTATTTTTGTTTTTGTAGGTTTCTAAATGTGTGAATAAACAAAAACATGTAGTTTACAAAAATAAAATAGAAAAAATATCTAAAGAAATTAACTGTACTAAACCATGAATTTCAGACGAGTCATTGGGTAAGTGGTGGCGGAGAGAGAGAGAGAGAGAGAGAGAGAGAGAGAGAGAGAGAGAGAGAGAGAGAGAGAGAGAGAGAGAGACACATACACAGACAGACAGACAGACAGACAGAGACAGAGAGACAGACAGAGAGACAGACAGAGAGACAGAGAGAAGGGTAACAACGGATAGGCTAGCTATCATTAACAAAGCCTAGCAACAGCTAGCTTAGTTTACGATAACGTAGATTAACTTTATCACTTATTTTTAAATTTTTTCAAACATTTACATTTTATAACTATTATTTTACTTTTGAAAATTCTATAATATTTTATTTATCGTCCGTGTGGAACGCGCATACTCTATTTACACTGTTCGGACTATCGTCCTCATCTTTGTTGCCATATTTATCAGAACGTTTCGGGCGTTGTACGCTCCGGCCTTCTTCAGGTAGTTAAAATGTCGAACTGAGCCCTTTATTTCGCTCGCTAGAGTAGACTGTTCTGGTTGCACGTGTCATGTCTAATGGATGCCAGTTATCAGTTATCTCCTGTTAATTAATATCTCCAAATTCTCCACTGCCTTAACCAGGTACTGAATTCACAAATATTTGGGTCCTATCACTGGATCTAACCAACGCCTTTATCTACTGTGCCATGTCTCCACATGAAGAAGGCTGGAGCGTACAATGGCCGAAACGTTGTGATAAATATGGAAAGATGAGGACGATAGTCCGAACAATGTAAATAGTGTACATAATACCTCATCTCAGAAATATTGACATACTGTCTCGGCAAAACCATCATTCGTACGTATTTAACATGATTTTTTTTAATAAGGTTCCGCTTTGCGACAAACGTTTTAGCTTATCACCACTGCCGTTTGAATATACTTTCTTCAGTCCAGGATGTCGCTAAAAGAATTTTGCAAAATAACGGCGAAAAAAAGACACAACTCGGCCCAACAGAGATCCTTCCAGAGCAGAGGTGAACACATGTACTACGAGTGGAAATACTCTCAAAGATTAATGCTCTCTGCGTCACCTAACGGATATTTAACTCGCTCCTATCTCAGAATTCAACTCGTATCTCAAGGCAAAAAATCAGACAGGCTCCGGCTCGTATCACAAAAAATACATTTCACTCGAGACAAAAATCGTCTTTACAAATAAACATCATTCAAAGTTTAACTACAAACCGATCTTTTACAAAGAATACTTATTATATTCGTACGAACCTATCCTAAAAATCCATTGAGGTTGATTAGCCGTAAAACAAAATAAACCAAACTTTACGAAGCTACCTTTTGTTCGATTTTCGTTAAACTATTATTAAGTAGACACTACGAGCTTATACGAGCATTATAAAGGAAAGATATGAATCCATATACCCCTCCAGGTAGGATTTAAGTACTGCGACTTGTATTTTCATAAATTGTTAATTAATTTCGCAATCCGACATATGTGGCGGCTTTAAATAAAGATAGAAGCTTGATAAGATGTAACAAATAATATATCACTCTCTTTATCAATACATCTTCCTTTCTCACCAGGTGGCTGTCTCTACGTGGTATTTTTCTGTTAGAATCTATGATGGAACGCGAAGAAAGACAGACAGAGAGACAGACAGTCAGACAGAAATATAAAATGTTTACCCCGAAAAAGATGAGAAGTCAGCTCAATAGGAAACACGCAAACACATTACAGGAATATCGGAGTAGGTGATATTTAATCGGGAATCATTTGATAAATAAACAGATTCGTAGAAAACATTTTTTTTCTCTGTTCCCGCTTGTTTATGGTTACGCAGTGCCTGTTTGCGTTGTGCACGATGGTATCTGAGGAATGTGTCTCGAAACAAACAGCTCCCAATATAGTCCGATCGATACAAATATTTATAATTACAGATGTGTACCTGATAATTCCAGTGAACGGCAGAAATACTTCGTTCCGCCAAGCCTTTTATTTAGCAACACTTATCATTATTCTCTTCATGTAATTTGTCTTTCATTACCGATATAAATATATATATATATATATATATATATATATATATATATATATATATATATAGAGAGAGAGAGAGAGAGAGAGAGAGAGAGACATAATCTATTTCGGTCTGTTCTGATTTATATCAATATACAGTGTTTGTATGTCTCTCTCTTTCTCTGTGTGTATATATATATATATATATATATATATATATATAGATATGTGTGTGTATATATATATATATATGTACATATATATATATCGCTATATATATACATATATATATATATATATATATATATATATATATATATATATATATATATATATATATATATGGCGACAGACAGAGGGGGCAGTGAGACTATACATAGATATGATCGTCTGAAACAAATAATATAATTCAATATATATAGTGATAGATAGATAGATAGATAGATAATCTCTTTCGGCCTCTTCTGATATATCTCAATATTCGCTGTCTGCCTGACTGTCTCTCTGTCTCTGTTTCTCTCTCTCTCTCTCTCTCTCTCTCTCTCTCTCTCTCTATATATATATATATATATATATAGACGTCCGGTTGCCTCTAGCTAGGATCGAACCCCGACTGAATTTGCGTCAGTCGGATCTTCTACCAGTAAGAGAGAGAGAGAGAGATGTACCGATGAGAGCTGCATTATATATTTACAGGGTGGATAAGGCATTTGAATATATACTTTGGGGGGTTATTGCTGCATTGTACTAAGTTTTATAACATTTTTTCGGAAATAGTATGGCAAACAATGAGATTACTCAAGAAATGAAAAGGCCTGGTGTATTTGTGGCTTTAAAAGTTGAGTATAGCGATCTAGAGATATTTCGACTTTTTAAAATTCCCCGCTCTTTCGTCTACAAAGTTTGTAAGAAGTTAGAGACCGACGGTGGAAACGTATGACCATTATTAAAGCGCGAAAGGCATTCTAATGTCACTGGAATCATCAGAACACCTGAATTTATCAAGGAAGTTCAGCAGACAATTGATAACAATTCCAGAAAAACCATTAGGTCAATTGTGAAAGAATTCCATGTGTCAGACTGAATCATCAATAAAGTTTTCAGCTTATCGGGTCCGCACCGATCCTCCAATAAATGTCTATATTTCTGAGAAGACGTATTGCAATTATTTACACTATTTAAATTGTTAGGGCTGTTGGTCTCATCTTTATTGTCATATTCACGACCTTTTGGCCGTGTTACCCTCCATCCTTCTTCAGGATCTGTCTATATTTCTGAGATGATGTCTTGTAACTCTTCATGTCCTACTGGATAAAAGCATTGGTTGGATTAGTGACTTGAGCCAAAGAGTTGTGAGTTCGATATCTGGCCAGGACAGAGTTGAACAATAACTTGGAGAGTTAAGTTAAAGGGAGATGACTAATACAACCGGAAGTGTCATGGCACGTAGAACTAGAACAATCTACCCCGGCAGACGAAATAAATGGTTCAGTCCGAAATTCCAATCACTTGAAGAAGATCGGAGCGTACAACGTCGTGAATATAGCAACAAAGATGAGGACAACAATGCTCACTTTTATATTTATGTTTACATAAACTCTATCTCTGATACTGCGCACTTTATCCCATAAATATAGCAACCTTAAGACTATATTTATATATATATATATATATATATATATATATATATATATATATATAGAGAGAGAGAGAGAGAGAGAGAGAGAGAGAGAGAGAGTTCTGACTGTCTCATCTATAATACACCATGTCACGTACACTGGGACCAATTATTTTCATTTCCGTCATATTTTTTTACAGTCAGAACCAAGTTCCACTCAGACAACTTCTCACATTTTTATGAGTTGGTATGTGTATGTGTCTAGGTTGAAAGACAATAAGATTAATGTAGCCAAATTTAAAAATAAACTTTCTATTTCTATGTATCGGGTCCCTTACGAACGTGGGCGACTATGGCTCTCCACAAACTCCTATCACTTTTAGCCAATAGCAGTGTCTCTTCCTTTGATAAATCTCCCGTCCCATTTACGCCATCTATTCGCATAAACTCATCAGATACGCGTCCCCCGCTGCTTTACCCTTTTTCGCGTGCCCTCGATATGTCCGACGAGAATTAAGTTCTTCATCCACGACTTCCTCAGTATGTGTCCAAGAAAGGTCTGACGTCTCTTGATTAAATTAAGTAAAAGTGTGCATTTTGTTACCATTATCTTTAAAACTCTCCGCATAATCGCATTGTCCATTGAATTCTCAGCATCCTTCTGTAGAACCACATTTCTGTTGCCTCCAGCCTTCTCTTATTCTGTCGGGAGATTGTCAAGTATTCACTGCGAAACAAGGGTATTTTTATAACATTATATTTTGGCACTAATTTATTGGTTTCTAACGTAAATCTTTTACAGGCAGACGGGTGAAGTTGAATATAGAGAAGAATTTTATCAAGGAAAAAGAAGGAAAGCAATTGCAATTGGAGGCGTAACTGCAAATATATAAGGTGAATTAGAACAATAAATAACGAAATTATTTTTCTACTTATCAACCCTTTCTTGGTTATTTAAAACCGGAAAAATATTTTTAGATTAAAAGAGTTAATACTGATTTAGTTATACAAGTCTTACTAATTAACACATAGCTAGGGAAAGAAGATGTGGATCCATCCCTTTCGCAATTATACCGGGTGACCAAAAAAACGGGAACTTTCCACTAAAACCAAGAGTGATGTAAGACCCAAAAAACGGGAAAGCATTCCACTAAAACCAAGAGTGATAGAAGAAAAATATTTAATTCATAGTAATTGAAACCTTAAAACATGCCATTTAAGAAACAATGATGGAATTTTCATTTTTTTTAAATTACGTCCTGTACATGGCGTCCTCCTGTACGAATGCATTCTTGAAATCTGCTGTTGAGATTCCTCATTGACTGCTGCAACATCTCAGCTGGGATACTGTGAATTTCATTCTCGTTACTAAAATGGCGAAATGTTTACTTGATCAAGGTCACTATCTCGCAGTGTTGTCACTTGCTCATGGCTGGCAATACGCACTTACCATTTTTTGGGGGTCACCCTGTATTTTCGAGTAAGTGAATATAAGGAAACCAAAGGGAATTGGAACTCTGCTCCCCGATTAACAACTCCGAGCCAGTATTCATTACACCAACCGCACATCCAAGCTTATATCACCTGGTATTCCTAAGCGGTCACCTATCTAGGTACTGTCTAAGATCGGTGTTGCGACCTTTCCTCTTCAGAAATCAAACCCCCCTTGAAATGAAAAATATTTCAAGACGTCGAGGAAATCCAAGAGAATGCAAAGCTGCTCGCAATTGCAAAAGACGTTTTCCAGTTATGCTTGCGTCAATGGAAACGAGACTGGATAAAGTGTAAGTTTTCAGAAGGGGACTACTTCGAAGGAAATTAAGTGATGGATTGATACTTATATTAGTTTTTCTTTTATAGCCCCAGTCCCGATATATTTTCATCACACAGAAGAAAAAAAAAGTACCTAGAGAGTTATACACATAAAGTAATGTTCAAAAGACTTATTTTTGAAAAAACCCAAAAAAGAGCACGTAAGTATCCGTTTCTAACTTATTTGATGTTTGAAATGATTTCTAAAACCTATTTGATTTTGCCGCAAAAAGGACTTCCGGGATATTTACACACAACTACACACACACACACACACACACACACACACACACACACACACACACACACACACACACAAACACACACACACACACACACACACATATATATATATATATATATATATATATATATATATATATATATATATAACTGCATTATAACTCTCCGCTTCTTGCCTTAAGTGATCTTTAAGCCATTTGATGTTGGAAGACTATTTACAAATATTCCAGTTAGATTAACTGTTTGTTCAAAATGTCAGCTTGTTAAAATGCCACTCAATAGAATTTTGTTTAACACGCGGAAAACATGTTTCTTAAATGAGACAGCGAGAGTAGAAATGACATAAACAAATCAAAACAAATATAATTTCGGGGCGTTTTATCGACACTTGCCATCCCGATGTGCAAGAAAAATACAATGAAGATTAATGCTTGTTGAAATTAATAAGCTTTTTTTCATACATACATTATATATATATATAATGTATATAAATGTATTTACATGAAATGTATGTATATTTTCAGATTTCTTTTTGAATTTGTAGGTCTGATGATTTTGATCATGATTAAGATTCCAATGTAATAAATTATAACCATGGAATATTAGTGTTTGAGCCTATTGAATATTAGTATTTGAATGTATGTTGATCTCTATCACCTTACATCAACTTAACACTGTCCCTCAAAAACTTGTATAAAAATAATAATATGTAATTTTCTTTTATGCTTGGAAATGTGATCTGAGAAACAAGGAAAAAATCCCTTTCCTGTGGAAATAAAATACAATCAATGGACTCTCCTTAAGGTTGTCTATTTTTTTTATTTATTAAACTATAAATATATATATATATATATATATATATATATATATATATATATATATATATATATATAAATATATATATATATATATATTTTTGCCAGTGTAATGATTTTGGCAAGTGTGTTGTTTCAAGAACTTTTCAACAATCCTCGTATAAACGGAGAGTGTGTGTGTGTGGGGGGGGGAATTGGCGTCTGATAAGAAAATTCGTACAATGCAGAGTTTTCTCTGAATCTTCTATACGGGAAAGATAAATCATTGATATCCATCGACATTATTTTCATCTTAACGGAAAATAAATATCTGTATCCTAACCATAATGTCCTTATCTAGAAATGTATTGAAAACTGTGATGTATTTTAATGACTCAGACTGTAAAATGTTTGATTATAATTAATAATAATTAATAATAATAATAATAATAATAATAATAATAATAATAATAATAATAATAATAATAATAAAATAATAATAATGATAATAATAATTCATATCAATAATGAATCGCGTTAGTGCCTAACAAAACATGTGCACCGGTCAATTCCTGGAATCTAATAGATTTAGAGGCGAGCGGATTAAATTTCTGAATGCTAATGAAATAGACTCACCATAGTTTATTGATAAAGAATAGTTCGAATGTCTTAGCTTCTCACATGAAGTTTCGCATATACGCCCGACGTCAGTGTATGATAAATCGAGTGATTTCATTAAATTGCTATAATTTTCGTATCTTTTTCGCTGTTTATTTGGCGTAATTCCATATGTATGGTGTTTAAATATATTTTAGCATTAGCAGAAATTTGAAAACTTGTGTCCTGTGTTGATTTGTATGACAATTTTTTTTGTGTGGTATTCAATATTTCATAGCGCCTGATATCATATAACATGAACAAAAAATAAATCTACACATGAGACCATACATATCAAACGCAAGATATCTGCATTAAATAGTGCGGAATAGAGAAAATAGGTTGTTCACTTTCGGTTTTATAGCAAAATGAACTCTTCTGTTCACGGTGTTTTATAAGCGGAGGTTTTTCTTAATTCTACTCATATTATTTCCTGAAATGTACACGTGTAAAATTTTCTAATCCAGCTGCATGTCTTCCTTTTCAAGTAAAATAGTTCTGTTGCAAAATACGGAATTGCAACAGTGACGACAAGTATGAGATGAAACAGCAGTTTATAAGTTCATATACACAAAATCCAAAAGCATATACGAAAAATGGAAATTCGGTAACGTATTTAATGTTCAAGGAAAAAAAGATATAAGCGATTTTTTCTAGAATAATTTTGGAATTACTGGTAATCCAATACGCAAATTTACGTCAAGATATTTTCGCACTGTTAAATGTCTTATCTTGCAAGTATAAAGCTTAACGGTGAGTAACTCGAGGCGGTGTAATGCTTAGCAATATTGTCTCGCTCGAACAATTACCACTGAGTAGTGAGTTTGATCCTCACTCGGAGCCCCCTATTTTCGGCCTTATGCCACATCTAATCTACGCTTCCAAAATCACTTGGGAACCCTGTGGCGGTGTAATGGTTCACAAGCTTGTCTCGCTAGAAAAATTACGAGTAGTGAGTTCGATCCTTAGTGTGTTGCCCCCTATTTTCGGCCTTATCCCACATCTAAGCTACGCATCGAAAATCACTTGGGCACTCCGAGGTGGTGTAATAGTTAGCAAGCTTGTCTCGCTAAACAATTACGACTGAATAGTGAGTTCGATCCTCACTGGGTGTCCCCTATTTTCGATCTTATGCCACATCTAAGCTACGCATCGAAAATGTACTTGGACACCCCGATGCGGTGTCATGGTTAGCAAGCTTGGCTAGCTAGAATATTTACGACTGAGTAGTGAGTCCTCACTGGGTGCCGACATACTTTCAGCCTTATGCCACATCTAAGCTACTCTTGGAAAATCACGGTAAGGTTTGACGGCATGGATGAGTCACGGAAAAATATGTAAAACACTAGAAAAAGGGACTATAGTAAGTTAAATATTGGAAAATTATCTCGCAATTAAAAAAATAACATACACCCAGTTTGTGAGAAATGAATCGTACTTCTGAGATAAATATATTCCATTGGGTCATTTGAATGTCGCAATTTGGGCCAAAGGGGAAAAATAACAGGATAGCAGTGACTATTATTTGGAATGTGAATTGATGAATCAGCAACTAGCCAGAAGTCCTGATTTTCTTCTATGTACCGTGTCCCTGCAGGACTTGGGTCATCATGGCTCTCCACTATTCCTGTCTTATCAGCTCACTCCTAATCCCAATTGTGTTAACTATTTTGCATAATCTCATTAAGTAGTTTATGTGCTCTTTTCCTTTTTTCTTTTGCCTTCAATATATCCCGTGTTGGAAAGCGATATCATTCTTCTTCTGTGTGTCGCATCCCTTTAGGGCATAGGCAATCATGGCTCTCCACAACTTCCTATGACCTATGGCCTTCACATTCCTCGCCAAAGTCGACCCCCTTGTCAATATGCAGCCCAAGAAATCCAGCCACGAGGCTTGTTTGTGACATGGCAAGTGCGGCACCCCCCCCCATGAAACGAACGTTGAGCATAGACTTCTTTGTCGACATGATGCTTGCGTCTCGCCCCCACAATAGGGGGAGATGAGCATGACACCTAAGTGCAAGCCAGAAGAATTGTAGCGATGGTCGACCCTGTCAAATCACTTGGAGTGATCCAAACTGATCAGCGCAGCTTGCACGTTGCCTTTTACACCCTCTAGGATCTCTCACATCAGATTCAAGTTCCTCTGAATTGTTCGTCACTTCACAGCACAAATCTGCTCGGATTTTCCCCACAGAATCTCAGCAACTGACTGCAAACGCCCATGTCAGGATCTTTGCTAAAATCTTTCTCTGAGTTTACCAGAGTTATGAGAGTGTAATTATCTAAAACCCGCCTAGCATCGTTGCCATTTTTCAACAGCATGATCACACAACTGGAGATCCCATCAGGGACGGTGCCCTGGCAGAACCATTTGTTGAACACGATAGTCAAAATCGGAACACTTATGCGCAACAGCCTCAAGTACACTTCATAGAGTAGTAAACCATCAAGTCCCAGGCCTCTGTCGCCTTTCTTCAATGCCGCCAGGACCTCGCCCTCTGTGATCTCCCCCTCACAGGTAGCCGCTTCAGCCGGCAAAAACTGAGGATAGTCATCCAAATATCTATGAAACCAGACCAGGTTCCTTGGTAAACCGGCTCTCGAAATGTCGCCGAAACCCATCACACATATCTTCAGTCGAACTCAGATTACGCCCCTTCGGGCTCTTGACTTCTCAAATGTAGCGACCGGAACCTCGACGGATCTCTTCCTTGCGTAGTTATCTTTGGAAGATATATTGCTTAAATTATGCCGAATTACCTGACCATGGTAGAGCTTGCTAGCCAAACGCTGCAACGCCTCTCTAGCTAAGCCGATCTCTAACGGACCCCCAGCCTTCGCCAGGGAAAGTTTATCCTTAAGTCCCTTCACCTTGTTAGCCTTATCTAGTGCGAGACGCTGGCTAAATTCGATAGGAAATGACCTATTCCTACCCTTAACCCTCTCCCATCACCTATTCCCAATAACCTCCCCCACTAATTACCGCTTCACAAAGGTAATTATCTCTCCCTGGAATACCGCCTCTCCAGTAAAGTCAGATTGAAATTCCAGTAGCCAGCCATTCTAGGCCTACAGTCTAACGCCACCTGGGCACAAATAAGTCTGGGACAATATAGTAGGTCAATGTTGGTTCTTCTGCCTAACATTCTATCCAGGTAGCTTGCTACCCGGGTAGACGGCCACCTAAGTATCCACGTTACATATTTCCCCCTTATTGATCTACCGTTATCTATCGACAAGACCAGACTCGCCGATCAGATCAAGCAAGCTACGATTGTCCGACCTCCTGCAACCTTCGCGATCACTGTCTATCTTGTGTTCAGGCCGGCAAACCTGTCTCCCATTAAGAGTAAACCTGTTGAATCTATCGGGAACGGCCCCAGATGCTGAAAAAAACACGCTGAATCGGTCATTGGGTGCATAAACCGCAACGGTCCGAATCGAACCACTTTTCATAGCAATATCGGCCACGCTCAAAGGGCCTCCGGCATCGACGTGAACTAAGTGTATCCTCGAACCCAGGGTACGCTTAACAACCAAAAAATACCTCTGGTCTGTTGGTCCCAATATGCTGACGAGACATCAAAGTTACTAGATAGCACTCAAGCATCAATGAGAGTTTCGACATCCACACCGAACAACAAGATGTTACAGAGGAGGCGGGCTTCCTCACCCCAATCCCTGAAGCCATTAGCATTCAGGCTGGCTATCTTGACAGACAGGATTTATGTCTGAAAAAGAACAAAAACAACAAACCTATTCGCATATAGGATGGAAATCTGTGGGGGTTAGTAGCCCGACGGATTGTGCTAGGCTCCCCGTGTCCATCTCTGAAGTCATCCGTTCAATACCGCCAACGTCCATGGCGTAGGTTACCTTTACGCCCCTATACAATGAGGTCAGCTTTTTTATTTCAGGCGATCCCAACACGAATACTCCTACATCTGGGAAGGCGCTCTTGGCTTCATACAAGTGGTACCACACTTTCAGCTACCCCGCGTATCCTTAATGCACGTAATTCTGCCTGGGGCTTGGGGGAAATTACGGGTTTCCTCTACCAAACTTCCGTTGATAGAGGCAATCTTAGATAATGAATCTATGAGGGATTTCTTACGATTGGACAAGTCCTTTCTCCAGCTCCTTTCTGTCCATCTTACATATTTCTCATGGTTTGGGGAAATATTTTTCTTCCTCTAGCTGGCCTGGTGCGGAGGGGAAGAAGTGGGTGGAGGAGAGGGTGTAGAAGTTGAACGAAGGGAGATTGTGGAGGGTGCGGGAGACGGAGCCCGGGTAATGAACGGGAAAGTCTCCTTGATTGTGGTATAATGTCTTCATTTTCGACTGTGGCCACAGGGACAGATTGGGACATGGCTCTTTCCATGACCCTTTCCTTCCTGCCTCGTTCAGCCAGCTTTTCTTTCTCTATTGGTTTATCCTCCTTTTCCTCCTTCCTTCCTCTCCTCAAAGATGAGGACAATGTGGGGGCATTTCCTCTACTTCCATATCCAAGTCCGCACAGCTTTATTCAAGTTGTTGTTTCCGTTCCTTCTGCTGTTGTGTATTCTTTGGTTGTATTTTCCTTTGCTGTTTCTCTTTTGTGACTGCAACAGTTGTGGGTCGTGTTGTTGCAGTTTTTTGTCTTATGCCGCTGTTCTTGATTCTGCAGTTGCCGGCCCTATTTTTCTTGTTGCACCTCTTTTGGGGGCTGAGGCATTATTCTCTCCCGGCACATTAATTGCTTATTATTCCCAAGACCTCCTTCACCTCGGCCTAACTGCCAAAAATGGACCCCAGACTCTCCCCGATGATATCCACTGGAACTCCATGGACGGTCACTTTCGTTCTTCTTGACCGCAAGTACTCTGTTAGTAGGCGGGCGGACTTGGTTGCCAGGGTGCTTTCCTCTAACTTCTTCGCCTTATTCCATAGAGCATTTGACCTTCTACCCAGAGTTTTGAGGCCTATCTTGGGGTTCTTTAATGCTTCCTTCATCGTTTCCATCTGACGCTAGGCAATCTTCGTGTTCTTACGTCGGTGGTCAGCAAGGAGATCGCATCAATTTAAGTTAAGGAACCCATTCCCTTTAATATAGTACTCATATTTTATTTTTAGGGTTTCATAATATTTGGCATCCTTTTGGGGTCTGACCTCACCTTTAACCGATTTTATTTTGGTGACGTTTTCTCGCTGTTCATCGTCTCCAAATTCACTGCCATGATGGGCACGGGCAGTTTCTACCAGAAGACAGAATGCAGGGTCATCAGCTAAAAGAGGAGCCCAAAATCCAAATCATAGGTCAGGGATGCTAAAATCAAGCAGGTACAGAAATTTAAATATGTCGAAAATGTTCTAACAGAGGATGTAAAGTACAACACTGAGATTCGAAGACCTATTGGAATGGCCAGATACGCTTTCCAAAATCTAAGCAAGGTATAAAGAGAAAGTAAGATTTCGTTAGAAACAAAGAAAAGAGTCCTGAACTTTTACGTGAGATATATCTTCCTCTACGGCAACGAGTACTTCGAAATTTCGAAGAAGAAGAAGACTGGAAGTAACAAAAATTTGATTCTACAGAAGGATTCCACAGTTACTATGGACCGAACTTGTGACCAAAGACGAGGTTTTGGAGGGAATGGAAAAAAAAGTGAAAATATATACTTGACATCAGGAATAGGCAGTTGAAATTTCTAAGACACCTAATGTGGAAGGGGGCTTCGGAAATCTGATACTCACATGACGGATAGAGAGAAATATGGACAATGGAAAATAAAGCATTACATACTTAATGGCCTTGAGCAAATGGATGGCACAACTGGGACTGGAAGAAATAAGAAAAAGGGAAAACTTATTAAGAGCTACAAGAGACAGAATGATCCCCTACGACCTGAAGGGGCGCGGCATATATAATAAGGTAATTTAAATTTTCAGTAATATATTCAATAAACCATTTAGTTGTTTCAAGGAAATTCTAAATATTTGTTCCGTAAAAAAATGGAGACTGTATACAGATAAAGAAATTTTTACTGTGAACTGTGACATACAGTAAAGGATATTTAGAGTTAATAATTATAGTATACGAGCCTGTGTAAGATTATTTGAGTTTGCAGACACACACAAACCCATATGTATCATATAAAATCCAACCCCGAAGTTATAGCTGTGTTGCAGCCATTCAATACTCATTTTCCTTAAACGGACTCGGCACATAAAATAAGAGGGTTCTCCCACTGTGTCGGAAAACCAACACAATTTGGACGCATTGTTAAATAATGTGATGGCTTCCTGGGTTAGTTATAATGAAGTCTCCATCCTGAAACCATATCCGTTCCCAAGGGCAACGTCAGGAGATGGATTTGTATGCAGCACAGAAGTTATTTACAAAATAGAATATCTCTGAAATTCTATCATATGAGAATTTCTTATTTGTCTTTCTACATCTTCTAGGTGCCGTGTTCTTTTAGGACATTGGCGATGCATCCTTTCCAGAATTTACTGCCCTTTTTAACTCTTAATAAATTTTGTCTTGTTCTTATCTCTCCTAAACACTGTTCTGTCATCGAATTGCTCGGTAATGAGATTATGCTTTCTTTTCCTCTGTCTAAAATTATTCCTGTGAGTATCACATTATACAAGCCCATTTTCCTGAAGAATTAGGAAAAAAATATATGTTGTTTTTAATTTTAAGTTTCTGATTTTCAGCTATGGATCATTTCACTCTGATCGAAAATTGAATTCTGAACTGATATTTCTTTATCATTATTAACTCCAGAATGTCGAGGTAAGAAGTTAATTTGAATTTATAATATGTTAAAATCATAATTTAAATAATAATAATAATAATAATAATAATAATAATAATAATAATAATAATAATAATAAATGCAGATTCTGTGATAAATATCCAGAAACCATTGATCATCTTGTATCAGGTTGCACGATATTGGGATCCACTGAATATAAAACCCGGCATAACAGAGTGGGCCAATATCTGCACTGGAAAATTTGCAACTCCTATGGGAAGGAAACTGAAAGAAACTGGTACGAACACCACCCTGACCCGGTTACGGAGATAGGACCTGTTACAATCCTATGGGACTACACAATACACACTGACAAAACAATCAAAGCCAACCGCCCAGACATTGTTATTAAAGACCACAAACAAAATAAGTGCCTCCTTATTGATATGGCAGTCTCTGCAGACTGCAATGTATCTTTGAAGATATTCGAAAAACTGTCAAAATACAAGGACCTTGAAATAGAAATCTCAAAAATATGGCACATGGGAACATCAACAATCCCTCTTGTAGTTGGAGCGCTTGGACTGGTTGGAAAAGATTCCAGTAGGCTGATTGAAGGGATCCCTGGAAGTCCATGCCTCAAAGAGATACAAAATTGTTCTGACAAGTGCAGCCGACACTTTACGAAGGGCTTTATCTATGTAATTATTATTATTATTTTTTTTTTGCAGTGGAAAGTGTCATGATGCCATTTCTAACCTTAGGTCCCTGGGCGGGACCCGGAAAGAAATGTGTAAACGCTAGATATCAAAGAAAATAAAAATAATAATAATAATAATAATAATAATAATAATAATAATAATAACAATTATAATAACATATACAATCGAATTTTGTTTGGAAGTCATTCTTACAGAAAAGATTTATATATAAAACATAATTATATTCATCAGTATCGCTACCCCCTCCACAGATAGGCAAGAAGAATATGAAGGCAAACGTAATATGCGCGCACGGACATACATACCCACATGCACACACACACACACACACACACACACACACACACACACACATATATATATATATATATATATATATATATATATATATATATATATATATATGCTGCCTTTATATATATATATATATATATATATATATATATATATATATGCTGCCTTTATATATATATATATATATATATATATATATATATATATATGCTGCCTTTATATATATATATATATATATATATATATAAAGGCAGCATATCTTCATTCAAACACGTGTGATGAATAAGTTAAACATATGTTTATTTATTTTTATTTTAATCCTCTCATATTCACGGATCTTTTTCTTAATGTTGTAATTAAACTGATTGAAGAAGACCTTGTTAATTTTCTCATTCTTTTCATTCCCCCAAATAATTTCAATCCTATCCTCTAAATAATCAAATAAGCCAACAGTAATTCAAATTAATTATGAGTATAACAACAAAGTTTTAAAATGTCTATAACAGCAAGGGTTTAAAATATCTAAATTTAAAAAAAAATTAAATTATAACAGAATGTTTTCAAACACGTAAATTGTAATTTAAAAAATAGATTTTTACAATATAAATTAAGTTAACTCCCTTACATTGCGGTAAATTTTTGAATTAACAGATCACGTTTATGCACATTCACAAAATACATAAGTTTTAATTGCATTAATTCTTTGTCTTAGAAATTTACCCCTGAAGATGATCTTGGATGAAGTTGAAAGTACTTGGGAAAATAAAAAGAATCAGAAAAGCTACACCGTCTTCCTCAATCAGTTTAAGGAGGTAGTGCTGCCTTTTGTCAAGAGGGTAGCTGCTAGAAGAACATATGTCTGGCAAAATGACTCTGCACCATGCCACACAGCAGGAGAACCAGGTTATGGCTGTCAAACAATTTCTGCGATCATATCACCCCTGACATATGTCCACTTAACTCCTCAAACTGCAACACACTAGATTATTAAGTGCTGGGCGCACTTGAGGGAGACACCAACAAAACACCTTTTAACACCAAAAATGACCTGAAGACAAGGATTATAGCAGCTTTCAGCAACGAAAAGGAGGAGACCGTCCAGAAGAGATGCAGGGGATTCCGAAGTCGTCTGGAGGTCATAGTTGTAGCCAATGGCGAATTTATTGAATAAATGTACTCTTTAGTAGTTCAAGATATTTTTGTGTAATTTTGGTTAAATTTATCTGTTAAAATGAGATTTCAGTGTTATTTTCATTTTTGTGTAATTTAGACAGGAATTTATCCATCGCGCCTTGTAGATAGATTTTGATAACCACCTCGCTTGTTATAGTGATTTTCCAAGCGTAGCTTAAATGTGGCACAAGGCCGAAATAAGGAGCACCCTCTGAGCACCGAAATCACAACTAAGTCATAATTGTTCTGACGAGACAAGTTTACTAACCATTCCATCAACCTCTCTTGTTATATATGTATAAACATAAACATTATTTACATTATTCGGACTATTGTCCTCATCTTTGTCGCCATATTTATTACAACGTTTCGGCCGTTGTACGAGTCGGCCTTCTTTAGGTGGTTGGAATGTCGAACTGAATCCTTTATTTCATTCACTAGGGTCAACTGTTTTAGTTCCACGTGCCATGTTTAATGGATGTCAGTTATCAGTTATCTCCTGTTACTTCCCCTCTCCACTGCCTTAACCGAGTATTGAACTCAAAATATTTGGGTCTTGTCACTGGATCTAACTAACGCCTTGATCCACTATGCCTTGATCCACTATGCCATGTGTCCGAATAATGTAAATAGTGTACATAATACCTCATCTCAGAAATATAGCCAGAAACATGAACATATATGAAAATATCACAAGATATAAAAGCTAATGTAGAGAATTTCTACACAGATATGATTCAATATATATCCTTCCACTGTGTAATTCTTTCAATATTTTGTGGCACTGAATAATTGAACATAATTTGTCTCCATATCCATTGTTAATGGCAGCCATAGACATGATATTCTTGATAAGGTATCAAGTCTATCATGTTTTGCCCTCTGTTTTGTTTCAATACAGATTTTTTCAGCGTATATTAAATTTGATTCAGATCTATACTTTGTGCAATGGTAGGGATATCTTAGAAGCCTATCTAAAATTTACTCATCTCTCTCATTCTCTCTTTATATTTTTCCTTATTGTCATATAGGACGAAAATGAGTGACTACCGACACCGAGGTTCGAGCGTGACACTCTGAACTTATGAATATATGTTTTACGCCAGGTGTATATATAGCGTTGTCAGGCTACTGACTGGTGTGATTATTGAGTGACTATTGAGTGGAACTATGCAGTCGAATTAGTGTGAATTATTGTGGGTCGATGATTTGGGATTGGATTTAGGATTTACTGAACGTTAAGCCGTTACGCGGTACTAACAAGGTATTCACTGAAATGGTTAATTATCTTTTGGTTGATTTTTACTTCTTTATTCTTGTTAAGTATTTATTTGCGGTTGCAATTAAATACTGTTTTTTCTTAACATTGAAGAATTGAGTTATACTAAATTATTAACGGACACCGTATGTCACTAGAGGTCGCCATTAAGTGATTAAAGGTATTTCTTTTGCCCCACATAGAAAGAAGAGTAATTTCTACGCGTAAAAGACCTTAGCAACCCTTTTTCTATATATCTCATGTCCTTTCAGGATGTTGCCGAATTTAGGTCTCCATAGTTTCATATTTTTTGTAATACCCTGTTGTAGGAGGGATTTTTTTAAATCGCAGATACAACAATAGAAAAGCCTTCGAACAATACTCGGTCAGACGCCGCTAATTCCCATATATATATATATATATATATATATATATATATATATATATATATATATATATATATATATATATATATATATATATATATATATATATATATATATATATATATATATATATATATATATATATATATATATATATATATTTCCTTTACTCGTCACGTGATCTAATTATTTCAAGATGTGGTCGAATGTGCTTGCAATCTGGTGATCGGTGTTCAATCCAAAGTGCCGGCTACGACATTTTATTCTTATATGACACTATCCTTATGAAATTTGACATTTGTTCTATCTCTCCAAGCATTTTCACAAGATTGTTAAGTGGGTTATGCGCTGCATTTCTCTGTTGTACTTGACTTTAGTATGTCATGTGAGCGTCAAATTTTCTAACCCTTCTTTCCTCATTGTGTACCCTAGAAATTTCCACTGTCGCTTTCTGATGTCAAACATGATTTTCCTTTTTGTTTCAATTTCTCTAAAATACATATGTTCGGTCAATGGTATTCTCAGTATCCTTCTGCAGAACCACATTTCAGCTCTTTCAGGTCCCTTCAGATTTATTAAATGACACCAACAAAAGGGAACAACCTGCTCTTCCTTCATCAATCTCAACTTAAATGCAATATACTCAAAAAAGGGATTCCCAGTGTTCAGTTATATTCAAAGCAGACTAAACTCATGTAATTAAAAGTTGTGGGGAAATAGCAATGCAGACTTGGCGGTATAGCTTTGTGTGATAACAAGTCAAGCAGAAAAACCATTCGAAATTCAAAACCGGTTGCTAATGGATTAGGAAAAGCTATTCTGATTTTCTTGGCAGTCTGACTAAATGTCATGGCTAGGACATTCAGGGAGGCTGAGTCCACATAAACACAGCATTTTGACAAAACATGGCGCTACGATTATCTCACTTGGTAAAGGGATGCCTACGTTATACACACACACACACATTACACACACACACACACACATATATATATATATATATATATATATATATATATATATATATATATATATATATATATATATATATATATATATGCTTACGGAGGTGTTGAAGCCTCACACTTATACACACACCTACACGAATATACACACTTACACACATCATACTCACTCACTTCTTAATGAGCCAAATGATAACACACACCCATAGCAATATACAAGCTAACACATATACTCACTCACTCCCTAAAAACTAAATAACACACACACACACTTACCAGAGACTAAATAACGAAATAACACACACACACACACACACTTACCATCCCCTCTCCAGGTACCAATAAATCTGCCAAACTGACCAAGGGAATTCAAAGCAGCATGAATCCATCCAGCTCTTATCTCAAATAACAACTTAAAAGAGACTGTTTGACCAACACAAGGAATGTTAATAAATTCATGTTAAAAAGATAAAAAAACAAATACAAAAACAAATGAAAACTACAGACAAAAGTTCATTTTCTCTTTCAAGACATTCATTTCTGTAGTTTACTGCTACCAGCAAGCAGAAAATTATTTTTCTCCTGATGATGGCCATGTTGGCCGAAACTAGTCGAGGATTCTAAATGAAATGATAATAATAAAAACGTAAGAATATTAATCTACAACCCAGTATGTCTGAAGATTTTAATTAATCTTTTAAATAATTTTTATCGTTCAATATATATATATATATATATATATATATATATATATATATATATATATATATATATATATATATATACTAGTGTACTCGGCGGCAAGAAGTAATATATTAGAAATAATATGTTTTATATTGTAATTTTCGTTTAATCCATTTACATTTTTTTTAATTTAAAATATTTCGTTTTTAAAGTTAATAATTAAAGAGTGTACAATTTATAAAACATCAGGAAAGACGTCTGAGTTTCTCCACATTGTGCTTTTGTACGCACGCATTTGAGAGTCAAATTTGCTGAGACATTAAACACCATCGCTAGTGATAGCCGATCCCACAATCCAAGACAACGTGAAAAATGTAAATTTACGTGAAGTTTAATTCAAGGTGAAATAAAATATAAACCCCGGCCAAGTTTTGTCTGACATATATTTAACTCATCTCTCTTTCCCTTCCTATTCACCCCTCTCTCATTTTCTTTCTTTCATTCTCTCTTTCTTTCTTTCATTCTCTCTTTCTTTGCAGTTCTTTATCTGTTTCTTTTTGTGGCTACTTTCCATCACTCCTTTCGCTTTGATCGCAGTTCGCAGAGAGAGGGAAAAAGCGTTATATTTGTAGTTTGTCAGCGCGGTAGCTTCGTACGTTGAGACGAGAATCGGGTCATAACTTCTGTGAGTCTCATCTCAAAATTTTGCACACTGTCCTTCATTTATATTATATTATATATATATATGTGTGTGTGTGTGTGTGTGTGTGTGTGTATGTTTTGTGTGTGTATTATATTGAAGAATATATATATATATATATATATATATATATATATATATATATATGTGTGTGTGTGTGTGTGTATTTATGCAGCAATCTTTCTTTCATGTACATTTCATTAAAAACGACTGACAAGGTGCTCTTATTTAGTTTTTTATGTAATTTCTCGTGCGATCTAATAATGGTTGTCTTTTCAGATGACAAATTATATAAAAAACTGTCCGAATGTACTTTTTATCCGAGCGCTTTCGGCTATACATTTAGCCATTTTCAAGGATTATATTTTAACTGTTAGAATTAGAAATAGTTGGTTATATGTATGTTTTATAAATGTTTAATTTTTTTGTTTCAAAACACGGTCAAGATATTATGTCCATGTTCAAAGATAATATTATTAAGTGTTGGTTTGTTTGTTTTTATTAATAAGGCTTCCATTATTTTTAGCCTTTTTTTTGCATGTGGATGATGCTATTATATTCGTGTTGTCGACAAGTATGTTCCGAATAGTGTCCGGTCGGTCTCCATGAATATTTAAATGAGATCTAATTGAGCTATTGTCAGAAAGGTGTAGAGTTAGTCTGCGTGTTAAACAATTTGTAGTGTGGCCTATATAATTATTTACGAAAGTTCATTGTTGAGGAATACAATTCATTAATGGGCATTTGAATTCGTAAATAATATTTGCTCTATTTAATTTTGTTCTAGGAGGTAAATTATTATTTTTAACTATAAGGTTAGAAGTTTAAAATTTTTTATAATAAATAATTAATCTATTTTTTGCTATTGTCAACTGGTGTTATGCATTTTTTTATAATGTTATTAATTCTGCATTCATCCTGTTTATAATATATATTAGTAATTTCATTAAATGCAACTGACAAGGTACTTGGATTAAGCATTTTATGTAATTTTTGCGTTTCATTACTGGCTCGTGTTTGTAAAAAAAAACAAAAAACATTCCCATCATTCTAGAAACATATAATAAAAAATACACTCGTTTCGTTAAAAAAAGCAAAGCTTGATAATAATAGAATAGCCGAAATCCCTCAGATATACAATAAATTTCATAATTTTTACACGCTCTATCTCCAGAAAAAAAAACGCTTCATCGCAGCACCTTTCAGTCGCCTTTAATTAATTTTTTACAACAGAGAGATTGCTGCCTAAATACACAATTATATACAAATATATAAATATGTGTGTGTGTGTAAGTGTGCGCGCGTGTGTGTGTATGTAATAGTTATGTAAATTCTATATAGGGCTAATCGACAGTGAAATACTGTGTTAAATTGCGGTGTGTAACAAGACTGAAAATAAGTGAATTACATTCATGGATTATAATATATGGGTGGCATCTTTTTTTATCGGAAACGAGTCTGGCCTCCGTGTGCTAGTTTTGAATCTTACTTTCGGAATTTAAAGCAAAAATCTGTCAGTGAGTGTACGTGCGTGCGTGAGCGCGCACAAGCGTGTGTTTATTAAAGCCATTAATATCCGCTGATTGTTAAATTTATCCAACACGTGTATAGCTCTGCTAATCTTAACTCGTATACAGCAATGTGCAGCTAATGTTTTTGCGATGATCAGTGATATTATGTATGAGTCAGGTTGGAAGTTTGTCGTCGATAATTGCGTGATCAACTCACCCCCAATGCGTTTTCTTCTTAGATAAAACTTTCTTCTTTCCTGATCAGACTGGCATTTTGGGAAAGTCGAAATTTTTACCAGATCTTTTATGGTGAACTTCCATTTCGTTATTATCAAAGATCACCTCCTTGAGAGATAGACCAAGGGACTAGTGGTCGGAACGCTAACACACTAAAACAAGCACACATGTCCACTAGACATTTTATTGTAATATAGGAAATATAATTTTCGCTGGAATCGAACTTGCACTGTCCCTACTAAATTTAACGTTCATGGTAATAAATTTATTGTCAAGATCAGTGATTCTCATAATTTTTAAGTAAAGTTGCACCTCGGAGAAAATGAAAATATCACGGCACACTTTGCGATATTTTCAATGTGATGAAATAAAACCATAGATTTTTTTTAAAAATACACATACAAATATGAAGTTAATTTATTTCAATGTATCTATTCAGCTATTTGTGTAGTTTATTTAGTGTGAATCTTGTGCCTAGTGTTTTGTCGCCATTTCTTCAATGTTTTTGTCGAATGTGAGATATGCAAACTCTCATTTCTTCTCCAGTTGAACGTAGTCTTTCTTTCATCTTACATTTAATTTTATTTCGGGTTGAGAAGCCGAATTCACATATGTTTGAAGTAGAAAATTGCAATAAAACTGATACAGCTTTTTTTTTAACTAATATGGGATATTCCTTTTGTACTGAAATCCAAACTCCCTCCCATATACATATATATATATATATACAGTGTAACTCGGATATAAGAGAGTTGTCGGGACCGGAGAAGAAGTATCTTATATTCGGGTATATCTTATATCCTGGTTTCTCTTATATCCGGGTTTGGTCTATTATATATACATTAACACAGGCTCTAATTTGGGACCAGATAAAATCTATCTTATATCCAGGTTTCTCTTATATCCGGGTCTCTTATATCCGGGTTACACTGTATATATATATATATATATATATATTGCGACAATTATTTTAAGATATTTTTTTATGTTTACACATTCTTATTATAGATCCAAATATTTAAGTAAATGCTCTGTTCATAATAAACAGCATTAAATAACATTTACCGGCCTTAATGTCCGAGAAATTTTCTTAGAAAACACTCGACAGGAATCGAACCTGTATCCTATACAGAACCGTCTTATAGCCTGACATGCCTTAACCGATTGGGCCCCAGAGGAGCGTTCGGTTACCAAGGTTGATTTTATTGTCTTTAAACTACAGTCTTCCATGATTCTCTCACGTACAGTCATATATGCTCATGGCGTATCCAAATGTAAACAAATGACCTCACACATTATGAAGTGACAAAGTCCGACAATTATTTTTATATTTTTTTTTAAATTCTATAAAATGGTAAATGTTGTTTCATACTGTTTATTAAAAACAGAGCATTTACTTACATATTTTTATCTATAAAAAGAATGTATAAACATGAATATATATATATATATATATATATATATATATATATATATTAACTGATTTAAAATATGTTTTTCGCTACTCAGTAATAACCATGTTTCAAAAATGGAAGCTAAATTGCCACATCTGACCGCGTGGGGCGGTTGGCAGTTGGAGATTGATTATGGAATTTACTTGACTCACTTCTAGCAGTTTGCTACTTCTATTTCGCGCCGCTGGTGAATGTTATATGTATCGTCTTGTCCTAAATTTTATGGTTCATTACCAGCCTTGGCTTGATTATTCTATTCCGTAACATTCCCTAGGTTACAACAATATCTATCTATCTATTGCAGTCTGCTCATACTTATCCATTAGCTGTCTCTGTATTTGTCCATTATCATTAGTCTAGACTGACATTAAATGAATATCTCTAATTATATATTATATTTTAGTAACTTTATATTCCAGAAAATCTTTAGGCCAAATTCATGTCTCTTTCCACTCTTTTATGTATTATTGTTTCATCTATAACTAAGTCATTTTTCATTGTGCGAACCTGAACATACGGATCGATTCCGGTCGCAATTTAACAACTGATATCAATGAAGTTAGCCTGCACACATCCACCACCGCGATCTAATGTATAGTTTGTTTTTTTTTATAAAAAAAAGCTATTATTTCTTCATTCATCATATGTTTTTATTTCATTTTTGCTTTGATTAGGATGATTTTGTAATAACTTTGTGTTTTATGGCCGCTTTAAGTGCTGTTTTATTTTTTACGAACTCAGAGTATAAAATGTTCTTTTCTTGGAGGAGGTTGATACAGTAGTTCAATAATTAGTTGTAGTTATGGATGAATATCATTCAAGAATAAAAGTCGTAAAACGCTGTGTGCGAAAAAGCAATGACTAGAAATTTGGCATGTATTGGTTTACGTCGTCTATGAAAGTAATCAGACAGCAACAACAAAAAAGACTGCAATCAATTTAATATACATACCAATATAAATGCATTGCATATATCTTATTTTCTTTTCTTTTCATGTGCCATGTCCTTTCAGGTCCCCTCTATCCCTTGCAGCTCTTAACAAGTTCCTTCCTTCTGCTTCCTTCTCCAGACCACGTTCTCACATCCACTTGCTTAAGCCCGCTTGGTATGTCATGCATTTTTTTCCTTTGTCTCTATTTCCCTCTATTCGACCCCCTGAGTATCATATTCTCCAGATTGTTCCTCATTATGGGTCCCGGAAATTTCAGCGGCCTCTTTCTGATGTTAAGTATAAGCTTCCTCCTTGTTTGCATCCTCTCCAAGACCTCATTGTTGCTCACACGCTCGGTCCATGATATCCTTCTGTAGAACCACATCTCCGTCGCCTGGAGTCTCTTCTTCATCTTTGAGGTAATCGTCCAACATTCGCTGCCGCGGCGAAAGACAGATGTCAGGGAACAGCTCAGTATTCTTTTCTTTGTTTCCAAAGAAATCCTCCTGTCTCGCAATACTCTGCTCATCTTCTGGAATGCGTCCTTGGCCATCGCAATACGTCTACGGATTACAGTGTTGCATATACCGTTCTTTTAAACTTTCTATATCTTCTTGCGTGTGTTTATTATTAACATGTATGTATATAGACAATACAATATATACTTTTGCGTAACTGTGTATATATATGTGCAAGTATACCTTTCAAAAAGTCTAATGGTATATGTGTCAGAGCTGACAAATCAAGAAATATTTATGAAATCAATCCCAAAAACTATCATAAACTTATCTCAAACAAAATCACCAACACTTACAAACGAGAAAAATTAATAATACATTTTCTATAATTAAAAAAGATGCTGCTAATTTTGCCAAGAAATTCAATATTGATGACAGAATGGGGAAAATCCATCTATTTATTATTTAAAGACCACAAACCCAGTTTCGATAACAACAATCTAGATTAATCAATCCTTCCAAAACTGAATTAGGTTTAGTTTCTAAATATATAAGAAAAAGAATAATCAACACAATACAAGAATTTTCTTATAACAATCTATGAAAAGATTCTGCCGATACAGGAAAAGGTTTCAATAATATTAAAAATTAAGAGAAGGCGACATTTATTAACTGTGCCAAAATAGATTTCTGCACCACCCTCTCCAAAGATCTCTTATTAAAAATGATAAATTTTCCCCCCACACACAAAAAAAATCTAGGCAGAAATTACGGATGATAAATTAAAGGTTATGTTACGTTCTAAAAATAATTATTGACTATATATATATATATATATATATATATATATATATATATATATATATATACTTTATTTTAGCATATTTCACGCCGGTAATATAATATCACCATATGAGATGCGTTGATACGCATCAAAACACGACAGTAATTGTGTAGCGATTTTGATATATTTTCGGTATAATATCCTAAAATAAAGAATATCGCTCTACTTTGTATTGAGCTCTCTTTTAAATTAAATCTCACGAACTCTTAAATTGTACTCTATTCGTTCTCATCTTACCTGGACATATATATATATATATATATATATATATATATATATATATATATATATAGACACACACACACACATATATATCTATATCTATCTATCTATCTATCTATCTATCTATCTATCTATATATATATATATATATATATATATGCAGCATACCTTTAGCCAAGCATGTTTGGTTGAATAATCTAGACATATTATGTCTATTTATTTTAATTTTATTCCTCTCAATTTCAAATTTCTTAATCTAGTGATAAAACTCATTAAGGAAGGCGCCGTAGTTTTCGCCATTTCTTTCATTTACTTAAGTACTTTCACTCTCATCCAACATCATCTCCAGGGGTGAATTGCTAAGACGAAAAATTAATCTAACAGAGTGTTGTGATTTTTTAGTAAATGCGCATGAAACGCACTCTCTTAAAATCATGAACACGCATGAACGAGCTCAGTTATCATCAAATTTAAAAATAATAAATAATAACAACTGATAATTAATATGTCTAATTCCAAGGAGGGAATTAATCCAAAGAATGCTCAATGTTAAAAGTAACACAGTAATATAATGAGTACAGGCGATCATTAATGATTCATTCGGTACATTTCATGAATATACAAATATTCATTTCTTCAGACCGAAGCTTTTTTTAATAAATGGAATCAATTCACCCGGAATTTGTTCAGGCCTTAAAGAAAAAAATCATTTCTAGGCCACCCTATCGGCTTATATTTGATTCCTCTCTCCTTTCTTTTCTTTCCCTTCTTCTCTCATTCTCTCCTTACCTCTCCCCTCACCCTCTCTTTCTTTCTCTCTTCCCCCACAATTTTTTTAAAAAACTTATATTGAAATTTTTCTTTTTTTTTTTTCCTATTTTAATATTAAACTTTTTCAATTTCTTTGTTCTTTTTGCCTCTCCATTTGTCTTTCGTCTGGATAAATTGACGCCATTTATTAAAAAAAAATCTTCGGTCTGAAAAGATGAATATTCATGAAATAAATTATAACTGAATGGATTTTAACGATCGTCTGTACTAATTATATATATATATATATATATATATATATATATATATTTAAGAAACCAGCAGTCCTGCTACTGTTGTTTCTACCTGTCAAGTAAAGCCTGACGATACTTCATTGGTAGGAACTACGGTACCAGGAAATATGTTTTTCTAAATTACAATATATCTTAGTTTTCAGTGTGTTTTTTTTACTTATTTCGATAGATCCTTTTTTGTATTACCACTGATTAAGTATCATAGAAACTACTTGTATATATATATATATATATATATATATATATATATATATAAACAAAATGAACACAAAACGATCAGCTTTAAAAAAAGGACTCGTAACTAGAAAAACAGAATGAAAAAAGAATGTTAACAACAAATACTTTTTCACAGCCAACCTAGTTCTGCCGAATCAGAATCAACGTTGAGTTTACGCAAGCGAATGAGCCAATTGGAATAAAGTGCCATGCAGATTTAAATTTTTCCCACTTGTGACGAATGCAGCTATCAATTTTTTTTGCATGCTAGCATGCTAGTTAACATTCGTGTCAGTCAGCTGTTGGCTCTCACGCTGGCCAATAGAATCTTCCTGTCGATTCGTGGCAGCCAGCTATAGGCTCTCACTCTGGGCAGTAGAAAATGGACGTAAACTACATGAAAACTAAAGTAGAAGCATGACAAAATCGATTATTTCCACTATCGGTGGGAGATGGGAAATGCAAAGTGGGTCTTGGCTAAATTGGAGGATAGGCATGTAAATTTTGGTGCAAATCAGTCGAAAATTGCGGCCGTGCATTCGTTACACACACACACACACACACACACACACACACACACACACACACACACACACACACACACATATATATCCTGCCTTTTATATATATATATATATATATATATATATATATATATATATAAAGAGTGTATCAAAAATATTTTTCAAACATTGTGGGTGGGTTCCTCCCCCAAAACAAGGTCACAAGTCCATATGAACATATGCTCACAAATCCTTAGTTTTTGACATAAATGTTTACGGTAGACTTTTTTAAATGTACAACCAAAGATAGAATCAAAAATACATTTAGAAACTTTGGAGGTGGGTTTCTAACACCAAAACAAGGTAAAATGTCCACATAAACATATGTCAAAAAGGCCATCGTTGTACATCTACGCAGTAACTCATAACAAATATTCTAAATATCCTCCGCTCGCGTCTACACACGTATGCACCCGTCGGATCGTTGACTGGCGGACACTTTCAAATACTTCCACACAGTGTCGAATGATTTCGCAGGCTGCGATTACACGAGGACGAAATGCCTCTGCATTATTAAAGTCTGCTGCATAAACCATTTGTTTTCGGTTTTACGGGTAAACGTGCGGGTCATGGAAACGGTCCTCCTCTATCTCTCCATCTTTCTTGGTTGATGTCAGCCAGTTCATCGAGAACAATGTGACCAACATGTACTGGAACCCCCTCATGCAGAATCACATGCGTTTTAGCATTAGCAGTGTAAAATGAGATAAATTGGAAATCTATTAAATAAAAAATGGTGTCATTAAAAATATTATATTTTGTCTAATTTCTAGAAATAGGTTGTTACCTCACTATGTTCGTACCGCAGGATAAATAATTTCAGTTTCTGTTCCACCTATTTATGTAATAGTTATGCAAAACAATATTTCTTGTCATTGCACTTAATTCAGGTGTTTGTATTCATCACAATATATATCGAATATTTTTGAATGAAATGCTCAGATCAAAATTCAATTATAAACCCTGTGTCTCGGGCGACAGACTGATTAGTTCTCGCTTGTAAATACACTCGCACATACATATATTGACGCATATTTTCCTCGTGTCTTCAGGCTGCTGATTTTGGTAAGTAACATATCGACCGAGTGCCATAACTTTAATCACGCCACGCTTCTTCAACATAAATACATTGACTAACTGTTTACCATGCTTAAGTAAATTTTCAAGTGACAGGTATATTGATTAATAAAGAGATGAAAATGAAAGGATGAAAACTGGGGTTGGCGGTGGTGTGGAAGAAGAAGAATAAAAATGAGGAGGAAGAAGAAGTAGGAGGAGGAGAAGGAGGAGGAGAAGAAGAAGGAGCATAAATAATATAATAATAAGCACTTTAAAAAGAAAATATCATTCTTCTTCAAGGTGCCGTGTCTCTTCAGGACGTTGGCGATCAAGGCTCTCCACAATTTCCACTCCGTTGTAGCTCTTAATAAATTTTGTCTTTTCGACATTCCTAAAACTTGTTCCGCCATCATCGTATGCTATGCTATGCGTTGTTTTCTACTAAGCCTCTTCCTTTCAATCAACCCTGGGAATATCAAGTTTTCCAAGACTGCTTTCCTCATTATACGTCATAGACATTGCAACTCTCTCTATATAATGTCCTTTTTGTCTCGATTTTCTCTAGAACTTCGTCGTTGCTTACATGTTCGGTCCGTGGTATTCTCACAATCCTTCTGCAGAACAACATTTCCGTTGCTTCAAGTCTCTTCTTCATCTGTCACGAGATTACCCAGCATTCACTGCATATATAAAATGGGTTGATATTACATAACAGTTCAGCACTCTTTTCTTTGTTTCTCAAGATTTGTTTCTGTTTCTTAATACTTTGCTTAGCTTTTAGAAGGCATTCGTTCGTTAAAAGAACAACATAAGATGCGAGCTGAAAACTAAATACATCAAATTCAATCAAGTACAAACGCTTTACAGAATTTCGAAAATGTAGCACAGAAATCCGAAGGTGAACTGGGATATAGAAAGAGGCTGTTCAAAATCTAAGCAAAATATTAAGAAACTTGAAAATTTCGCTAGAAAAAATGCTGGTTTTTTAACTGCTACGTAATATCACTCTTCCTATATGACAGTGGATGTTGAACAATATTCTCAAAGATGTAGAGATGACTTGATGCAGCAGAAGCCTAATTCTACAGAAGGATGCTGAGAATACCATGGACTGAACATGTGAGTTTGTTTTGTTTGTTTGGGGTTTTATGGCATATCAACCACTATGTGTTATTTAAGGCCAGATCCAGTATTTACTAGATATATCAAAAACGTATAGCTGGCAACATCATTGTTTCAAAAACGTATAGCTGGCAACATCATTGTTTAAATTTTTTTCTACTGATTGACCCTAAGCCACCGCTTTCCATCACATTTTAGGGGTAATGTGTTAGTATATTTAGTGTAGGGTTTGGGTGGGAAAGTTAATTGTTAATCGTATGTCACCTGGTGTTACAACGTAATGCGGTCGTAAGCCCTTATAAAAAAATGTATATAGATGTGTTTATGAAAATATCGAAACTTTTGAGGAGATTAGTCTAGGTAATGTTTTATTCAACGAAACGAAACAATGACAGATAATAATGTCCTTTATTTCCTATTTAGAAGCGATGTATGAATTTTGCGGTGAGTAACGGCGAAAGTTGGTCACGTGAGACACGAACAGAATGATCATTTTGCTCCCACTGTGTGAAAATATTTCAGTAGAATCTCACTTGTGTCATCTCAACTTCAATCATTCTCCCATCATCGTAATGTATCTTTCGTCTGCCACTTGTATAAATACTTCAATGGTAGTTGCTCTGACGAGATTTCTTCTATGGTATCTATATGCTATGATTTTAACCGCAGTACTAGATTAGTCCCAAGATTTCATCATTTTACAGTTGAAATGGATAGATGTAACCGTATAACAGTTTCTTTTCTCGAACTGCTCGCTTCAGAATGGCTATTGGGCGCATAAACTCCAATGAGATGAAGAGCCTTATCTTAATATTAACATCCAGCACGTAAAGCCTGTCCGCCGGATCTGCGAAGACAAGACCAAACGCCGCGTTGAAATACTTGCTTACCAGCCTGGGAACTCCTCTCGAGCGACCATCAAAGCATACTTAGCGAAAGGTATAAATCCTCATTTTCCAGCCCCCAGATATGGATTAATTAATAAGACATTTATCAGTAAATATTATTATTTGCATACAAAAAGAAATTACAATCTAAAAATATATTCTGTCATTAAATAACATGCCAAGAGTTGATAAGCCGTAAAAACGAGTCAATTAAAAGAACCAATTATAATGCCGTGTCTTTTTCAATAGGAAGATTGTCATGGCCCACCACAGATTACTTTTCTTTATTGTCTGTAAATTGCATGGAATTCTTTAGCATTTTAGTGGAGTGGTTTCCTGTTGGCTACTCCACGGTTTGGAATACTGTGTTTCTTTCTTACTTCTTAGACTGGTTGTCAACCAAAGTTGGACAGTTGAATCTGATCTGCTCCCGTAAGCTAGGGGGAGAAGAGATCATTTTCTGCTTTCCGCAAGGGTATTAGTGTGAAAGTAAATGCAACAAATCGGATTTTGAACTCTGCTAGCTCATTCTACATTCCTCGACAATATACATTAGACTAGCCTTACATTCAGTCCATATATACATAGATTTCAATTATTTTTCAGCCGCCTACAAGACAGGCCGTTTCAAAAGGTAATACAATACCTGTCTGTTCCATGTTATTTAACGTTATCTTTCTTCTAAACTGGATAATCACCTATCTATCTATCTATCTATCTATCTATCTATCTATCTCTCTATCTATCTCTCTCTCTCTCTCTCTCTCTCTCTCTACATATATATATATATATATATATATATATATATATATATATATATATTGTATTTTATATGCACGCATATATATATATAAATATGAAGAAATAACAGTGAAACTGAAAGGCAAGACTATATATGACCAGACAAGTCTGGAAAAAAATTGCATTTAAACTTTTCAAATTTCATTGTTCTAGCATCTTTAGCATTTACTCTCGGTACTTAATTGTAACCGAGACTCGCTTTTCCAATCTCCAGCTCACCCTACACATGTATAATTCCATTAACAAAAATAGTCTGATTAATTTCTTCTAGTGGACAAAAAAGCTTTACCTAGTGTTGTGAATATGGATTATCTCCCCTTTGATAATCCAAGCTATAAAAACTGTATATTTCCGCTTGTCAAGTAGACGAGTAGTATGATTCTTAATTGAATAAATTATAATGAAAACAGGACAAGATTACTAGACAGAATATCTTGTCCTGTTTTCATTACACCTAGATTTTTCCATCTAGTCATTCATTGGCCTAAATTCGGTATAAGTCATTTGTGTATCACATTCATCCGTACCTATATGTCCGGTCGTTTGAACAGGAGTAGAGGTTTTTATCCTTTGTTCCCTGTTTACGACTGTGTTTCCAGTTCCTTCTAAATTCTTCTTGTTCTCTTTCACGCATAGTAGCCATTTAAGTCTTAATGACATTATCACTTTAATAAGGGGAATACTTAATTGAATAAAATAAATCGTATATTTTTCTATTGTAGTTTATTTTTTGAATATATATATATATATATATATATATATATATATATATATATATATATGTATATATATATATATATATATATATATATATATATATATATGGCGGTACTCTTTTGGAAAAACGTCGGATAGCTCAACTTGCAGTAAAACACATCGGTACCCGAAGAAAAATGAGAAATAAAAAAAGAAAAAACCAAGTACATAAACCAATGCGAAAACAATCGTCCAGTGTTCAAACTCCAAGACCAAAGAAAAAAAAAACGAGTAAAAGACAACTACGTAAAGTGCTCAATACACTAAGTACTGGAAAACCTGATATAATCCTAAGGAGCCAGGCAAACCTACCTAGGATTCACCTAAACAGATCTTCAGTGTAATCCTGGCTGTAAAGGAAAATTATGGAACAGTATTTATAGCTAAAACCAAAAGCCCAAAAATAACCGTGACCACGTGACAAAAAATAAAATAAAATAAAATAATAAAAGAAGCCAAACGATGGGATGGGGGTATGTACTTTATACTTATTTATGTACTTCAAAATGGTTTCTTTATTATCTTCTTGATTGATCTTCCATACATATGTGGACAGGGCAGTACTATGTTTATAGGTTTCGCTATTGAAACTACTGAGGTGGTTATAATATCGTTTTTTGAAACTATTCTGTGTTGATTCGATGTAAACTTTAGGGTTCTTATCAATATTTTCCGGTTTATTTCTGTATATTTTTACTTGATAAACCACGCACTCTTGTTGGAATTTGCCCTGGAGAGGGTAGCTTTTCCTTATTTCTACAATTACACTCTCATATATATATATATATATATATATATATATATATATATATATATATATATATATATATAAGTGTTGACTCTAAGTGTTGTCTTCTATGTTCACTTTTATATTTATATATATATATATATATATATATATATATATATATATATATATATATATGAGATGAGGAATTATGATTATTTGACTGCTATCTTCACAAAATTGCAATATTTCAGGTGATTAGAATTTCGTATTCTGGTTCCACACGCCATGTCTCTTCCGGTTATCTCCCTTTAACCCGACGTCGCCACTTCTGTAGCCTGGTATTGAACTCACCACACTTTGGGTTTAGTCACAGGATTTAACCAACGCCCTTATGTTGGTCAATGTGCCGTTGAGAACATCTGATTATGAATTTCTGGGTCTCAACAACCATTTTTACCAGTGCTCATATTGCAATTTTTCCGTTATTATTATTGCATATTTTTTACCATAGCTTACATTGCAATTTTCTGTTGTTCTTCATTGCTTCTCTCTAGCACTCTTTATTACTGCTTCCCATATTGTATTCATTTCTGTGCTTGGGCGGCTCAGGAGATTTTTGTGCCCTAGCACATTGTGAATATGGCAATAAAGATGAGAATAACAGTTGGAATATCGCAAACAATGTAAATACACTTTACAGTTTCTTTTTTTGTAATTTGGCGCCAAAACTAGTTGTTTCATACTTTAAATAAGAGAAAATTATTATACATCATTAAAAAAGTGAGTCATTATTTTTTATTAGAAATTTTATTATGGCACAAAAAAATCATTTTATGATTAAATTTTGCTCTCGTCAAAATATCCTCCTTTAGCCTTGATTACTGCAGCACAAATTTCTGGCATTCGTTGCAATAGTTTCTCAATGTATAAGTTTGTTCCTCGATTCCATTCTTTTTTCAATGGCGTTAAGAGCAGTTTTTTTCAAGTTTTTTCACTCTTCCGCCAAGTTCATTCCATGCTAAATCTGGGGGCTGCTCAAATTTTGAACTGTAGTGTGTATATGTAACAAAGTCTATATCAAATGTTACTTAATATATATATATATATATATATATGTGTGTGTGTGTGTGTGTGTGTGTTGTTTTATACATACACACACACACACATATATATATATATATATATATATAGAGAGAGAGAGAGAGAGATAGATAGATAGATAGATAGATAGATATGTATAACAAAGTCTATATTAAAGTTGTTTAAGAAAAGTTTCTATTATCTCTCTCTTCAACCAACTAACAAAAACAGCAGGTAATATGGCTTCTATTCTTCTATCGCATTCGTAGAGATCCCATGTCTTTGCCGCTCTGTCACAGCCTCTTAAATCAGATTAGAGTATTTATTTTGATTTTGATTTTCTTTTTAACAAAACCTGTCATTTGTATCTTATCTTGATTCTACAACGGGTTTCTTCTCGACAATCAAGCCAGATGACAATGTTGTGCTCTCAACGGTGTCATTGGTGTTTGTTATCATCTTTCCTTTTTTTTTCTTCTCTATCCGCTTCTTTAATTTTCTTTTCTTTTTCTTTTTTTGTTCTGCATTTAGTTGTTTTGGTCGACAACTTTTGATACTAAATGCACTCGAGCCGTTACCAAGTGACGTTAATTTAAAGTTGATTAATAAAAAAACTTTAAAGAATCTTTAGCGTAAGCACGTTAATTTAAATAACAATCTCCTTTTTTGTTTGATATTATATCTCAATTAATGGAATATATTATGGTGAATAAAACCAGTCACTCAAGAGAGCAATTTTTTGTCCAATTCTCTTTGTCAAAAAAATAACGTCAAACAATAATCATAATAATCATCTACGATTTAAAAAAAAATGTCTACAAATCAGGTTGACGTTCGTTTGAGATTTGGGGTATGGTTATACAGCATAGGACTTTATGTTTGGGCTACTCTCAGGATTTCGAAAAATCGTCTAAAAATTCCTCCCATTTTCAAATTAATCTACTAGCTCAGTTCCGACCAAAGATGTGATAACACAGAAAACCGCACGATCAACAAAGTTAACCAACGTCGAACTTGGTCAGTAGCTAGGTGGGCTCCCGCTTGGGAATACCAGCTACTGTAGGTTTGGATGTGCAGGTGATGCAATAGATAATGGCTTGTAATTGCTAAATTCCAATTCATGTCTGGTTCGTTGTATTCACTTACGCGCAAAAACCCGGAGCGCGTTTTCTCCATGAAGCATTTTATCATATATACAATAACAATAATAACCATGAGGAGATTAACGCATTACTGGGTAGGCTTATGGCCACATCACTTTGAATCACCACTTCCCCTACGATCACTGAAGTTAAACATCGTCAAGCCTGTCATTAGCTAGATGAGCAACCGTTCGGGAATACCAGGTACTGTTAGCTTGGATGTGAGGGTGGTGTAATGGATTATGGTTTGGAATTGTTAATCGGATAACCGAGTTCCAATTTCAGTTTGGTTCGTCATATTCACTTACGCGCAAATAATTTTGAGAAAAGGCATGCTTTCACAACTTCCCCCCAACTACGGGTTAATTAGTAGGACTCGTTTCAATCAACTAGTATTATCTCAAAAAGTAAAATAAATTGCTTACAAAATATTTAAATTTCTGCATTAACCCTTTGACCCATGACCACCGGTTGAACAGTGGTAGATTGGTTTATTTTGTTTTACGGCATATCAACCTCGATGGGTTATTTAATGCCAACAACATTTTTTATTGCTGGTAATATTTTGTTTTGTCAAAAATCTGTTTCTGATAATATTTTTCCTTCAAAATTGTATTACTGGTAATAATTTTGTTCAAAAAAGTATTGCTGGTAATAGTTAACTATTTTCCCATATCTGGGACCCTAACAGGTGCTGCCGCCCCGGGTCAGGGTGGACCTGAGAACACCAGCAATTAAGAGGTGGTTCCACGCTCCTCAAAACCTTCTGATCAGAGGTCTTGCTGCTGGATGTAGTTTATCGTCTTACCCAGGACACGAACAGTGGTAGAGAAAAATGACTTAATGTTCAGGTACCGGTTGAATGGTGGGTAAACACTTGTAACTATTTTTATATCTACCGTGAAACATTAAATACCTGTTATTTGAGAATTATGACTCAGGACCACAGGCAGAAAGGTTAAAATTGTCCAGGGACGCAGATCTCGAAGGGTTAAATAACCCATATAGGTCGATATGCCGCTAAAGAATGACAACCAACCAAACATTACTGGATAAATTTTCCTTAAATTAGCCTTTTTTAACGAAATTTACCTTTCTCTCTAAAGATACCTGTAGCGCCGGCGGATGTTAAACTTTATTTTATCCCTCTTTAAAAAATGGAAGCCACTACCTACTAGATTAAATAGCATCAACATCTTAGCTTAGTCGGAGTTAATCAAACCAAAGACAAAGAAACTATGACATTTCTTCATCTGTCGTGTGCCCTGTCCTTTCAGGAGAAAGAAAAACGAAGCTCGCCACAACTTTCTGTCCTTTATGGCTCCAAGGTTTGCTATTCTTTCTAGCCATAACTCTATTGTAGGTTATTCACTGCTTTTCTCAGGTCCTCTTTCCGTCAATATATCTTTTGAGTGTAAATTTATTCCATTCCACTTACCTCATTTTGTACCAGGAACATTTCAGTGTCTCTTTATGATTCAAAATGTAAGTTTGCTTCTTTTTTGTTTCCATTTTCTCTAAAGTCCTTGGCTTCTCAGTATCATTCTGTAGAACAATAACGCCTTTTCCTCAAGTCTCTTCCTCGTTTGTGAGATTTTCCATCATTCAATTCCATATAAGAAAAATCAATATTAATTACTAATTATTAATTGTCATTAGAAATGTTTACGGCCATAGTGTAGAGGGTACGAAGTGTAGATCTTCACCATTTTACAGTTTTAATTTCTCGCATGTGCGTATATTTGTTTTTGATTTCGTCCACTGCACCATATAGTAGGGTCGATTGGGCACCGTCTGTAGGAAGAGGAGCACCATGAAGCTATTCTCTCAGCAACGTATACGGACACTACAAGCTTTACTACTTGGCATTCGCGCCGGAGTGTTTGGGTGTCATTCTGAGCACAATGCAGAAGATTCGGAAAGAGTTGGATGAATCTAAGGGTGATTACGAACGCGTTTGGAGTGATCACTAGTGATGGCGACGTTATGCGTCTATTCATCTTCTCACACGGCCTCAGACTCAACACTGAGGCCTACATCAAGTGCCTTCAGGACGTACTGCTACCGTAGTTCAAGAGGTTGCCTGCTGGTAGACCTTATGTCCCGGTAACAGAAATCTGCACAATGCCACACAAGTAGAACCGAATCATTCCCATGAGACAATTTCTGCGACCACATCGGCATATGGCCACCTAACTCCCCAGACAGCAACCCACTTGATTATTATGTGTGGGCCACAATTGAGTGAGTGAACAACAAAAGTCCTTGTAACACCAAAAATGAACTGAAGGTAAGCATTCATCATCTTAAATAAGGAGACCGTCCAGACGAGATGCGGGAGATTCCGGAGTTGTCTGGAGTTCGTGGTTGAAGCCAATGGCGATTTTATTGAATACATTTACCCTTTAGTATTTCAAGGTAATTTTATTTAATATTGGTAAATATATCTGTTAAAATGTTATATCAATATTTAGACGATAATTTATACATTGCCTCCTGTATATTGCGGAGATAGATAGATAGATAGATAGATAGATAGATAGATAGATAGATAGATAGATAGATAGAGAGTAACAGATAGGTAGATACATGAAGGTTATTAGATAGATAGATAGAGAGAGAGAGAGTAACAGATAGGTAGATATATGAAGGTTATTAGATAGATAGATAGATAGATAGATAGATAGATAGATAGATAGATAGATAGATAGATAGATAAAGAGTAACAGATAGGTAGATACATGAAGGTTATTAGATAGATAGATAGTAACAGATAGGTAGATACATGAAAGGTATTAGATAGATAGATAGATAGATAGATTGATTGATTGATAGATAGATAGATAGAGAGTAACAGATAGGTAGATACATGAAGGTTATTAGATAGATAGATAGATAGATAGATAGATAGATAGATAGATAGATAGATAAAGAGTAACAGATAGGTAGATACATGAAGGTTATTAGATAGATAGATAGATAGATAGATAGATAGATAGATAGATAGATAGATAGATAGATAAAGAGTAACAGATAGGTAGATACATGAAGGTTATTAGATAGATAGATAGATAGATAGATAGATAGATAGATAGATAGATAGATAGATAAAGAGTAACAGATAGGTAGATACATGAAGGTTATTAGATAGATAGATAGATAGATAAAGAGTAACAGATAGGTAGATACATGAAGGTTATTAGATAGATAGATAGATAGATAGATAGATAGATAGATAGATAGATAGATAGATAGATAGATAGATAGATAAAGAGTAACAGATAGGTAGATACATGAAGGTTATTAGATAGATAGATAGATAGATAGATAAAGAGTAACAGATAGGTAGATACATGAAGGTTATTAGATAGATAGATAGATAGATAGATAGATAGATAGATAAAGAGTAACAGATAGGTAGATACATGAAGGTTATTAGATAGATAGATAATAACAGATAGGTAGATACATGAAAGGTATTAGATAGATAGATAGATAGATAGATAGATAGATTGATTGATTGATAGATAGATAGATAGATAGATAGATAGATAGATAGATAGATAGATAGATTGATTGATAGATAGATAGATAGATAGATAGATAGATTATGCAGGTACTGAAATGCAACTATCTCGGTATGGCAGAAACACAGCGGAATCTGTGACACGAAATCAAAATCACATCGGAATAACATAGTATGAAGCGTTCCAGGAACCAAACCGACGGATTATACGGTGAAATAACATTATACCCCCTCCCCCGTAAAAAAAATAATGCTAGACTGCTATATGTCAGCGAATTCTTACAGATGTGGTCCTACCAATGTATCAAGAGAGGCACGTGGACAGAACATGTGAGCAACAAAGAAGCTTTTAACAGAATGGAAACAACAATGAAACATTTTTACGAAATATGCTGAAAAGAAACGAATTTAAAAATTCTGAGACACGCATTGAGAAAAGGGACCTTAGTGAACTGAACACGAACAGGGCAGACTGGGGAGCAGTGGGAAAACGACGAGTACCCGGAAATAACCACGAATAATCGTGTTAAATAGTTTTGTGAATGTATTTTTGCGCATAAAAAACGACATTCTATTCAAAGATAGTCAAAATGTGCCACGCGTGATGCACTCTAGAACAGTCATGCATCTTTCGATACATGCCTGACGAGGCAGATCTTTCCCCCGACGTAGATTGCCATTTCTTTTTGCGGTAGTCTAGTTGCCATTCAAGGCTATAGAACCCAGGAGAGAAGAAGCGGATCCACACCTTTCCCAAAGTAAGTTAATGTAATGAATTCGACTGGAATTCGAACTCGGCTCTTTGGTTCCTCAATCCGGGCCGCTAACCATTACTCTACTGATTCCGTATTTATAAAAATAAAGAAAGTTTTGCCTTGTATCTTCAGGGCATAGACCACATGCATGGCAGTAACAGACTTCCTCTTGGCATACTCAGTGTACGTGACGGCATCACGAATAAAATTCTCAAGGAAAACCTTAAAGCCACCACGTGTCTCCTCGTAGTTTTTTTTTTTTTTAAGCATATCACCCCAAGCAAGGCTGGAAGCCACTAGCACGCAAGGGGTTACAGAAGGTTTGGAGGAAGAGCAGATAGGAGTGGTAAAGGAGAGGATGTGGAGAAAGATAGTGGATCGATCAAGGCAAGGGGGTTACAGAAGATTTGGAGCGAGAGCAGATAGGATTGAAAGGTGAAAGAATGTGGAGAAGGGAAGTGGATAGATCAAGGCAACTGGAGATGTCGATTGACGTTACACTTAAATAGTTGGAGATTGTATTTGTCAGGGAAACAGGAATAATGAAGGGAGTTCCACAGGCGAGATGTGCGAGACATGAAGCTATTGGAGTAGAAGAGACGTCTACATCTAACAGTTTCAACGGTGAAGGGGTGGGAACGGGATGCCAGCCTCGTAGGAATTTTGAGACCAGAGATTCGCTTGACACAACCTCCGCGAGCCAGCCGGCGAATAGCGGGTTTTGTGATTCCCTGGATGTTATCACTGAGCACTTTGTGGGCCTTGTAAATGGTGACCCTCACTGTAAAAAAAATATGTAAGGCGGATCGTGTAACCGTTATGGAGTGCTGAGTTCTATTCTCCATCGATACAGTTATATTCACTTTTGGATCTCTCTTCCTTATTTTATGGCTTAAATAACACACACACACACACACACACACACACACACACACACACACACACACACACACATATATATATATATATATATATATATATATCATTTCACTCCAAGCAAGGTAACAAAGTCATTGGGACGTGGGGGTAGTTCAGTTATGTGCCATGCGTGATACACGCTTAGGCGATCATGTATCTTTCGATACATGACTGACGATGCAGATTTTTTTCCCGCAGTAGGTTGTCATTTCTTTATTCTGTAGACCAGTGGCCATCCAAGGCTATAGAACCCGGTCTGTGCTGCAATTTACCCATAGCTGGTGTGAAAACAAGAGGATTCATACCTTTCCCAAGGGTAATATTGCACGTAAGTTAATGCAATAAATTTGACTGGAATTCGAACTCGGATCTCCGATTCCTCAATCCTATCTGCAATTCATTACTCCACTATAAGAAAAAGAAAGCCATTAAAAACAGAAATTAAGAAGACGCATTTAAATTTTCGAATATCAAATTTGACAGCAAAGCAAGGAATCCGGACGAGAGTTCAACAAGCAAAGAGCGCAAGAAAACAGAGTATTGGAATGAAACTTACGGCTACATCTCACCATTTCAACTTGATGAGATCTTGCCGCCAATCTAGTAATGCGCTTAAATTCATAGCGGAAAGTAATATTTAATTTGAAAAAAAAAAAAATACAAAAAGTAGAGAATAGTGTATTGCTGGTCTTTAATCTATCTTAAACTTATTAGCCACAATTACTGACCCAAACATAACATAGTATTCCTTACACCAAAACAATATATTCTTATTTACCATTCTTACTGCAGCTTCCATAATAGCTTATGTCTCTATGAAGTCCTAACTAGTTCCCATATGTAGAATTTGGCTGAGGCGGGGGTGAATAAATATAACAACGTAGTGGAAAGTTCATCAGAAAATTTACCATTGAAAATATTTATAGGAAAATCACAGGGAATATTAACGGTATGCGAAAATGACTGAGGCCGAGATGCAAGGTCAGGAGCAATGATATTGCAGATTAAAGAGATTTTCCAAGCGTAGCTTAGATGTGGCACAAGGCCGAAAGTAGAGGGCACCCAGTGAGGATCGAACACACTATTCAATCGTAATTGTTCTAGCGAGACAAGCTTGCTGACCATTACACCGCCTGGAGGTACCCTACATTGCAGCTTATACTTTGTTTTTTTTTATTTTTATTTTTTTAATCACCGAATACTGAATATATATCAGATTCACCGGACCATATGTGGCAGCAACTATTCAAAGCATAGACGAATGGTAGATTTATAAATATGGAAATACATGATTACATAGAATAGGGGTGCAGTCCTGTCCCACCGGGCGATAGCTCAGTAATTTAAAACGTTAGTTCTCGTCTTCCAAGTAATTGTGAGTTCATGACTTGATAGTGAGATCAATCTACACATTAAGATTCCGTGGGTACAGGGCGAGCAATAACTGGGGATTACTACTACTGCTACTTCTTCACTGGAGCGGGAACAACCTACGCCCATGGATTAAATAAAAATCTCTGTTCAAAATTCCTTTAGATTTCTCGGATTTACAAGTACCTGAAGAAGGTCTCAGATCACAATTGTCTGAATGATGTGATTATAGCAACAAGTATATTATGTGTTCAAATAACAGAAAATAACACCGTATTTTGTCTGTTTTCGTTGACATTGTTAATTATTACTACGTCTAAATGGGATATTTTTTTAAGTATAAGAACCGCGAAAAGAATAAAGTGGGATTTGTGTGCAAAATTTCTTGTTCCAGTTCGAACCGAGATAAAGATGAATTGCCTAAAAAGGAAAAAAAAGGTGTCGTTTTCTTCAAATCTAACACTGTTTACTATTCTAAGAATCTGCCATTTTTGAAAATAAGAAACAAATTATAAGTTATGATTATGAGTTTTACCTTATTTTATTTATTTCAGTGCAGGTATGTGTTTATTTTTCGTTTCGGAAGATTTCTCGAATTCTTATTCATTTACTTGTCAAAATAGTGATATACTGCCAAGCGATTTCAATGTTTTTTTTTACTAAAATTTCTGTTAACACAGAAAAATATGGCTTTCGTTATTTTATCTTATTTTTTTAAATGCACAGCATTATTTTTCACTAGCGCGTTATTTTGACAGAAATGCGAATGTCTTTTAGTGTTTATTTCGGATAGATTCACAACAAAGACATTGATGACGAGCATGACAACGACAGTTGATTAGCAAATATCTTCTATGGCAAGAGGGGAATCAATAAAACCATAACTTGACACGAAGATATTAACGAAATTTTGATCTGATAAATTCTCTGTATAATGGCATATTAATTAAATATTCGAATTATAGTCTCGAGTCTCTTGCATTTACTTTCACACATCTACTCTTTGGAATGATATAAAATTCCATCGTCTACCCACACCGCACAGCTAAAAGATCTGTCAAAATAAGGCGCTGGTGAAAAATAATTCTGTCCATGCAAAATAAATAAATGAAATATTGAAATACATATTTTTCTGTGTTAACAGAAATTTTAGTAATGAAATCGCTTGACAATATATCACTATTTTGACAAGTAAATGAATAAGAATTCGAGAAATGTTCTGAAATGAAACGAAAAATAAACACATACCCGCAAAACAGACACAATATTGTGTTAATTTCCGTTACTTGAACTCATAATATACTTCTTGCTATAATCACAACATTTAGACAGTTGTGATCTGAGGCCTTCTTTAGGTACTTCTAGATGCGGGAAATCTACTAGGAATTTCGAATAGCGACTTTTATTTAATCCAAGAAGAGGAAGAAAAGTAGTAGTAGTAGTAGTAGTAGTAGTAGTAGTAGTAGTAGTAGTAGTAGTTGTAGTATTTTGTTATTCAGGGTAGACTGGGAAATCTAGAAGGCGGGGGGGGGCAAAACCGAATTGGAAATCAAAGATTGTTGGATCTGGGGTGGAGATAACATGTATATAAAAGAAAAATACGATAAGACTTTAACATCTATGGATGATCCAAAACATAGCGATTATCCCGAAGACTGTTACCAATAACGGGCATTAGACCTGAAAATGGTGCCTCATCATTAATATTCCCTATCAAATTAAGCGAATTGATAATGAAAACTATTCTTAAAAAAAATAAATATATTTTCCTTTACATCAGATTTAGTCAGTTATGTTCCATGTATGATACACGCTTAGGCGATCATATATTTTTCGATACGTAACTGACGTGGCAGTTTTTTTCCTGGAGTAGGTTGCCGCTTCTTTCTGCAGTAGACAAGATACCATCCAAGGCTATAGAACTCGGTCTGTCCTGCTATTTATCCATAGCTGGGGGGAGAAGAAGAAGATCCATACCTTTCCCAAGGGTATTAGCACGTAAGTGAATGTAATGATTTGACAGGAATTTAGAACCCGGCTCTCCGGTTCCTTAATGCGAGCCGTTATCCATTACTCCACCGTGCCTTATGCTTTCCAAATCAAATGCTTCGCAATAATTTTCTTTTTAAGCAACAAATATTTATAAATTATCCGGAATATAATTCTGATGAATAAACAGAAATGATTTCTATCTGCATCTATCTTTCTCTTTCTCTCTTTATTTCTTCTATATAATAAATGCCAATCTCAGTCTGTCAGTGTGTCACACTTTTTTCAGTTAAAGGGGCAAAACTTGCAATAGCTCATCTTCTTCTATATAATAAATGCCAATCTCAGTCTGTCAGTGTGTCACACTTTTTTCAGTTAAAGGGGCAAAACTTGCAATAGCTCATCTTCTTCTATATAATAAATGCCAATGTCAGTCTGTCAGTGTGTCACACTTTTTTCAGTTAGAGGGACACAACTTGCAATAGCTCATCTCCTTTTATATAATAAATGCCAATGTCAGTGGGTCACTGTGCCACACCTTTCAATTACTCTATATGAAAAATTCCAATCCCATTTATCCATTTTAATAGGTAAAAAACTATTCGTACAATAGAAAAAATGATACATAATCTTCATTTAATACTTTGTAGAATAGCCAGTATTTACTTCTACAGTAACCAAACTCTTGTTGTAGTTCTCATTTAATGATTTACAAATTTTAGTTGGTATTTTATTCCACTCTTCTTCACATATGGTCTTCAGATCCAGAATGTTTGTGTGAGATCCCGATTGGATTTGAATTTTTAAATAACGCCACAGATTCTCGATTTAAACTTCGGGACTGACTTGGCCATTTCAGGATATTTACATTATTTTTAGCAAGCCATTTCTTTGTAGATTTTGTAGTGTGCTCAGGCTCATTCTCTTGTTGGAAGATCGAGTCATGAGGACGTTCAAGATTTTCAACTGAAATCATTAAATTTGCTTCCAAAATATTTTGATATGCTGCAGCATTCATTCTACCATCTATTACCGATATGTTGCCAGTACTTTTTACAGACAAAATATCCCTAAACCATGACGCTGACACCACCAAATTTCACTGTTGAAACAATCTACTTTCGTTTG
>OZ038487.1:98439384-98589384 GCA_964036315.1 Acanthosepion esculentum
AATTATTTTTTTAATTAAATGCACAAAACTCTGAAAAATCTAAATCATCGAGTTTTTTGTTAAAAAAATTTCCGTAATTGTCCAAACTTTTACCTCAATTGTAAAAATACAAACCCCCAAAAAAATAAACCAATATTTAATTAAGAAAGTTTTTAATGGATTTTCTGAATAATATATACGAAGGTAATTATTATCTGAAAGAAAAAATTTTTTTTTGATGAACAATGAATTTTTACATTAATTTTCTTTTTTTTTCAATTTTAAATACACAATATGACAAAAGGTTGTTATATATTTATACATTAAGTTCTTTCTGCAACCTTATGGAAATGATATATTATGTTCTCTACTTTTTAGAGATCATAAATTTGAAAGCTTATTAAAATCTGACAACCATAATTATTTTAAAAATAATTTTTAATATTCCAAAATTGTATTTAAAATCGTCTACAACGAAAGTATGGATGCACATTGTTGAAATAATGTCACATGAGTAGTTTCCTTTGATAGAAGCAAGTTTTTTTTTACTTCAGAAATGGCTTTGATTCGTTCAGTAACAAGAAAACAACGCTTGTCAAGTTTTCTGAATATCGTCGTATTATTTTCAATTTTTTTCTTTTTCTATTCAAATATAATCGAATAGTGGGATAAAAGAAAATATCGACTATTTACAATTACAAAAAAAAAAAAACGCCCTTGGAAGTCCACCCAAATTTTCAAGTTTGAAATCGAATGCATAAATTCATTTTACATTACTTTGGAATTATTATCCACACGACAAATTATCAATTAAAACGATTTTTGGAGTTTAAATTTTCTGGAGTTAGCTCGCTACTACTCAAACTAAAAAATACTTGTTGAGTCACAACAAAACCAACATAGCATGTTAATTTTATTAATAAATAAAATAAAACTCATATTACTGCCATATAATTATTAATAAATAGAAAAAAAATCTGCCTTAATAAAAAAGAAATAAAATCTCATTTCATTAAGTTAACCCGTTTCAATTAATGGTGTTTCATGTAATTTTTATATTCTCAGAAAAATATTTCATGACTGAAATAATAAACCTCAATTTAAAAAAATGTATTTTTTTTACTGTTTTATTTTTACTTGTAAAATTTGATTTTTCTTCATAATTTAAATGTTATTTTCAGTGCAGAATTCTTCCTCAAACGTAAGGTAAAAAAAAAAAAAAAATTGGAAAGTGAATTTAAAAAAAAAAAATCTACTAACCAGATTCACTTAAAATTAGAACGAATTATATCACTTTGGCGCTACCATCCAATAAATTTCCGTGCAGTAAGTTGTGAATATATTGACGTACATCTATTAACGCCTGTCAATTCCTTAAAAAAGGAACGACTACGGTTGGAAATATCTCTCTTTAAAAAATTTCTGCTAAAAATGTAAGTAATGTTTCTTTCAAATTACATTAAGTATACTTTAATCATTCTAAATTTCCTAAGATAACAAAAGAAAAAGGTGTAATTGATTTTTCATGATTTTTTAACTAACAAACTATGATCTTTCCGACAGAAATGTCGATAAGTTCGATTTTACGAAATTTTTTGACTCGAAAAAAAAACAAGATTTTTAATAAAATTTTTAACATTTATAGGAATGATTAAAAAATCTGAAAAAATATTCAGAAAATACTTTAGTCTTTCCTCTTTAATAAGAACATAAATATTTAAACGTTAAAAATTGTTTTATCAATTTGGGGACCTTTTGTCGTCAAGGTATACCACTTTTTAGCGAAATATTGGACATACCTAGTTTAATGATACCAGCGCAATATTTATGCTTTTCATTAGCTTATGACTGATGCTAACCCCTAAAAGATCAACACATTACGTCTTCTGATTTCCCCTGACATGTATAATGAATATATTGAATTAATTTCTAAGTCTATTGTTACTAAAGTTGGTACAGTCAGTTATGTGCCATGCGTGATACACGCGTAGGCGATCATGTATCTGTTGAAACTTGACTAATGCATGGAATAATAATGCAACACAAAATGTACTTAGAACAAAATGTATTGAAACAAGAAAGTGTACACAATATTTACATATAGTCTTTTGTATATTCCTGGGAAGACCGTTCCTGGAGAATGTGTTGACTAAGTCTCAGTCGGGCAGAGTCTCTAGTTGAATCTCTTGATTCGCCCTCCTGTCTTCCCGGTACCAACCATATTTATATCGTCGGTACTCCACTATGCAAATTAGGTGGATCCTACCACAACAGTATCGAAAGATACATAACTGACGAGGCAGGTTTTTTTTCCGCAGTAGGTTGTCATTTCTTTCAGCGGTAGTCCAGTTGCCATCCAAGGCTATAGAACCCGGTCTGCCTTGCTATTTTCTCATAGCTGGTGGGAGTGGAGGATTCATACCTTTCCCAATGGTATTAGCACGTAAGTGAATGTAATGGATGGAGTAATGGATAGCGTGAAATTCACGGTGGATTAATGAATGTATACGCCAGCATGTATTTCGTACATTTCTAAAGCATTGAATATTTCTGCCATGTCGAGACTGTTGCTGCCGCTATATATCTCAAGATTCTCGACAAACCCTAAAGAAGGTCCTGTAATTTACTCAGTCCTGACCTGGCATCTCAACTTCAGTAACTTTGATGTGCTTTTCCACTGTCTCTTCTATATTTTCAAGGTAATTGTTCTCATAAGTTTTCCCCTGTCGCATCTTGACAACGTGAATTTAGTCCTAGTAATAGACTGGCAATTAGGTGTCATTTTATTTATTTCCGCCCACACTCCTCGCGCATAGAATTCGCTTATGGTTTCTTGTTTCACTGGCAGCTATGATCTCTATGCAACTCCAATCATTAATTTTTATCTGAAGCGTGTTCTTTTATAGTCTTATCCTCACTAAAATGTTCTGATTATCACTAAACCCTTAGTAGCATTACCGCTTTGTTTAAGGTTATCTGATTTTTTTGAAAGAAATATCAATAATAAGATTAACGGATATATTTGCTATCGATAAAAGAAACAGACTAATATGCGAGTGACGGATTAGGGGAAGTCAAAATTTAGCCAAACAAATACCCTTGGAACAGACGACATAAAATTTGGTACAGAAATCCGAAGAGATATAGACAGAGATAAAAAGGTTTTCCATGAATTGAATGAAGTAGAATGTATAAAGTACTATTAGAAACCAAAAATGAAACTGTTATCTAGTATAAGTAAGAGCTTAATAAACCACACAAAGATGAAAAAGACACTTGAAGAGACAGAAACATGGTTCTGCAAACAGATGCGACGAATAACATCAACGAAACAACGGCGAAAGCGAAGTTTTAAAGAAGATATATACAAGCGGGCAATCGAAGCTATTAGGTTGGTGAAAAAATAATGTCGTTTTCTCACATGAAGTTGAACGTCAAAAAACGACATTATTTTTGCACCAACCTAATAATAAAGGGACAATTGAAAATTCACTGTCATTTTGAGAAAATCGGACCTAGAGACTTTAATACAAATATACCGAAGGCAAGAGAAGCATTCGTCTGTTCTGCTATTCAATCCATAACAGAGGGGGGGGTGATGAATCCATAATTTCCCCGCGGTATTTGCGCGTAAGTCAATGTAACGATAGATAGATAGATAGATAGATAGATAGATAGATAGATAGATAGATAGATAGATAGATATGATCAGACTGCCATAGATAGATAGATAGATAGATAGATAGATAGATAGATATGAACAGACAGCCATGGAAAGATAGATAGATAGATAATTAGATAGATAGATAGATAGATAGATATGAATAGACTGGTATAGATAGATAGATAGATAGATAGATAGATAGATAGATAGATAGATAGATAGATAGATAGATATGATCAGACTGCCATAGATAGATAGATAGATAGATAGATAGATAGATAGATAGATAGATAGATAGATATGAACAGACAGCCATGGAAAGATAGATAGATAGATAGATAGATAGATAGATATGAACAGACAGCCATGGGAAGATAGATAGATAGATAGATAGATAGATAGATAGATAGATAGATAGATAGATAGATAGATAGATATGATCAGACTGCCATAGATAGATAGATAGATATGAACAGACAGCCATGGAAAGATAGATAGATAGATAGATAGATAGATAGATAGATAGATAGATATGAACAGATAGCCATGGAAAGATAGATAGATAGATAGATAGATAGATAGATAGATAGATAGATAGATAGATAGATAGATAGATAGATATGAATAGTCTGGTATAGATAGATAGATATGAATAGACTGGTATAGATAGATAGATAGATAGATAGATAGATAGATAGATAGATAGATAGATAGATAGATAGATAGATAGATATGAATAGACTGGTATAGATAGATAGATAGTGTTGTGGTAGGATCCACCTAATTTTCATAGTGGAGTACCGACGATATAAATATGGTTGGTACCGGAAGACAGGGGAGCGAATCAAGAGATCCAACTAGAGACTCTGCCCGACTGCGACTTAGTCAACACATTCTCCAGGAACGGTCTTCCCAGGAATATACAAAAGACTATATGTAAATATTGTGTACACTTTCTTGTTTCAATACATTTTATTCTAACTACATTTTGTGTTTGCATTATTATTCCATGCATTAGTCAAGTCTCAACAGATAGATATGAATAGACTGGTATAGATAGATAGATAGATAGATAGATATGATCAGACTGCCATAGATAGATAGATAGATAGATAGATAGATAGATAGATAGATAGATAGATAATAAAAGGATTCAAAATCAAAGATAAGAACAGACTGAGTTAGATAGATAGATAGATAGATAGATAGATATGAATAGACAGTCATAGATAGATAGATAGATAGATAGATAGACAGATAGATAGATAGATATGATCAGACTGCGATAGATAGATAGATAGATAGATAGATAGATAGATAGATATGTACATACTGTGATATATAGATAGATAGATATGAACAAATAGGTATACATACATATTCTTATTTAAAATTACTTTTTTTTTATTACGCTGTAAAAACAGATTTAACTTGTGCTTAAACTTTTTCAGCTCTTGCCGCTGTCTCTTTCTTTCTTTGTCATTCTCTCTCTAACGTTTTATTTTATTCTGAATATCGATGTACGCATCGAAGTATAAGAGCAAATTAAGTTTACCGTTTGCTTTGATCAAAACGGAAATTAGACGTGCAGGATTTTAATCGCATCATGCGTAAACAGCAGGTTAAACATGTTGGCCAGTTGTTGAGAACGTTGTCAAGCGATATGGAAGTGAGAAAAAAAGAAAGGGAATATAATGAAAACAAGTGGAGAGCAGGAGTTAGAGAGAAAAGACAAATGGATTAAATTAGAAGAAATGGAATAAATATTTAAAGAAAGAAAGAAAGAAATGAGAGGGAGAACAAAGAAATAGTGAATGACAGACGTACAAACAAAATAACAAGAATGAAAGAGAGCGAAAATGATCGAAGGAAAAGAAAGAAAGAAAGATAAATTGAAAGAAAGTAAGAAAGAGAAACTGAAAGAACGAAAGTGAGAAAGAAAGAAAGAAAGAAAGAAAGAGAAACTGAAAGAAAGAAAGAAAGAAAGACACGATTGACAGGAAAAACAAAGAAATTGTGAATGACAGACGTACGAACAAACAAAAATAGAAAGAATGAAAGATAGCAAAAATGAGAGAAGGAAAGAAAGAAAGAGAAACTGAAAGAAAGAAAGAAATGACAGAAATGAATAAAGAAATAGTGAATGACAGACGTACGAACATTCAAAGCAAAAACAATGAAAGGGAACGAAAATAAGAGAAGGAAAAGAACGAAAGAAACTGAAACTGAGAGAAACTGAAAAAATGAGAAAGAATGAAAGAAACAAAGAACGAAAGAAAGAAAGAAATCACCAGAAAGAACAAAGAAATAATGAATGACAAATAAACGAACAAAAAAGAAAGAATGCCAGAAAACGAAACTGAAAGAAAGAAAGAAATAACGAAAGAAAGAATGAAAGAAAAAATAAGAGATAGAATAAACGAAAGAAAGAAAAATAGGGTGAAAGAATGAAAAATGAAAATGAAATAAGGAAAATACAGATAGTAAGAAAAACTGAGAGAATCTGAAAGAAAGAACGAAAGAAAGAATGAAAGAAAAAATGAAAGAAAGAAAAACGAAAGAAAGAAAAATACGGTTAAAGAATGAAAAAGTGAAAATGAAAGAAGGAAAAAGATAAAGAGAAAGAATATATAAATGAGAAAACAAAATAATAATAAAAATGAACGAAAGAAAGAAATCACATGAACGAACAAAGAAATCGTGAACGGCAGACGGACAAAAAAAAACACAAAGAATGAAAGATAACTAACATGAGAGAAAGAAAGAAAAAAGAAAGAAAAACTGAAAGAAGGAAAGTACGAGCGAAAGAGAAAACGAAAAAAAGAAAGAAGACAAAAAGGTGAAATGAAAGAATAAATAAAAGACAAATATAGAATGCATAAAAGAGAAAATAAAATAAATAAATCATGAGAAAAGAAAAGAAGATAAGAAAATGAATGAAAGAAAGAAAAACAAAATAAAAGGATGAAAGAAGCACACACACACAAAATATTAAGAATGAAACATATATATATATATATATATATATATATATATATAGATATAGATAGATAGATAGATAGATAGATAGATAGATAGATAATATCAAATCCGTAAGTGGAAAAGATCTACTTGGATTATCCTAATCCAAGTAGATCTTTTTAATATAAAATATTAAAAAGATGGATCAATAAAGAGAGTTCAATGGAAACATTTCTCCCCTGAATCGATCCTCCAAATTTACAAATCAACCATCTGCCCTTGCATGGAGTATTGCTGCCATATATGTTCTGGAGCCCCTTCTGTTTGCCTCAGGGTTCTTGATAAGATCCAGAGACGGGTATGCAATGTAATTGGCTCTGATCTGGCTTCTCGTCTGCAGTCTCTCTCTCTCTCTCACAAACGCACAGTCGCCTCTCTCTTTTATAAATACTTCCATGGTAATTGTTCCGATGAGCTGCTATCGCTGGTTCTCAGGCTCCAGCAATCAAGCGTCCTACGAGGCTGGCATCCCGTTCCCACCCTTTCACTGTTGAAACTGTTAAATGTAGACGTCTCTTCTACAAATCTTCTGTAACCCCTTGCCTTGGTCTATCCACTATCCTTCTCCACATCCTTTCCTCCAATAGCTTCATATCTCGTACCTCACGACTGTGGAACTCCCTTCCTTATTCCTGTTTCCCTGGCAACTATAATCTCCAATTATTCAAATGTAAGGTCAATCGACATCTCCAGTTGCCTTGATCTATCCACTATCCTTCTCCACACCCTTTCCTCTATCACTCCTGTCTGCTCTCGCTCCAAATCTTCTGTAACCCCTTGCCTTTGTCTATCCACTATCCTTCTCCACATCCTTTCCTCTAACACTCCTATTTGCTCTCGCTCCAAATCATCTGTAACCCCTTGCGTACTAGTGGCTTCCAGCCTTGCCTGGGGTGAAAAGCTAAAAAAAAATAGTATACAGAGCAATATGATATACATCAAGGAAAATCTTAATGCATCATCTAAAACACGGTTATAAATTATAATTTATTTCAACGGGCAAGTTTTTAACACCCATCTCATCAGACCGAAATTACAATTTCTATCTATCTATCTATCTATCTATCTATATATATATATATATATATATATATATATATATATATGTGTGTGTGTGTGTGTGTGTGTGTGTGTGTGTGTGTGTGTGGATGAAAATATATATGCTCCTGAAAAATTTACTTTGGTTGAGCTCTTTGGGGAAGGAAATGTGAGTTTGTAAACAGTGGCTATTACAATGTAAGACTCTTTGGTAAAGCGAATCGAGTCCTCTCGTTCACTGTTTGTTTACCTAAAAATAAATACGCTTAAAATTCACTTTCCTCCCTGCCGTGCGCTAACGGCTTAGGGGTAAAATCTTCGGCTGATTCCGGGTTTCGATCCTAGCTAGAGGCAACCGGACGTCTAGCCACATTGATGAGCTGTGATACAGCAAAGCAGTCTGTCTGTGGATGACGATATATATATTGTAAAATTTTTACTTACGGGCAAAAACAATTATCATGACCAAGATGCATTTTTGTTTCGAGGCAGAAGAGAACCATCTTTGTTCCTCACCCGTCGAGACGCTCACCTGCATCGAAACAAAAATGCATCTTTGTCGTGAGTAATTGTATTTGTCCGTATGTAAAAATGTTATAATAAATAACTACTGCTCTACTCCTGGTATTGAGTCCTCTTTTGAATAAATACTGTGAACGTTTGAATTGATATTCTATTCTTTTCATTCTTATTACATATGATTATACATATATATATATATATATATATATATATATATATATATATATATATATATATATATATATATATGTAACAGGGGCAGCAAGACCAGATGTGACAGCAACAATAAATGTGTTTCAACAGAAGGGTGCTGAAAATACCATTGACGATGGATATGGGTAAAGACTTATAATTTTATTAAAGCAAAACAATTGATATTTCAAGGATATATAAATAAGTCTTGGAAAAATTAGCCTCGCAAATTGTCGAGGACGCTATCAAGAGAAATAAAATTGAGAAAAAGTAGAAAGAGACTTTTTTCCTATTTTCCTAAAAACTTTCTCGTTACTCTTATGTTATATCCATCGTATTCTAAACTCACCTTCAGTAGAACCCCACTTCTGTTGCATCAAGTTCCTTCATCATAGGTGGTGAGATTTTCAAATTTCATATTCAATTCATAGAACCGATATTAGATAGAAGTTCTGCTTTATTTTGATTTTTGTTTCTAACGGCAGTTTCCTGTTTCTTAATACTTTGCTTATCTTTTGGAAGACATCGTTTACTATTCGAATGAGTCTTTGTAATTCAGTGTCCCGCTATTTAGATTTTCGTACTTTCTTCATTCTCCTATCACTAATCGTCGGGCCGACATTTTGTTGACAAACATAGATTCTGTCTTCCTACAATCGATGCTTTGTCTCTTTTTTTCTCACCGTTCTGTACTGCCTTCTGTAAGGTTTCATGTAATTTCATTTCTGTGTGTGCTATCAACATTCTTTCATCTGCATATCTCATCTTGTTCAGATTGTGGCCGTCAATAATGAATTCTTATAGTACATCTTATTCTTTCAGAAACGCCTCAATGTGGAGGCTGAATGTGTTCGATTACAAGATACATCCTTGTCATATGCTCCATTCTGTTTATTCTGCATTTACTATATTCCTTTTAAATACGTCGTCAAGCTGTCCGCATTTTCCTAAATAAAGCAAGCTTAACAAACATTTCCATTAGCTTATTGCCTCGCAGCTTATAAAACACCTTTGCATAATCTATAAAGGATAGGTACATATTCTTTTATTTATTTATCATTCGTTCTGATATCATTATTCTTTCTGATATCATTCTAAGCATGAAAAATTGCATTACTTGTTCTAGTGTTTCTTCAAAAAGTGTACTGTTATTGCTCTATTTACTTTTCAATTTTGCTAGGCGCTCTATTCATCAGAATTCGGATGATACTTTCTTTATGTGGCTCTTTATGTTAATTCTCAAATGGAACTCGTATACGTTAGTGCGTGGATTTGTTTTATTTTTTTTATGAAAATGTATCTACTATGGTCTTCCGGTTTATCACCACTGTCGTATATTTCATTTATTATTTATGTATTATGATCACTTCTGAAAACATCTAAGGTTGCCTGAATCTCTGTGTTTATTATTACCGTTCCTTTTTTTTATTATTCTTACCGTGTTTTGGCGATCAGTTTACGATTATTATCACTTATCTGTGATCATCTCCATTATTTTGTGATTATTGTCGCTTGTCAGTTTTTGAAATCACGTTTATTTTAATAAAACATTTTAAAAAGTATAGTCAGAATGTTATTATCACTCATTACAATAAAAAAATCCAGTTTCCAGACCTATGACAATTCACACAATGCAAAATAAAAAAGTCTCCATCTGCTGAAAGATTCTATTATTTCTTATCCATGAGAATGGATACATTTCGTATATCAAATATGTCTATATAAAGAGATAGTGGAGAAGGCAAATGGTTATAGTAATGGTGAATCTATTAATTTTCGTTCTATACAAAATCACTCAGCATTCATCGACTGAAGATCTAACGTTGCTATTAGTCGGAAATCATAAAAGTTTCCATTAAAACATGTTTTCTGTTTTTTTAAACCTTTCATACCCACTGTAATCGCTGTTGTTGGGAATTTCCTTGCAAGCCTTTATTTTATTTATATTATTACTTGTTAGTGCTTATGTAACAGGGTACTGTCATTGTTCGGCGTTTAATTGTATGAAATCGCTGGATGGTGATCTGGATGGATTAATAAATAGATAATAATTAGTAAAATTAGTAAAAACTATATTGAATGATCGGGAGAAAAATGAAAATAAAAGAAACGGGTAAACTGTTATGCTTTAAATACTAAAATGAACTTAAGACGGTGCTAAAGAGAACAGAACCCACAAATAAGTAGTCATGGTTCAATAAAATTTAGCAACACCAAACTTTCCTCCAACCTATCCACTTCTCTCCAATCAGAAGATATGATTAATGTGTTATCCGAAGTCATTGGTCCTTAGAACCCACATTCGGAATGTGTTTACATTAATACTACCAGTCCATAATGCGTATATGATTGTAGAAAAAGTAACTAAAAATTACTACTTTAATACTCAGGTCATCATCTAGTGGGGCAAAGCTTACTCCTTCATTAGATAATAGAGGCATCGTATTCAACAGTTTTAATATGCAATAAACCTGCTGTTAGAGTTATTAAAAGTATTGTTCATTTTATTGAAGGAATTCTTACTCCGGCTTGATTCCTGACGTTGTGCTAGACGCAAATAATTACTTAACCACGGTCGCAGTCGGGAATTACCTGCTTCTTTTCTGCGGTACTCAACGTACATTTTGGTCCATCACTAGACAAAACCGTTAACCACAATATCGTAAGAATTGGGGAAAACCGAAACAACCCTGCCAATACAACACACCGACCCCAACTGAGGAAGGAAAAGAAAGCCAAATGAGCTCGAGGTTTGGTGTTACTCAACAAAGCTAGCAGAGTTAGCGACAGAAGAAATAAATAGTTTTGATAATGATACGAGATGTTAAGATTTAAATTATATCATTATCTTCTGTGTATATGTACTAAACATTTTTGTGGCAGTCGGAAATCTTCAAGTGATATTATGTTTGTTATTGGCTAAACCTCTTTTTGATTTTATAGCCCTAGTCTATGGAGGTTGATGAAATGTTATCTTCAAGATGACCGAGAAGATTCATTCACTGGACGCCATTTTTAATCATTTATCTGAGGAATCATTTGTAGTAAGATGATAATTTAGACATTTGTGAATGAGTCGGATGTCAAGCATGACATTCATATGTGTGTCTAGATCTGAGAGGATATTTGAAGGTTAATATTTTTGGATTCGTAACATCTTACTTTGTTGGGTAAAATTACCACGAGCGTAGCCTATTCTATATTAAAGTTCATTATCTCCAATGCCACATTTCTTATAACTGATACCTACACTGGGGTATTTAAAATATTTTCAATTTTTTTAATTACACATTCTGAGCAATGTATGATGGATACAGAGTTTGTTGCGAATTTGAATCAACTCACAACAAAGTCAAAAGCCAGAAAAGTTATTTAAATGTAAAAATAAATATTTATTTTTATTTTCGTGTTTTTACAACTAAAGTTTTCTCAGTGCGTATGAGTGCTAAAGCGCTTTTTTGTACTTGTTTGTTAAGATGAAAAGAAATGTGATTTCTTCGCGTGTATGTTTGAAAACAGAGCCAAGTGAGAAAGTGAGGAGAAAAGTGTAAGTGTCATGTAGCTTGGTGAGGCAGTGTGTAAGTGTAACGTATCTTGGTGAGTTGGAGCGCAAATGTCACGTAGCTTGGTGAGTAAGACAGACGAATGAGTAAGTAAATCTCTTTGAAGTCGCCGTCGTGAAGTGATGTCGCATGTATCCGTCTTTATCTCCATACTGGCTTGTTTGGCCTGGAGAATTTGCTTATCTACTCTGCAAAGGGATCACAAAGCATGCTTTTTTGTTGTTGTTGGCAGGAACGCGACCCATTGGTTGAAAAATGTTAAATATTTATTTCCAAAGGATTAATATATTAACCTGAATTTGCAGACACTAGTTACCATATTCTTAATACTTAATATCATGCAAAAATATCACAATGAAAAAATCGATCAATAATTATTTATAACTATATCTATAAATAACTAATTATACTGGGACTCATGCATGTAATTACAAGTAGTCCATAGCATTATTTTAAATTTTGAAATCATATTTAATTTTGGAATATTATTTTTTTGGAAATCGTTTCTAAATATTTACTCACCCTCTATTCTAGTCGACGCACCGTTTAGAAAGATGGCATATTTTTATAAATTATGAAACAGATCTTGTATATAACGTATGTTTTCATAAGTTTTAAAGTCCAGTAACAATTCAATTTAAAGATATGAATTTTTAATGCTTTCATCAAAATGGAAACTACGTAGTTGTATTTCTTATCTAAAATGTTAGTTGATTGCACATTTAAATGGGCCACACTGAAGGGCATAGAAAACATTAGCTCTATCCTCTTGATAGTGATAGACGCTTGTAGACTCAGATAAAAAGAATTAACGTTAATCTTTGAATTATTAAATGCTTATAAACTAACAATATTTACCTTTTCTATAACACTTCTTATTGAAACAAATTTAAAATAATAATATTTGCTTTCTCCCAAACCAAGAAAGTATTAATTCACTCCAATATACACAACCAATATTTGCTTATTCCGGATCAAAATCTATGCTTATAGACTCAAATACTACGATAAATATGGGCTGATCCCTAAAGCAAGTAAATGCTTATAGAGTCAAATAAAAAGACCAATATTTGCTTATCCTCAATACACATAAATACTTATAGAGTCAAATAAAACGATCAGTACTTGTTTATCCCCAAAACAAGTAAATCCTTATAGAGTCAAATAAACGATCGTTATTTTCCTATCCTTGAATAAAATAAATGCTAATAGATTTCAATATTAAAAGAACATTGATTTTACATTAAATCGCCGAAGAATAGTCCGTGAAATCAATCAAATCAGCTTTTTTTTTCATAGTAATTTTCTATGATATGGCTAACAAAACCGCATCTTTCCGGAACTGGATTTGCTTCGATTATACCGTTGAAAGAAAATGAACGCTAAACACACGTATATTTGTACTTAGACTACAGATACATTTTAACAATAGTCTTCGTACTTTTATTCATTACACGATGATTCGAACGGTTCTGTTTACAATTAATTTAAATTTAAGTAACGATTCTCCATAAAATTGAGCGTGAAAGTCTGCAGTTTGAACGCTGAAACTCTGAAAACGCTTCGTTAAACTTTTGGTCACGGATTATTGCTGCCATACCTCGTCGGGGCTGGCCGTTCTTCGTTTTCTACGGAGTACAAAAGCGTTTACTCAGACTAGAGGTAGATCAATTCTTATCCACCATACTGCCCTTTCCCCACAGACTCAACATTCCATAACGTATCAGTATTCTATCGCTACTCCTATAGCAAATGATCACTACTCGCACCAGTTCAGATCTTCATACATTTAAGACCCGCTTTGTTACACCCACAAGGTTGATTCATCATCATTGCCTCATTATTCCACTGGTAAGAAGCATGTTCCACGCAGACAGAATATTCCCAAGAATCTCTACTCTGGGGAACAGAATCCCGTGTGGATGCTTCCCCGAACACTTCAATATTAACATCTTCAAATCTAGGATCAATATATCATTTATATCCTGATATTTTTTTACTAGATACTTCCGCCACTTACGTTCATATCACGCTCATTCAGTAAATCTCTATCTTGAGAGGGTCTTGTGCATTGTAATTGGTGAAAATTGATCCGGAGAAATATTGTTTAGGTTAAGAAGATTTTTTCAAATGTCGAAGAGTATTCAAGGCTGATTAAATTCCTTTTGACGATTATGTCCGTTCCGACGATCAATCAGAAAATTTAGACAGAAAACGTCAAAAAGATTCGTGGACTCATCCATGGTTTATCATCGACTAAGAAATCCATCATCTCCCGCATAGGATTAGAATTTTAGGGATGCAGAATGCAATTATCTCCCTTTGGTGACAAATATATGGGAGAGACTTTTGGAAGAAAGGTTTTTTCTCACATTTATTTTCCCCTATTATGGGTATTATTATATCCGTGGAATAATAACACCATACTTCTCGGACGGAATTGCTAAATGGAAAATAAATGACAAACATGCTTTGTTCTCAAAGAAAGACTTTTATACCACTAAGACATACACAAAACAATATAGACATGTTTACACGTGCCCCGCGTAAAGAACAATATGTCATATATCTACACCGTCAAGCAAAGTGAAAGTAGAACGAAACGATATGGAGATTCTTCTGTGTTTCAGGAGAAGAAATGTTTAGGACTCCAATTTTAAACGGATCGGATTTATCTACTATATTCAAGAGAAGAGATATTCCGCGAACAGGGATTAGCGAAAATTAAGTTTTCCTAAATAGAGGACTGCTAGCCGGAGATTTATCTACATTGGGAAGATATATGCCTAAAAGGAAAACAGTAGCATGGACTTGTAAACTGTATCATTTGGCTGCTAGCTGCCCCAGCGGAAGCCTTGGCAGAACGAACAAAACATGTGTCTTGACATCAATAAGCTGAATGTGTACCTGATATCTTTCATCACTGTATGAATTGACCTCACGTGGCCATCATATGCCGCACGTGACTATAGAGATCAAAGGGAGATAATCACATTCTGTAGCCCTACAGTATCACTGTCGATGTCTGGCAGGAGATCCTCCCGGAAAACGAAAATACGTATCGCTTTGGGCGTTAGGTTTCTATCCCGGCACTCTGCAGAGACCTGGTTCCCCTTTTTCAACTTCTGAGGATCGATAACGACTTTATGAATTTAAATAATATATAAAAGATATTATTCAGTAACAGTGTCCATAGTTTTATGACAGTAAGTTTAGTGTACAACAACGTATAACACAATTTATTCTATATTATCGGCTTAGTATAGATTCAAACATGCGATCATTATGTATTTATGTAAGAAGCTGTCAGTATAGCATATAACCTATAGGAGTTTAACCTGTTAATGCCTATGGTGTACATTCTTAGGCGCCCTGTAGAAACCAATAATTATTGCAGGATTATTACAAAAATATAGTTAATACCGGGTTTTTCTTAATTTTCAAAATTAATAGTCGATTTTTTTTTATTTTTATATTTAGAATTAATAATGGAATGTTGTTACAATTCTCATAATTTCTACCATTTTTTTTTTATTTTAATGTTACATGATTAGTATAACTTTTATTATAATATTTTATAATCATTTATAATATAATTATTATTATAATTTTTACTGTAAAAATTATAATTTATTATAAGTTTTTATAATTAAATTCAGATTTTATTTTTATAATTAATTCTGAATTCTTTTTTTATAATACTCTTATTCTTTTTAAATTTTATAATTACTCTCTAATAGTTATATTAAATTTCATGATTAATTACGGATTTTCGAGTAATTTTTGTAACTCATAGCGGATTTATATTTTATTTTTTTAACAAATCTCTGATATATATTTGTATATATTTTTATAATTAATATCGGATTTTATTTTTTGTAACTGATATCGGATTTTTATTTTTTGTAACTGATATCGGATTTTTACTTTTATTTAATATAATTACCATCGTATTATTGTCTTAATTCTTATAATTAATATCGTGTTTCCAAGTAATAAAGGGGTTTTATTTTTAATATAATTAATACCTTGTTATTGTCTTAATTCGATAATTAATACCGAAATTTTTTTTTTATTAGTATAATTAATAACTGATATGTTTGAAATTTATTTAAACAATAGAGGATTTTACGGATGGCACATATTTATTGATCAGAGCATGACATTCTTATTAAGTATTAAACCAGCAAAGTATTTTATTTAAAATATCGTTAAGGAAAATTGTAAATTAAAAAGATGAACAAAATTATTTATAGTTCATTGCAGCTATTTGAGGCAATGGCAAAACAGTCTATTAATCATAGTTGTGTCTTCGTTGTGGGATTTATTTAGAATATTTTGCTGATAGTAGCTATGTTATCAACAGAAAACTTCTTTGTTTTAACAAACAGCGTATTCTCTGGATAATGTATGCTCAAAAGAGTTTCAGTAGAATTACATGGCTGCTCTCCACCAGATATAATTTGTTGTAGTAGCTGCCTCACCAGTAAAATCGCAACTACAACTCAAGGAAGACAAATGGCAGCTTTATAGCCTATGTAGTAATAGTAATGTTAATATTAGCCATTTCCATATAAGGGAACATCCGGATTTCATTCATGCAGCAACCAATGCTACTATTTGTTGGAAATTATAAAATCTTTTTATTTTAAAGCAATTCACAGAAAAATAGTTCCCTCGAATAAAGTAACACTTATCGCTCTATTTCCGTACTGACGAGGGCTTTTTGCTTGAGATAATGTGGAACGTCAACATCATAATTATGTCATCATTTTCAGCTAAAACAGGGTAATAAAAGCGACTAAGATATAAGGTGTTACTGCGAATGAAAGAAACAGAATGTACCATGAAGAAAAGCAGATAACGATTGGTATCGCATTTATACATTTGATCATACTTTTTTATCATTTCATCACAAGCAAGGGTAAAAAGCCACTAAGACTCAAGGGGTTACTGAGTGTGAAATAATGAAAACAAAAGAAAACCTTATGGTGCGATAACAATAAAAGAAGAGCAACCAAGAAGAAAATAACAGTGCTACTAAAGCGTGAGGTCTAGCTCAATATGTCGTCTACCCAGGTGCAGCGCGGAGGTCTACCGTGCTCCTCCCCTCATGTGGCTATCGGGTCAGCTGACGTCAAGGATCAGATCAGGTGAGGTCTAATATGGATATTTATATCTGTTTCACATTTTCTAAACACGTGACCTGTCTATATAAAAAGAAGCAAATGAAGGTCCTAAATCAGAATCCTCCTCGGCTTGAACCAGTTAACAAATATTTCAGAACTTCAGGGTTAATTCAGGGTACTTCAAAATGTTGCTGAAGGAATTTTATAGAAGAGTTATCCTGACAGAGAAAACAGCAGTCGTCTTTTTAAGAGAACACAATCTGCTGGATGCAGTTCAACATAAACATCTATGCAATAAATTTCGGTTCTATCATGTATTGTATTTGGTACCGTGTTTATTTTTTACCTCTCTGTCTTTAATATAAATATAAATAGTATATAAGTATATAAATAATAATATAAGGTTTAAATAAATATGTATACACATACAATACTATATTATAGTTCGATGCTGAGTTAGACGTCACGCTATAGCCGAAACGCGAAGTAGACCGCACGCTATATTAACACTAAAATGACTAACGAATGACAGAAGATTTAAACCTTTGAAAATCAACGTTGACTAGAAATAAAAAAGTAGGAAAAAGATTTCCACAGGCGAGAAGTGCGAGAAAAGAAACTGATAACAATGAATGGTTACATCTAGTCAATAATTCAACTGTAGAACTATGAGACCTTGCTGCCAATATAAGCAAAGCGTTTAAGTTCATCTTGAATAGGTATCATAGAACAATTGTTATGAACACACTTCCCGTCACACTATTATTCAAAACGTGCCGGGAAACTACATTACGGCGGAGAGAAAGTGACTGAAGCCGGGATGTTAGGATAGATAAAATAGCAATGTAAATTCTTCTTTCGTTTTTATCAAGAATCTCTAAATATATAGCAGGGTAACCAAACCAAAAGTGGCACTCATATTCGAAAGATGAACGATTGGTAAATCTATAAATTCTGGAAAGAAAAAATGGTCTAGCATGACACAGTGAACCGACCTTCCTTGCGTCAGACCAGGAGATTGATTCAATTTAATCTTTGGATTTGACTGGCAAAGCAGGATGCCGAAAGATAGATCCAACAAGGTAGACGAAATAGAATCTGGAAAGAAAAAAATTGTCTAGCATGACAGAGTGAACCGAACATTCTTGCATCAAACCGGGCAACTGATTCAATATAATCTTTGGATTTGAAGGATGACGAAAGATAGATCCAACAAGCTAAACGAAATAAATTCTGGAAAAAAAATTGTCTGCATGACATAGTAAACAGATCTTCCTTGCATCAGACCGGACAATTGAGTCAATATAATCTTTGGATTTGACTGGTAAAGTAGGATGCCGAAAGATAGAACCAACAAGCAAGACGAAATAGGTTCTGGAAAGAAAAATCGTCTAGCATGACACAGTGAACCGACCAAGGCAAGTGACTCAATATAATCTTTGGATTTGACTGGCAAAACAGGATGCCGAAAGATAGTTGAAACAAGCGAGAGGAAATACATTCTGAAAAGAAAAAATTGTCTAGCATGACACAGTGAACCGACCTTCCCTGACTCAGACCGGGCAATTGATTCAATATAAACTTTGAATTTGACTGGCAAAGAAGGAAGCCGAAAGATAGATCCAACAAGCGAGACGAATTAGATTCTGGAAAGAAGAAATCGTGAACCGACCTTCCTTGCATCAAACTGGGCAACCGATTCAATATTATCTTTGGATTTGTCTGACAAAGAAGGATGCCGAAAGATATATCCAACAAGCAAGACTGAAGGGAAACCAAAATTTATCATAGAACATCTGTTTGCTAATAAAACATTTTCAATGTTGATATTATGAGACATAACTGCCGATCTAGTACGGCGTTTAAATTCGATGAAACTCATCATCACAATAACTATGGAAATATTTACAGAAATACTATTGTAAGCTTCTTTACTCTGGGAATGTCACTAAAGGCAAAATGCTTGGCCAGAACAGATAACGTGTCAGATTTTTTTTGGGAATTTATCAAGAATATCTGGATATAAAACAGAAACTGATGTGGATGTAATATTCAATGCACGGACGAATGGTAGACTATGAACTGGCAAGATATATTCTGGTGAGAAAGATTATGCGGTACAACATAAAGAACCGAATTTCTTAACAACAGTCTTAGCAATTCATTCAATATAATCATTTCACATACATTTTAGAGGAAAATGTGAGACCAAGAAGACACAGTGAGTAACATCCTGGAAGTTAGCATCAGCCATACTGACCGATATATACCCCGTCGTTATTCAGGTGCAAATCGCTTCCGGGAAGGTTTTGGCTGAATCAAAACGAAATCTTTATTTGTTTAACAGGAATAATATTTTCTTACACTGTAATAATCCGTCCTTAGTGAGAATATTGCTGACTTCGAGCAATTAGGACTTACTTAAAGTATAGATCTATCCCTAACCTTTGGGTTGGGGTATATTTCTTTACAACGTGACCTAATGAATGGACTCCCGTCGGCAAAGATATAAGACCAGCCATAACAGCGAATTCATCTCCTCTGATAATTCCTGTAAGTGTAACATTGAAAGAGAAAGACAGCTGAGGACGATCCGAGAATATAGCGTCCTAAATCCTATTAGAAAGACAAAAAGGATAAGAAAACTGAACGGAGAAATCAATGTATGCTAGAAACAATAAATTGTTATCGAAATTCAGATACACATTCATGAGGAATTTCTTAATAGACGGATCGATAGATTTATTGGGCAAAATTAACAAAGGAAAGTTAACCGGAAACTGGGTGAGAAAAGAAAAAAATAAGTTCATTTATATAACGGATCATAAGTTTTACAAAAAATGGAGGAAATTACAGGTAGAGTGGAAGGAAGGAAGGAAGGAAGGAAGGAAGGAAGGAAGGAAGGAAGGAAGGAAGGAAGGAAGGAAGTTGAAAAAAGTAGAAAAAGAATGGAAAGAAAGAAAGAAAAAAAGAAAGAAAGAAAGAAAGAAAGAAAGAATGAAAAGTTGTCAGGAATTTAAAGGAAAAAAAATTAAGGAAATAAAGGATGAAATGCATAAAGAAGGAAGGAATGAAAGCCAGGATGGCAAATGAAAACAGAAGTGAAAAATGAGAGGAATAAATGGGATAAAGAAAGAAAGGAAGAAAGAGAAGCAACGGAAGAAAAAAGTGGAAAAAGGCAAGATAATAGGCATAAAAGAAAAAAGAAAGAATGAATGAATGAAGAAAGGCAAAAGAAAGAATGAAGTGACAAATGATATAAATAAAAAAAAGAAAGAACGAACGAAAGAATGAATGAAAAGAAAGAAGGAAAGATACGATGGAAGGAATGCAAAAGAAAGAATGAAATGAAAAATAATAGAATAAAAGACAGACAGAAATAAAGAAAGAAAGATACGATGCAAGGAAGGCAAAAGAAAGAATGAAGTGACAAATGATAGGATAAAAGAAAGAAAGAAAGAAAGAAAAATAGCATGGAATGAATGCAAAAGAAAAAATTAAGTGAAGAATGATGGAATAAAAGAAAGAAAGATAGGATGGAAGGAAGGCAAAAGAGAGAATGAGTGACAAATGATAGGAAAAAAGAAATTAAAAAGGTAATTAAAGAAGAGAGGAAAAAAGGAAAAATAATGAAAATGAAAAGAAAAGAAACACGAAAGAAAAAGGAAAGGGAGAATGAAACAATAGAAGGAAAATGTAAAGAACTAAAAAAGAAAAGAAGATGAAGGAAGGATGAAAAAAGATAAGTAAAAAGAAGGAAAAAAGTTGAAAGCAAGAATATTAATTAGAGTAAAAAGAGATGGCGAAAAGAAGGAAGAAAGATAGATGCAAATAAGAAAACAGGGTAGAAAGAAAAAAAGAACGAAAGAACGTATGATCAGTGAATGGTAGGAGGGAAGGAAGAAAAGAAGAAAGGAAGAAAAAATGAAAGGAGGGGCATGGAAAGGGAATGGAAACAAAAAACGAATGTAATTATCAAAGCACGAGAGTAATTAGCAAAAAGGAAGGAAGGAATAAATGAAGAAAGGGAAAAGACGGAAGGAAGGAATGGAGGACGAAGAAGAAAGACAAAAGAAGGAAAGAATGAAGAGCGTTGTTTTAAAAGAACTCAGAAAACAGTCAGGAATTTATTAATGATTTAAAAAAACATTGAAAAACGAGAGCCAACAACATAAGAAAAGTTAAGTTTTTCGACGGCAGATATTTTGCAAAAAATAAACCAAAAAGAAAATGGGAAGAACTATATAAATACAGCAACTCTTTCAGTGCACCGGTCTTACGGAGGGGAGACATATTTGGAAGTTACGAGGTGTAGAAACAGAAGATAAAGATGAGCTGCAGTTAGCAGCAGACCAGAACGTATACTCGTGAAATAGGCCGGTAAAAACAGTTAATTAATGGCGGTCGTTTTACAAGTAAATGAAAGAAAAATTCTAAAAAGTAAAAACGATTGTATAAAAGAAAGAAAGAAAACGTTTAAAAATGGCTGATCATGAAAATAAATCGAAAATTTAAGGGAGACCTTCAAATAAGAATCTAAGTAAAACAAATGATAAAAGCGAAATCAAGATGGCTGATGAGAATCCAAGCGCAAAAAACAACGTTGATAAAAAAAAATAGAGAGTAAAATGAAAGGATAAGGGAGAGAAAGTAAAAGAAAAGAATGAGAAAGATAGGAATCTTGAAGCCAAACGCGAAGACTAAAAATTCCTTCATCAAAAACATCACCTGCTCAAGTCATTTTCGTTTGGGAAAACAATGTAAGCCGAGGCTATGATTTCGCTTCAAAACAACGAAAATTGCAGGCGCATATTGTTACGTGCATTGTTTCCTGCTATATATATATATATATATATATATATATATATATATATATATATATATATATATATATATATATGTGTGTGTGTGTGTGTGTGTGTGTATACGGGCATACATACGTATGTAAGTATGTGTGTATACGTTAAAGTGCGAGTGTGTTTGTGTGTGAGTGTGTTACACAATTATATTTTCATTCGCGAGCGTATATAGATTCATAAACGTGTACACACATATTAATGCGAATATTAACATAAACATGGGTTTGCAGAGCAACATCCCTAGATTACGACAAATAAAGAAACATCAGTATCTGAAAATGTTTCTTCATCATTTCGACAAATTTTCAGCGTCTCTCTCTCTCTCTCTCACTCTCTCACACACACACACACACATACACCCACACACACACACACACACACATACACACACACAGCCGTGTTTCAATCCTGGCTTGAGGCAATCGGATATCTATCCACATTGATAAACAGTGAAACAGCGAAACAGTCTGTAAGTGGATGACGATATATACATGCTCCTGAAAAAAAATTATTTCGCTTGAGATCTTCATGGAGAAAAATGAATTTGAAAACAGTAACCATTACTGCTGTTGATGCAAGACTCTTCGTTAAGACGAATCATGTTCTTCTGTCACTGGGGTGTTTATCTAAAAATAAATACGTCTAAATTCACCTTCATCCCTGCCATGGGTTAGGGCAAAAACCTCCGAATCATACCAAATCAGTCGTGTTTCGATCCCAGCTTGAGGAAATCGGATATCTAACACTACTGATGAGCTGTAAAAGAGAAACACACACACACACACACACACACACACACACATATATATATATATATATATATATATATATATATATATATATATAAAGTGGACACTGAAGCCAACACCAAACGGCGACTGTGTTTCATGGTTAAACGAAATATTGCTTTCAAACATGAAACAGGCCGTCGCCAGTCGGTATTGACCTCATTGTTCACATTTATATTCTATATTTAAATCTGCTCTATTCATTTGCGATATCCGAAATTTCCAGGAACCGGTTCTAGAAAGTCAGGTAATCTTTAGGAAGAAACCAGAGATATTAGATAAAGAATTGGTCAGTATAAGTAGTACCCTACAACGTAACAACTACCCTGGGTACATGGCAGCAGCCCCACAAAACTGGGATAGGCGAGTACAAGAGGAGGAGGAGGAGGACAGCAACACTCAGAAAACAGTCTGCCTGCCTTATGTGAAGGAGTTATAACATGTTATATAACATCAGAACAACCTTCAAAAGCTTGACGACAATTCGCAGATATTTGTCCCGAGTAAGACCCCCCCCATAGAGGAGAACATGACTAAAGACTGTGTGTACGCTATCCCGTGCAGCTGCGTAAAGAAATATAAAGGAGAGATAGGCTGTCCCCTTAAGGTGAGGCTTCAAGAACACCAGAAAGCTGTAACACGATAGGAAGTGGAAAAATCAGGCGTGGCTGACCACATATGGAGAGAGAAGGGAGATCACCGCCCTCTGTGGGATCAGGTTGAGATCACAGACAAGGAACACCATTGGAAAATTCGTAAACTTAAGGAATCAGCACATATGCTGAAATCTCCTGAGCCGACCAAACATTGAAATAAATACAATATGGGAACCAGTAATAAGGAGTGCCAGAGAAAAGCGATAATAACAACAAAGTTGCAATATGAGCTCTGGTAAAAGTATGTATTGATAACAGCAAAAATTGCAATATGAGCACTGGTAAGAATGGTTGCTGAAGACATTAGGTTTATAATACCCAGACATTCATACACATACGTCCTCAAGGACACATGCCACAGTGGATAAAGATGTTGGATAGATCCATTGACAGGACGCAAAGAGTGTGAGTTCAATACCCGGTTAAGGCAGTGGAGAAATTTTAGAGGGAAAAATTAACAGGAGATAACTGATAACTGACATCCATTAAACAGCGTACGTGGAACTAGAAAAATCTACGCCAGTGAGCGAAATAAAGGGTTCGGTTCGACATTCCAACCACCTGAAGAAGGCCGGAGCGTACAACGGCCGAAACGTTGTAATGCATATGGCGACAAAGATGAGGACAATAGTCCGAATAATATAAATAATGTAGAAAATATTTAATTATTAAGATATTTCGAGAAAATATTTAATTATTAAGATATTTCGAGAACTGTTCATAACCATTTTGGTTCTCACCAGTCGAGCTGCAACTAACTTCACCGAAACAAGGTTGCATCTTTGTAGTGAGTAAATTAAATAAAATAAATAAATATTGTTTTACTCTCGGTATTGATCCCTCTTTTGAATTAATGCTGTGAACGTTGGAATTTATATGTTATTTCAGTTCTCACTACATTCGGAAATATATATAAGTGTGTGTGTGTGTGTGTGTGTGTGTGTGTGTGTGTGTGTGTGTGTGTGTGTGTGTGCGCGCGTGTGGCCGCCCTCCTCACCTGACTGCAACCCCCTTGACTATTTCTTCTGGGGCATGATCAAGGCCAAGACCAACAAGCATGCCCACATCACGCCGCTATGGACATGGTCGCCAAAGCGTCTGACTCATTTCGCGCCCGCCTGGAGATGGTCGTCGGCGCCTGCGGCGGTTACATTGAAAAATAATTTAGTATTAACTTGCTAAATAAACTGTCGGGTCTCTGCATATACATCTTGTGTTTTTATTGCCTATTTCGTTTTCTTTTTGTCAAGTTTCGGTTTTTCCTGCGACACCCTGTATACACACACACACACACACACACACACACACACACACACACACACACACACACACACACACAGACACACACACACACACATATATATATATATATATATATATATATATATGTGTGTGTGTGTGTGTGTGTGTGTGTGTGTGTCTGGGGGATATCTCCTAAAAAGCAATAGCTGAGCTTCAAATTGCATTTTTTTAAAATGAAAAATTCTTCTTGAAGCTTCTGTTTTAGTTTTAATTTGAAGCTAAAACAATAAATTTAATATTTCCTATCTGACATTTACATTGGTGCATTTCAAGCTAAATGTAAATCTATGCGAATGAGTTTTCTATCAATAAGAACGCTAAAATCAACCATAATGTCAATTTTCAACTTTATGAAAAATATTTCAAAAATAAAATATATTTTCTGAAACTTTATTTGAAAAAGATTAGTTGATTCAAAATTTAATTTGGCTGATTTCAAAGATATTTTTACCTATTTTAGTTTAAAATATCGCACCATTTTTAAACGCGGACGTGGTTATTTTTATGAAGCATTGAAAACTTATTCAATAGCCTTACGTTTCGGTATTTTTCTATGGGGGGGTTAATTATTTGACAAATCAATCGTGAACGTATATATATATATATATATATATATATATATATATATATATATATATGTGTGTGTGTGTGTGTGTGTGTGTGTGTGTGTGTCTGTCTGTGTGTGTGTTTATATATATATGTAAACACATACATATATCTATCTATCTATCTATCTATCTCTCTCTCTCTCTCTCTCTCTATATATATATATATATATATATATATATATATATATATATATACGTATGTATATTTAATTACTCAGAAATCTTAAAATTTAAGAAAATATTCGAAGCAATTAGACACTATTGAATTATGAAGACGATACTTGGGGAAATGTTACAAAATTATCAATATAATTTACTTACTTTCTGATAAGGTGTCTTAAAAATATTGGGGGTCGTATTATATTAATCTTTTCCTTTTATGATTAGTAAATACAGTTTTAATTTAATAATATCACTTTAACTCTATGAATTAATATAGTATTTCTAAGATTTAAAGGTTTATGAATTATTCTAATTATATTTAAAAAGATTAAACCAATTCGTGCAAAAATTCATTATTCATAACTTTTTTTTAAGACGATAGGGCTATTAATACAGAAAAAAAACATTTAAAAGCTTTTCTAATTAAATAATATCTTGGTTTTATTACATTTTTTATTTTACGATTCAGAGCAGATATTTTGTAACTGGGGATGCTGTTTGACTGAAAGAAAATGTTGATTCAATTTCTCTGAGGACTTGTGTTTAATACTAATATAAATATTAAGCGATATAAAAAAGAATATCTTCATATTTCATGAAATGAAAATAAATAGACGTGTGTTCAGTTTTGGGCATTTTCCCCTCGTTATTTAGCGAAAATATGGAGGTAAGATTTCAAATTGTTTAATTGTAAGTACGATCTAAAAAAGCTAACTCTGTAAGTAAATGTAAAATCTGGAGGACTCTAAATGATATAATTTAATGCGGAATGAACGAAAGTGATGAAATGCTGCCAATGTTGTTGACTTCCAATTTTCATTTACCCATAATAGATAGATAGATAGATAGATATTAAATATTAGTATTGGAAAGTGAGATACACACCTACGTCAGGAATAGATACATAAGTTGATAGATCGATATGGACAGAATGGTACAACAGATAGATAGATAGATAGATAGATAGATAGATAGATAGATAGATAGATAGATAGATAGATAGATAAGAATAGTTTTAGAAAGTGATTTAGACAACTGTGTCAGAACAAGATAGATAGATGGATAGATAGATAAACAGATATGGACAGAATGGACAACAGATAGATAGATAGATAGATAGATAGATAGATAGATAGATAGATAGATAGATAGATAGATAGATAAGAATAGTTTTAGAAAGTGATTTAGACAACTGTGTCAGAACAAGATAGATAGATGGATAGATAGATAAACAGATATGGACAGAATGGACAACAGATAGATAGATAGATAGATAGATAGATAGATAGATAGATAGATAGATAGATAGATAGATAGATAGATAGATAGATAGTGATTTTGTGAGCTACTGTCTCACAAGGGAACGCCCTATCTTTCTTATCGTTTTTTTAACTAGTGGATTCTCTTACCAAATATTGTCTAGCGCCAACTTTCTTTTCGACCCCGTAAGTACACCCACTCTTATATAGGCACATACACATACGTGTGAGACATTCGAACAGAGATATTTAACTAATCCCTGTTATTCGTTCTAATCTCTCTCTTTTCTGTTTCTTTTCACACGCTTGCATGCTATCCTTTCGGTTTCTTCAGTCGAGTAAACAATGCACTGCTTCAATATTTAAATTACTGCGTACACCAGCCGTGGTTAAATTGCGACTCTTTCGGCTTTCTGTAAAGCAAGCCTAATTTTACGAGGAAAATGTGTTTAATATTTTATTTCGCTCGCTTAGTTCTCGCTTGTTCTCTCACACACTGTCATAAACAACCAGATACATTAACAATGATTAACTTCAAATTTTATTGAATTTTCTAAACTTTCGTTGAAGGTGACGTTTTAATCATTTTAAACCATTGGCTATTTTCACTAAGGAATGCCGTACGTGTTAATATCGTTTGCTTTAGAAACAGGTCCTACGAGGCTGGCATCCCGTTCCCACCCCTTCACCGTTGAAACTGTTAGATGTAGACGTCTCTTCTACTCCAATAACTTCATGCCTCGCACATCTCGCCTGTGGAACTCCCTTCCTTATTCCTGTTTTCCTGAAAAATACAATCTCCAACTACTTAAGTGTAACGTCAATCGACATCTCCAGTTGCCTTGATCTATCCACTTCCCTTCTCCACATACTTTCACCTTTCATTCCTATCTGCTCTCGCTCCAAATCTTCTGTAACCCCCTTGCCTTGATCGATCCACTATCTTTCTCCACATCATATCCTTTACCACTCCTATCTGCTCTTCCTCCAAACCTTCTGTAACCCCTTGCGTGCTAGTGGCTTCCAGCCTTGCTTGGGGTGATAAGCTTAAAAAACAAAAGGTAACCATCACATTTTTTTTTCTGCGAAAAAAATTTTTTTTTTCTATATTTCTGAGATGAGGTATTTTAATTATTTACATTATTTGCATTGTTCGGCCTGTTGTCCTCATGTTTATTGCCATATTCACGACGTTTCGGCCATTGTAAGCTCCGGCCTTCTTCAAGTGATTGGAATTTTGAACTGTACCCTTTATTTCGTCCACATGGATAGATTGTTCTGATTTTTTGTTTTAGTTATCTCCCTTTAACTTTTAGCTTTTTTTCACCATTGCTGTAGCCAGTTACTGGACTCACAACATTTTGGTTCAAGTCACTGGACCCAACCAACGCTTTTCTCCACTGGGCTATGTGTCCTTGAGAACAATCTACCTTGGTGTTCGATATAAAAGGTTCAGTTCGAAATTCCAATCACCTGAAGAAGGCCGGAGCGTCGTGAATATGGTAATAAAGTTGAGGAAAATTGTAAAAATAATGTAAATAATCTATTTTTATTAATTGTTTTTTCTATTTTGAAATGAATAACAGATCTCAAGCAGAAAATTGTATACATACCGAGTCTTTAATTTTTTTTATAAGGACTTGTGTTTAATACTAATATAAATATTAAGTGATATGAAAAAGAATATCTTCAAATTTCATAAAATGAAAATAAATAGAGGTGTGTAACAGTTGTAAAAAATATAGTTTTACAAAGATTATTTTAAGAAAGAAACATTTAAAAAACAGTGCCATTTATTTTGGAATAAGTCCCGGAAGTTTCATTAATTTATGATTATTATGAAGAAATATCATTTTTCCACATGATTTTCGATGAAGAAATATCATTTTTCCGCATGATTTTCGATGAAAAAATATCATTTTTCCACATGATTTTCGATGAAGAAATATCATTTTTCCACATGATTTTCGATGAAGAAATATCATTTTTCCACATGATTTTCGATGAAGAAATATCATTTTTCCACATGATTTTCGATGAAGAAATATCATTTTTCCACATGATTTTCGATGAAGAAATATCATTTTTCCACATGATTTTCGATGAAGAAATATCATTTTTCCACATGATTTTCGATGAAGAAATATCATTTTTCCACATGATTTTCGATGAAGAAATATCATTTTTCCACATTATTTTCGATGAAGAAATATCATTTATCCACATTTCTTAGAGATATCGTTTTTTTATAGTGGATAAAAGCGTTGGTTGAAGTAATCCAGTAACTTGACCAACGAGTTGCGAGTTCAATACCTGGCCACAGCAGAGAGGAACAAAAACTAAAAAGAAATAACTGAAATTGAGATATCCGGGAAAAAAAACTTGGAGCTCGAACAATTTACCCTGATGGACGAAATAAAGTGTTCGGTTCGAAATTTCAATGTGTATCATCTGAAGAAGATCGGAGCGTACAACGGCCGAAATGTCGCGAATATGACAATAAAGAGAACAACAGTCCTAACAATGTAAATAGTGTAACAAAAAAGACTATAATTTCTTTAGTCCTGTGGCTTGCCTTATTTTGAGCCAGAACTCAGGTGGCAAATTTGTGGAAAACGTTTTATCCATGTCGGATATACAATAATTCGCAGAAACATGTGACCACCTGTACATACATGCGGGTACTAATAATAAAGAAGGTACAAAAAGTAAATTTTCTAAGAAGAGTTATAACGGAGGACGTAAAACGTGACACCGAAACCCGACAGCAAATTGGGATAGTGAAAGATGCCTTCCAAGTATTAAGAAACAGGAAACAATGAAAAGAGTACAGAACCTTTATGTAATATCAGACCCCATATATGGCAGTGAACACTGGACGATCTTCTCACAGATGAAGAAGAAACTTGAGGCACAATGGGTTTCCTAGTAGGATACCGAGAATACCGTTTACTGAACATGTGAGCAACGATGAATTTTCAGAGAAAATGGAAACAAAAAAGACATATTTAACATATGACAGAGTTGAAATGTCTCGAACACATAATGAGGAAAGATGGTTTGGAAAATTTGATACGAACAGGATAGATCGAAGACAAGATGGAGAGAGGTTTGCAGCGCATAACCTACCTGGCGTGCTGGAGCGAAAGTTTGGCAGAAAAAATGTTTTAGAGATATAACATTTACTATGTGATTCGCGATCCAAATCATTAATATTTACTATTTCCTATATGACAGAGAAGATTGGACAATCTCATCACAATGAAAACGAGACTTGGGGCAACAGAAATGTGTTTTTACAGGAGGAGGCTGAATGAATTTAACATGAGAGCAATAACGAATTTTTACGGAAAATGCAAACAAACAAAAACTCTTTTACGTATCATCAGAAAGAGAATTTTGAAATTTATAGGTCACATGATGAAAAAAGAGGGCATAGACAATTTGACGAAAGATCACCTATCATTACCATACGAATCGATATCGAATACCTAATTTCCATCTGTTAAACTGGTTTCTGAAGAAGACTAACAAATCCAGTCAGAAGTACTATTTAACCCTCTGCTGAAGAATTCATAGTTGAATTCCTACCTTTTTCGAAATTTCCAAATCAGTTTGATTTACATCGCAAAATGACGGCAAAATTTCTCATACTAATTTATGATACAACGTTGACACTGGAGAAACGGAATGTTTAACCAAAATTTCGAACATTCTAAAAAGAATTAACAAAATATTTACATCAAAAACGCTTTCTTCTTTATAATAACATACATATTTTACTGATAAAAGCCTAGCGTACTAGAGCGAAAGGATGGTATAACAGCGTTTTGGAGATATAACATTTACTATGTGATTCGCGATCAAAAATTACTGATATTCACTATTTCCTGTATGACAGAGAACATTGGACAATCTCATAACAGTTGAAGACGAGACATGGAGTAAGAGAAAAGTGATTTTACAGGCTGAATGATCTTAACATGAGAGCAATAACGAATTTTTTAAGGAAAATGAAAACAAAAAAAAACTGTTATGCCTATCATCAGAAAGAGAGTTTTGAAATTTATAGGTCACATGATGAAAAAAGTGGGCTAAATTTAACGCTCACCTATCATTGCCATACCAATCGATAGTGAATACTGGATTTCTATCTGATGGACTGGTTTCTGACCAAGACTAAGAAACCTAGTCTGAAGTGCTATTTAACCCAGAGATGAATTTTTACATTTTCAATGATATTTGTGAAAAAGTGAACGTAACTCGGTCGGGATTAGAACACTGATCGATAATCTATCTTTCTGAATCGTTAACTATTGCACAATCTCTTCTATTGACACAACTACCAGACGATAAACAATAAAAAGTGATGTGAAGAGTAAAGGTAGATACATCGAAATATTCCCACAAAGTTGGGTTCTGACCAACTCCTAGCTCTCTTTTCGCAAAGTCTTTGAGAGACTGAGTCATATCAGTTTATAGTTATTGTTGTTCGGTGCCAATTTCTGTGAACATTCAAGAAATGAAGATGACAAATCGGCCGAAACATTTATGAAATAATTTATTTCTATAAATAATATCAGTTGTTATTATTTGATCCTACCTGCAGATCATCTCATTTTTCAACAGCGATTTGCTCTCTGTGAACACATGTTCAATTCGTTATTAAAAACGCAACAAAAAAAAAAACAGAATCCTTTTCGAGACGAACTGCCAGATTAACTTTGTCAGCACTCACTAGATTTGTTTTTGAGGCAGGAGTAAATTGTGGTGTCATCCGCGTAGATGCCGACTTGGGTATCTATGGCGTCTGGAAGATCATTTATGAATATGAGGAACAAAGTAGGGCCTAGGATGGAGCCTTGAGGAACACCTGCGTTATGGGATAGGAGCTGGAGATGAATCCATTGAGAACGAACTTCAATTCACGGTTTGACAGGAATGATTGTATTAGGTCAAACAATCTACCTGTAATACCATAACCCTGAAGTTTGCGAAGAAGGCCGGCATGCCAAACCCTATCAAACGCTTTGGAGATGTCTAGGGCCACGGGACGAGCTTCACCGTTATTATGAATAGCTTGGTAGACAAATTCAGTGATGGCCGTAAGCACATCGTCTGTAGATCGGGCAAAGCGTAAACCATACTGCTTGTCTGAGAGCAGATCATGGGATATAAGGTGATTAATCACTTCGGTTTTGATAAGGGCTTCGAAGACTTTGCCGAAGAGGGGTAAGAGACTGATAGGACGGTAATTAGAAGGGTCGGAGGGGGCACCAGAGTTCTTAACTCGTCGAGAAAAGTTCAGATCATTTCCAGGAACAGAGCTGGAAAGTGGGAAATTTGGAGGAGGTGACATATATCGGGTTGTGAAAAATAGGACCATAATAGGAAAGTTAGCAAACTTTCTGCACTAGCGATAATTTTCTGGGCGGCAACCCAAATCTGTAGATATTTCCTGATTCCAGCTTCGTCTGTTACAACGTGTAAATACTGGAGTGTTCAGCTACCATCACCCTACAAAAGACGCCTTGATATATATACACCCCCGTTTTGGGGGGTAACAGACGGTCACGAATTTATAGCAGGGCGTGACAAGCTAAATTATTACCAATGCAAGCGTCTAACCATAACGTATTTGCCTCATTTCTATTAACGGATACCGATTGAACTGATTCTCTGTCTGTCTGTCTGTCTGTCTGTCTGTCTGTCTGTCTGTCTGTCTGTCTCTCTCTCTCTCTCTCTCTCTTACGATTTTCCATCACTCCTGGTAGAATTTCAGGTCATTTTCCTGTATCTCCATGTACATGTCGAATGTATATTTTTGAATGGTCGGCCAGAATCTGCAATGTTATCGGTTCTGACTAGGCATCTCGTTTCAGTCAATTTCGCACCACCGTAACGTAATTTCCCTGTGGATTTTCGATAAATATTTTTATTTTAATTGTTCTGATCAAATTTCCTCTTTCACACCTGGACTACATGAATTTAAACGCGACACTGCATTGGCAATTAGGTTTCATAATTTTACATATGAACTTGTGAGATATAAATCCGTAAGTACTATGCTAACAATATCTTCTCTCGCACTTCTCACTTGTGGTAGTCACTTTCAACCTCTTTGTTTAGAGTCTAAATGCAATTTCAATCCTTTTCTTCCGTCTTCTTAATTCTTGGCCTTTTCTTGTTTTCTGTCCTTAATAACTTTTCTCTTTTTTTATATTATTTCACACTCAGTAACCCCTTTGCATCTTAGTGACTTTATTGCCTGACTTCAGATGAAATGACTACTAAAAGAAGCCTATCTCTACTTCACCAGGAATTCCTCGCAATGATTAGTCTTCTGTCCCGAACGAATTGTGAGATGAGATGTAGATAACCATAGAGTTGCTTTATTTTTTTATATTTTAAAATATTTCACGCCAAGAAGGCGGAAGTGCCACTATAACGCACGGGGTTACGGAGAGTGAGAGTAAGTGTAAAGAAGGTGCTTGAGGAAAAGATATTGAGAAGATCAAGGCATCAGAATATTTCGATGGCATTATATTTGAATATTTGAAGGTTATAGCTCAAGTAAGAAGAAGGGAGTTCCACTGTCGGGAAGTGCGGGAGAAGCAGTTTTTGGAGTAGAAGAGGCGGTTAGATTTAACTGTTTTGACAGTGAAAGGGTGTGACCGATATGCCAAACTAGTAGCACGCTTACATTCACGCAGTTGGGGCACCAGTGAAGGTAGCTCGTCAGAGCAGTTGCCATGAAAATATTCGTAGAAAAGACAGAGAGAAGCCAAAGCATGTCTGTGAGAAATTGACTGTAGACGAGATGCCATATCAGAACCTAGCATATTGCATATCCGTCTCTGGATCTTTCTGTAGGATAAGATGCTATTCAGTTCCTAGGATCCTTGTACATCTAGATTCTTTCTCAATCGTTTTGCCCATGCTTTATTATCATAGAGTAAGTCAAATATGGTTATAGCTTTGACAATGTCTCGTGTATTTTTTTTTCTGGTGGATCAACTTTCCAGACTAGTGACTACATGATTATTGCAGACCAATTTTCAATTTTGGAGCTCACTACAGAATAGGTTCAATGCAACATGTAGCATCTTTTTATACGTTTCATCTACCTATTTTTCGAATAGTTTTTTTTTTTCGATTCAAAGGTAACGCTGTAACAGGTCCGCAGTAGGTGCATCGAAGTTTAATAAGGGAGGTCGTCTTGCTCTTTACTGAATAGCGCTTTTATATAAGGAAGTTCAGAGTTCCAGCTTAAGTAATTGCTCGTAGTTCGAATGCCGATTATTTAAGCTCTCCCTGGACACATTGAGGCGGTGTAATCGTTAGCAAGATTGTCTCTCTAGAAGAATAAAGACTGAAGAGTTAGTTCGATTCTCACTGGGTGCCCCTCGTTTCCGCCTTGTGTCACATCTAAGCTACGCTTGGAAAATCACTATACTTGCGCACCTCGAGGCGGTGTAGTGGTTAGCAAGCTTTTTTTGCGAGAACAGTTACAACTGACATGTGAGTTGGATCCTCACTGGGTCCACCCTAGTTTCGGCCTTGTTCCAAATCTAAGCTACGCTTGGAAAATCAATATTTAAGCTCTACCTATTCAGAAACAACAAATTCGGGAACCACTTTTATCTGTAACTGTAGGTGCATGAGCACGCGATTATCCCAGGAAGACTCGTTGCACCTTCTCGAACAAACCTTCTCGGCTGACAGGAAATTGAAAGACTATTTTGAATACATTGCTGCTAAGAAAGTCGGTTCACTCTTTCGAGCGAATCAATTTTTCTCTCCAGAATCTTTATTACTTAACTATAAGTCACCCATTTCCTCCATGCTTAGAATAGTGCAGATACATATAGTCTGATGCTTCTACTATCTACCTAGAGATGCTTGATACAATCCAACGAATCTGCAATATTATTGGTCCTGTTCTTGCGTCTCGGCTTCAGTCACTTTTTAGCCGCCATAAAATGGCCTCCCTGCGATTTTTTTATTAATAATTTCATGTTAATTATTCGGATGAGCTTTTCGATATGGTACCTAAATTTTTAAAATTTAGGCGCAGTCCTCGATATACTGTTGTGTCGGCTAGATATAACCGTAAGTTCCATGATAAAAATTTATTTTATTGCACTTCTTACCTGTGGGACTCCATTCCGGCTCCGCGCTTTCCAACAAATTTTAATCTTCAAAAATTTTAATGAAGTGTCAATCTCTATCTCTTCTGTATACACACCTTCGTGATGTTTCTCTCTTCTAATTCTACCAAAACCAGTGACCCCTTGTGCCTTGGTGCGTATACTGCCCTGCATGGGGTGATATGATAAAGAAAAAACTTGCAAAACAACGGAAGAGAAGAAGTCATATTTAACATTTTTGCATGCTGGAACAATTTGGTACGGAATCGACTGACATCAGTTTCAATGAAGACAAACACATTTTAAGTGATTTGTCAGGTTATTAAACTAAGTAGAGCCCTTCTGCGAATGTTGTAAAGTCATTAATAATTCGATTCTAGGCCATTAAGAGAGTTAGACAAGGAAATATGAATTATTTTCTTCAATATTCCCCAAGTCTTTCGTCCTGGGTATGACGATAAACTACGTCCAACAGCAAGGCCTCTGATCAGGAGGTTTTGAGGAGCGTGCAACCACCCTCATCCACCTCATCTCACACTTGCCGCCAACAAATGTAGGCGATTTTCAAAGAAACACCGTCACCGTCATCCGATTCAATGCAGTTAGAGGAGGGGCAATGGACGATGCCTATAATAGTCCATTTTTGACAATAAACTACATCCGCGTCCTTGGTAAGACGATAAACTACGTCCAACAGCAATGCCTCTTAATTGGTAGTGTTCCCAGGTCTACCCTGACTCGGGGTGGTAGCACCTGTTAGGATCCGAGCAATGGGCAAATAGTTAACACCCAGACTACATCCGCGTCCTGGGTATGACGATAAACTACATCCGCGTCCTGGGCAAGACGATAAACTACGTCAAACAGCAAGGCATCTGATAATCCGTTCTTGGAAAAATAATGTTGCCAGCTGTACGCTTTTGAAAAAAAAATATTACCAGCTATACTTTTTTGAAAAAATAATATTACCGGCTATACGTTTTTGAAAAAAAAAGATTACCAGCTATACGTTTTTCAAAAAAATATATTACCAGCTATACGTTTTTGAAATAATAATATTACCAGTTATATGTTTTTGAGAGAAAAAATATTAACAGAAATGGATTTTTGACACTACAAAAATATTACCAGGAAAAAAAAGTGTCGGCATTAAATGACCCATTGAGGTTGATATGCCGTAAAACAAAACAAAACCAACCTAAGTCTTTACCAATTTATATGCGAATCAAAAAGATATGTTACTAAATTTACGCGCTGATGTGGAAAGAAATGTCATCCACAGCCCAGTCTGGTGTATTTATTGAGCCTCTTATCCTTTGAATCCTTGGCTACCTTGCTTAGAGTGAATTTGATTAAAAACAAATTTATTATTAATTGCTTACATGGATTAAGGGGAAGAGAATAAAATTAAAAATTTATTTCGTGATTAGACTTGAAAATATAGGATTTTCATCCGACTGGTAGTGGATAATCGAATGCCGAATTGGAAAAATCGGCCAAGTGACGCGTTACTTTCTTGGGAGAAATTTCTTCAGACCAATAATAATTCTTGCATATAAGAACAGTTGTATAGTAAACACTGCAATCAAAAATAATCTTTTTGTTATATAATTATAGATTAAGCACTCAAGATCAAGAATATCAAAAAAGAAAGAAAATTAAAAAGTTAATATGGTGGTCCAATTTGATATGCAAATCTATTATAAATTAATCCCACCTACGGAAGCCAAAACAAATATGCTCATACGACGTATATAAAAAAAAATTAGACCCGTAATATAGAGTGCATAATCGATATTAACATATTGTGCTATTTTTAGGGTAGCTTAGAAGACCGGAAGTATGGGACACCCACACAGGATCGAACTCACAGCACAGTCTTAATAGTTCTAACAAGACAAGCTTGGCAACCATTACACTACGCTGAGTTGATATTCTATGCGTAGTTTAGATGTGGCACAAGGCCGAAGGTGTGGAGCAATCGATAGTAATATATGAAAAATCTCTAGATTATGAATTTGTTTTGTATTTTCTGTTTATTTTATTTTTAATATATATTAATTATTATGGGATGTTATATATTATAGATGTTATATATAAATTATTATGGGATGTTATATATTGTAGATGTTATATGTTAATTATCATGGGATGTTATATATTATAGATGTTATATATTAGTTATTATGGGATATTATATATTATAGATTATATATCGTATTATAATTGTGCTTATTCCTTCCTGAGTTATTTACTTAGTTGGTCTGTTCGTTACCTTCTTCCGTACTGATCTGCATTCGGCATTTCACTGGCGGCGATTTTCAAAGAAACACCCTCATCCACCTCATCTCACTCTTGCCGTCAACAAATGTAGGCGATTTTCAAAGAAACACCCTCACCCTCATCCGATCCAAAGCAGTTAGAGGAGGGCCAATGGACGATGCCTATAATAGTCCATTTTTAACAATATTATTCGTTTTTTATACATATAATATCTTGTATTTCCTTTGTCAATGTGCCTTTACTTACTCGCCGAAAAACAGAATAGCATGATGAAAAAGCCCCCACACTTAATGAAAAACAAATTTTTCTTCGTCAAAATGATTTTTATTATTAAGAGGAAAGACCAAAGGTTTTTTTTTTTATTATTTTATTAAATTTTTAATCCTTTTTTTTTAACTTTTTTTAAAAATTTTCATAAAATCTTGTTCTTTTTCTTTTCTTATTTATTTCTTTCTTTCTTTTTAAGTCGGCGACGCAGGTCATATTTACGTTAGTGTTCTTGCGCCTAATTTTCAGGTGAGAAACAGAAATTGGAAATTTGGAAATTCTTGCAAAAATCAAATTGTCGGATTGTAATTAAAGTTTCAGGACGTTTCTTATTTAGTTTCTATACGAAATTCTTATTTTTTTAATTTGCATGTCATTTTGCAATTTTCTTTCACATTATTTTTGTATTTAACTCCTATTTCATAAAAAAGTTCTTCTTTAATTTTTATTTTACTTTTTTAATTTTCTTTTTTTTTGGTAGAGTTGTTTTGAAGCAAACATTTTTGATAGATAAACTTGAATCCAATTTTAAATCTAATGTTGAATTTAATTATTTTAGGACTTTATTTCAGTGACATTTGAAATTAGTAACTTTCAGGAAATATTCGGAAACGAATGAAATTATTTTTGTGTCCTTTTTTTTTTCAGAAAATTGTAGTAAACATATTTTTTTACGTATGTTAAAACCCACTCACTTAATTTAATGTAATTTCTGAAAATTAAATTAAATTGGCCTCAGAATTTTTTACGGTGGCTTCTAAATGATATTATCGTTAAAAGATCGCGTGTTTTTAGGGTTGCCTTTCCTTTAGTGGGAAAACCTACTCAACCTTCTAGGACTGCAATTCTTTCCTTTCATGTCTCTGTTTAATCGTATCTCATCAGGCTCTGGCAATTTGTTCCTCAGTGAAAAGCATTAAATATATCTTCAAATACGTATACAAGGGACATGACTGTGCTTCTGCTGGAGTAAGAGACAATGCAGCGGCGTGAGTAGAATCAAGCTCACGATGAAATTATTAATTACCTTGCTTGCTGATATGTTTTTCTTCCGGAAGCTATGTGGAGACTGTCAGACTTCAAGCGGCATGACATCTTACAATGCCTACAGACTTGCTGTAAATCTTGAATACCAGCAAAGAGTTTATTTTCACAGAGGCAACGTTCAGCAAGCTGTTCAGGCACAGAGGAACAGCGACCCAACCCTCTTGCCCTGGTTATGACGATAAACTACATCCGCGTCTATGATCCGTTCATTTGCTCTTCATGCTATTGATAATGACTTGTGAGATATCACTGGAATTGCTGCTGTTGTGGCTAGTAAAATTGTGCTCTTGGGGAGAAACTTTAGGCAATTCCTACCGATATTGCCAATAGGAACTCGTGAGGCACTCATTGAAATCTGTATAAAACGATCTACACCATGGCTGATTTTCATCAAATAAAGATTAAGCCAAAACATCAGGACAGCAGCAGATCAAAGGGAATTTGTAGCATGGCTCTTGCATCTTGAAAATGGAACACCAGCAACTTCACAAGATCTTAATCTTGATGACATAAAAGTGTCTCAAATTTCATGCGTTGACGACTTTCTGGTCGATGATATCTTCAACAATACATCTGAGGAAGAGAGAAGGTGCAGAATAATTCTTTCACCAAAGAACTCAGATAATCTCCTGATCACTGAAGTTTTGAAACAATTTTCAGGTGACTGCTGCACCTATTATAGTACAGATAAAGCTTTGACAGATGATTCAGCTGAGACTGAGCTCTACCCACTTGAATTTCTAAACTCTTTGACACCATCAGGAATGCCTCCTGATAAATTGAGTTTAAAACCCTGCTAAATAGTAATGCTTCTTCGTGTCATTTCTATCCAGAATGTACTCAACAATGGTAAAAGCCTGGAAGTGGTGGCCATGCAATAACCTTCAACTGAGGCTTCCTTGTTTATCGCCTCACTATTTGGCTGACTTGTTTTCATCCCCACAATAAAGATGACTCCAAGCGACACTAACTTGCTATTCACCTTGGAGAGAATCCAGTTTCCTGTCCGTTTGTTATATGCCATAACAATTAACAAGTCATAGGGGCAGACATTTGCTGTTATATATTACAGATGTTATATATTAATTATCGAATGTTATATATTATAGATGTTATATATTAATTATGGGATGTTATATATTATAGATGTTATATATTAATTATTATGGGATGATATATATTAATTATGGAATGTTATATATTATAGATGTTATATATTAATTATTATGGGATGTTATATATTATAGATGTGATATATTAATTATGGAATGGTATAAATTATAGATGATATATATTAATTATTATGAGATGTTATATAAAATTTATGTGAACATTTTTTTAGCATTTTTTTTGTTTTCTTTTTTCAATAATATGTTTCTGTTCCCTACTCAGTCGCTATATTTCAAGTCACTGGAAAAAAATTGCAAATACTTAATATAAAAGTTAATAAAAAATGTTAACACTTGTATTGAAATAAATTTCCTAATTAGGGTACTTCCAAACAAGCGTTAATATTGCATTCTTAAGTGACGTCAGTTGCGTAATCGGCCTCAGGAGCTGATAGCATTTTTTTTTTTTTACAGAAAATAATTACTGTGTATATGCAATCTTTAGTGCAACACTTTTCCCTTAGGAGTCCAACTCTAGTAAAGAGGCTGTGAAGGTACAAAAAGTTATTGTATCATCGACAATCTCTTGGGAGTGTTTCAGTTGCACCTCTTACAATTGAAACGCTTGCTGTAGCCACATCATTGGCATTTCCGATTTGCTCTTTCTTTTTCCCGTGATAGACATGAATGAAAAATAGTATTTTTTTAAAAGCAGCCACTTAATTCATCTTTCAACGTCGTAGGGATATGTTAATACGTAACACTGAAATCTTTTCTGCACACAAAAGGTCTCGCTAGAATTAGACTTCAGGAACGACATTTTTTAAAATCATTTCACCCCAAGCAAGCCGATAAAACCACTAAGACACAATAAGTGAAACAAAACGAGAAAGTAGCAGCGAGGAAAAAAAAAACAAAAAATAAAGGAACATGATTCAAAACGACATAATATAACGATTGGCGTTATATTTAGATTTTTGAAGATCGCATTTGTCAGGAAAGCAGGAATCTGGAAGAAATATTCCACAGTCGAGAGATGCAGAAGAAACTATTAAAACAGAACTTACGGTTATATCTAGCAATTTCAACAGTGAAAAGATGAGTCATTGTTTCCAATCCAGTGCTACGTTTTAATTCATGATGTCGTTGTACAAAAGTAAAAAGTATCTGTCTATATATTTCTGAGATGAGGTATTATGTACACTATTTATATTATTCGGACTATTGTCCTCATGTTTGTTGCCATATTTATCACAACGTTTCGGACGTTGTACACTCCGGCCTTCTTCAGGTGATTGGGATCTCGAACTGAGCAGTTTATAATACACAGGTATTATTAAGGAGACATGGCGCAGTAGATAAAGGCGCTGGTTAGATCCAGTGACAGGACCCAAAACGTTGTGTGTTCAATACCTGGTTAAGGCAGTGGAGAACTTGGAGAGGTGAATTAACAGATAACTGATAACTGACATCCATCAGACATGACACGTGGAAGTAGAACAGTTTACCCCTGCGAGCGAAATATAGGGTTCACTTCGACATTCCAACCACCCGAAGAAGGCCAGAGCGTATAAAGGCCAAAACGTTGTGATAAATGTTGTGGTGTCTTCCCTCTAATGAGAGTATGTTAGTCTCTTCCGCCTACTGTAGGTACTACTATAGGTTTAGTAGGAGAGAAGGTTCGGGGAACAGTGTAAAGTGAACAGATTGAGCGCTAGTTCATTCGTGACACTCTTACTAGTCGTGTAATACTCTTCTGGTGTACATAACCATTTACTTGGTCACAACAATAAATATGGCAGCAAAGGTGAGGACAATAGAAAAAAGCTCATCAGAACAACTGCTCCGAAAATATTTATAGAAATGACACAGGGAATCTAAGTTACAGCAGTGAGAAGATGTCTGAAATCGAGATGCCAGGTAAGGACCGATAAAACTGCAGATCCTTCTTTGTATTTTGTCAAAGAATTTTCTCGAGATATATATACCAAGAGAACGAGACCAGAGCTGGCAGTAATATTCAATGTACAGATGAATTAACGAGCAAGATGGATTCTGGGCAGAAAAAATAGTCTGGCACGACGCAGTGAACTAACGTTTCCAAGCAGCTTCTTTTAGTTGTTTTTATTTATTTATTTATTTACTGTAAATTGCGACACACAAGTCGAGATTTCAAGCCTAAAACATCTCTCCAAAACTAGAGGCCGGTTTATATGGTGGGAATAAAATGCAATGCTTTTCAACTGAGCTATAAACAAGTGGTACAGCACTGCTAAAAAATTACAGTACACCACTTATTGTACCTCCAGCAGGCTGTTCGAAATATATACCACTAAAACATGTGTTTTCTGAACATATTTCGCATATTAAAACAGTTTTCCAGTTCACTGCATCTTGTTGGAACGTCATTGATTGTTTGTATCAATAATGCAAATGGCGTATGAGTGATACTGTTTTTTACAATAATATACAATACGCAGCAGTGCTATCAAAAAAATACATGGTATCGTGCATAATCTACGGTATTAATATTTTATAGGAGTTGATGTTGACTCTAATCTGTTCATCAGTCTACCTAACATATTTTAAATGTTGGTCAAGTTATACCGACGCACTATACAGTACCTATATTGGTGTTGTAGGTTTTTTAACAACCCATATAGAAATATATTACGGTTAGTCTCTCAATATACAGGTAAGTGGTTGCACCTGATATAGTTTTAGCACAGGTTATCGTATACTGTAGCCTAAATTCATTTACCGAGCTGCCTAAGTTTTAGGCCACTGATAGTCTACCGTATGTGTCGACTTATACGGTAGTTATAAGCGTATCTCATTATTTTGAGCTAAAAATCTTGAGGTCGACTTGTACACTGCAATTTAAGATACATCACTGCTATACATTCTATCGTTCCGAATAACTTTTATAATGTTAACGGCTCTTTGCAAAATTATAACTTGCTTACTTAAAATGCAACAAATTGAGTGAAGAATATAATCGCGACCAACAAGAAAGGCAACCATAAATCGGCTGTCCATGTCTTTGCTCTCAGAGAGAACATGTGACGATTATAGCGATAGGGTGGAGGTCAATGCAGTGAAAAAGTAGAAGAGGCGGTCAAAGGTAAGATGTTTCGATTATCTGACCTGATACCTCGACACCACATATCCCAGAATGACCAGCGATAGGATATTGTGTAGGTCATCAGAAAATAAATAAGATCAGAAGTGAGTAAGCTTCGGATTGTAATATTTGGACATAAAATGCTATATCTTTTCAGACAATGGTTCTCCACAACTACCTTTTTTTATTTGTGAATTGCGACGCTTTTTTGAAGAAAAATAATGTAGTGCTTCCTCTTTGACTTCTCCAGTCTGTAATTCACGTTTCTTTTTATTTAATTTAATTTTTTTAGTCTGGCTGCCGTCCAAGACTAGAGAACAAGATCTACCCCGGGAGAGAGAATGGATTCAGGCCTTTCTTAAGAACTCTCATGCAACAGAAAACTCCATTTTTTTCCTTTTTATTTTAAACGAAGGAAAAAAATAACGGTCTTTACTCCATTTCTAATTTGTTTTATAAACTCTGTAAGCCGTTAGGGTATTTAAAAAAAAATTCTGATAGGTGGGAGGATTTGATTCACGACATAAAAATATAGAGCAGAGACCCTTAGGCAGAAAACAGGTTTGCAATACGGCCTGTCCCTTGCACTGATAAGAACGAGCAAATATTATCAACAGGGAGGCGCATAAGAGATATCGGATTGACAACAGGAAGGAAAAACTTATCAACGAATGTAACATGATCGGGACGCAGAGCACGTATATATATATATATATATATATATATATATATATATATATATATATATATATATATATATATATATATATTATATTTATGGGGGGTGTAAGTTGGGCTGAGATATGCGTAACTCGGCACATAAGCTTCTGGTTTAAGATGGGGGATCGGTAATGCTGATGTCTTTCTTTACTTTAAACGCCATAAGAGCTTCCCGCGGTCTAGCCCACTTGAGTCCCGCAGCTGTGGGAGGGCCTTTAACTATCGTTGAAAATCCTCGTAAATCATTCTTCATCCGTGAAGTTAACCCACAATTAAACACACACACACACATACACACACACACACACACACACATACACACACACATACACAAGCAACACACGCATACAAGCGCACACACATATATATAAATTGGCGGGAACTTATGTTTTGACGTAAATATGCGCGTATATGATTTGTTTTATTTAATATGTAAATCCTTAATAGTGATAATATTAATATTAATACTGATAATATTAATATTAATACTGATAATATTAATGGCAGCATATATATATATATATATATATATATATATATATATAAGGAATCATTTGGCATTGATTAGCCTAGCCACCAGTACTGTTTTCGATTTAAATATCTTATATAGAACAATTTTCAAAGAAAATAGTTTTCTCGATTCCAGTAGCTGTTATCTCCCTTTGCGTTATTGACAGGGGTTTGTTTCCTAACCCTTTATTTGGAGTGGTGTGGAATGTCAACATCTTGATTACGTTATTATTTTCCCTTCGACAATTCTAGTACTTGCTGCTGTTGGTTGTCCTCAAGTGATGTGGTTTTTGCTATTTTGGTACGGTTCTTTGTTTGTTATTCTATAGCACCACTTCACAATGCGGGTTTTTGACGCGAAACGTCTGGCTTTTCGTCGCTCATGGATCTCAGGAAGTGATTATATGCAGCTGACACTTTATTTCTGAACGGTTTTGGTACCATACATGACGACGTCCATGTGAATGTTTCGATCTGAAGAGACAGAAAAGTTTCCAGTTTGATGATTTGTTTTTTGTAGCAATTTATGTTGTTGGGCGAAATTAACTCTGGAGCTGCCTGTTCAATGGAGCACTCTTGAGATATATGCGCTAGAGCTACCGAGTCTTCAATCTCCAATCTCGATGGCGGCCAAAATAATCTCGGTATACTTGTGGGCGACGAAATGTTTTTGCACTTTTCTATCTATTTCTGACAGACGAGGCGTCACAAGCAGAAATCACCAACATTGCATCTGTGAGATCCTGCGTGGGCGTATAATCAGGTGTCAGTACACGTCGCAGACATCGAGCAGGAATCTTCGTCATGCTAAGTTCATTGTACATAATATTCTAAATACCCGCAAAAAATTGTCTGTTTGATTTATAAATATTTTCAAGAGTAGTCTCTACTAGTTACAAATGAAATTTTCTTTGAACAATCAGATGTAAGTTACCTGGAAAAAACAATGCAGACGTCAATACGAGTTGAAATAACCGTATGCAAGATCTCACAGCTGTAGCATAAATCCTTCATAGTCAGCCTATCAACATTTCAGCCCGCCCTTGTACCTAAAAAGGATCAATGCAGTTGTTATTAAGATAAGTTTAAATTAATGCATGCAAGATCCCACAGCTGTAGCATAACTCCTTCATAGTCAGCCTATCAACATTTCAGCCCGCACTTTTACATAAAAATTAAGTTTAAATTAATGCATGCAAGATCCCACAGCTGTAGCATAACTCCTTCATAGTCAGCCTATCATCATTTCAGCCCGCCCTTGTACCTAAAAAGGATCAATGCAGTTATTATTAAGATAAGTTTAAATTAATGCATGCAAGATCCCACAACTGTAGCATAACTCCTTCATAGTCAGCCTATCAACATTTCAGCCCGCCCTTGTACCTATAAAGGATCAATGCACTTATTAAGAATTTAAATTAATGCATGCAAGATTTTTCCTTTTCTTCTGTATTTAATTTGCTATGACTGATGAGATTGCTTATTGTTTAATAATTTCACGTCTTGATTTTTTTTATAATGAATTCAGCTTAAGTTCAATGACTCCATGGATTTTATAAATAAGTTCCACTTGATGCCTTGTGTCAACATAAATCCCTGTAGTGATCGAGTACCTTCAGGCTGGTAAGGTTGCCACTGTTTGAAAGAAGCCGAATAGCAGATAATAAGTATTTACACAAAAGATCGCGAAAATGATTTGGACTCCACCAATGACGGAAAGTGAGGATTAAAAAGCTCCAGCCCAGATAGGGTAGCAATGCTCTATTTTTGGTCTAATCTTACTCATGTCAAGATAAAGCAGAAATCAGCTCGTTTCACGTACGACTGAAGGTGTCAGCTATTGTTCCATCATCTTCAGTAATAGGCTGCATATATCAGTTCTACAGATTGTATATATGAGTGTGGCTATAAAAGCTCAGAAAGATAAAATTGAAAATTCAGAAGTAAACGGAGAATTCCACAAAGTAAGGTGTGAATAATAATGGAAGCTGAAAAAGGATAGAGAAGCAGTCGGGAGGGGAGGGCGAAGCATTTAAAACGAACTCGATCCGCAATCCACATAGATAAGCAGGAATGCTTGCATTAAAAGAAAACAACGGGAAAAATTATCAAATGCGGAGGCGAGATGTTCAGGGTAATCGAGGAGTCCAAAAACGCTAGGCTTCGAAAAGAAATCAAAATCAAAACAAAGAAAATATCAGCAACACTGACTCCTGAAGATACGAGGGATTGTTCCAGAGATAACACCGACTGAAATAATCTGCTCGCATCATTTTTCGAAACGTGGAAACGCAGCAGGTGAAGACGGCAGAGTATAGAGTTATTTTCAAAAATGCAATTCAGGTAAGACCCAACATCCACCATATGCGCCAGAGACACACATCTCAAAATTTCCGTCGAGAAACCGAAACCTTACGTTGCGATACGACGTAAGAAAATCTTTCGCGACCATTCCTCGGTAAAAACATACATACACACTTACAAACACACACGCAACAATGACTAGAAATTTCCTTCAATGAAACCTGGGTTCGAATCTCACCATGGGCGATATGACAGGAAGGTGTCTTCTTGATGTTATCTGCCAAGGGAGACGATCTCACTCTGCGGCACCCTCGAAATGTACCTGAAAACAAAACCATATCACGGATACCTAAGCCTTGTGTAGACGGTACGAGTGTTTTGCTAGCACAAAATCACAAGTCTTCTTGACCGAGGGTTAGAGTAAAGAATATATCTAGAAACTATACAACTGGAGAAAAGTCGATGATTTCAAAAGTTGGAAAAAATACTAATTTATTAAGCTATATAGAATAATGTTAATCAAATAGGTTCTCCTGTGGCCGCTCAGAACCTATGGCTTTAAAAAATTACATCCACGATTTCTTTTGATCAAACAGCAAAAACCACAGCACTTGAAAAACAAGTAACAATTAAAACAAACAGGAGTATATTTGTCTATATTTCTGAGATGAGTTATTGTAATGTTTGGCATTATTTACAATGTTCAGACAGTTGTCCTCATCTTTATTGCCATATTCACGACGTTTCGGTCGTTATATGTTCCGGACTTCTTCAGTTGATTGGAATTTCGAACTGAACCCTTTATTTCATCCACTGGAGTAGTTTTTTAGTTCCACGTGCCATGCCCCTTCCAGATGTCTCACTTATGACCCTTTAACTCAATTATCTAAATATTTGTTCACCACGGCAGTAGCCAGGTATTTAACTCACATCACTTTGGGTCAAGTCACTGGATCCAACCAACTTTTCTGTTGAACCATCTAATATTGTAAATAATGTAAATAAAGATGGATATCACATGTAACTACAAGGCAAAAAAATACAGAATTCGTTAACTGTCCACACTAGCTTAAAAAAGGTTGAGAAGTTGTTTTCTATCCCGAGGAGAGAAAGCCGTCACAGTTACGACTGTTGAGAAAACTAATTATTTGAAAAAAAATCCTTAAGCAATACTCAATGTTCGGTCGGTGATTGGTGAATACGTTCTTGTCTGGAGACCATTGACCACAACATAATCAATTAGTCCATTCGCTAAAAGGTAAAGATATTAGAATGTCAATGAATGACGAATGCATCCTGTAGGGAAACAGCTAATGTCACATTTGCCTTTACCAGAGCATTTGTATTTACGACGCTGTTCGAGTTTTTACGTCATAAAACCTGACACGTCCGAAAGAATTCATCAATATTTTAATATCGATAAGATACTTACTATATATATATATATATATATATATATATATATATATATATATATGTGTGTGTGTGTGTGTGTGTGTGTGTGTGTGTGTGTGTGTGTGTGTGTGTGTGTGTGTGTGTGTGTGTGTATATATATATATATATATATATATATATAGTATTTGGTATATATCTTTATTTAACATATTGATAAATTATTGCATGTATATATTTTTAAATATATATTTATGTGTGTGCACGATGCTTGAATATTTTTATAACCAAATGACTATATATATATATATATATATATATATATATATATATATATATATATATATGGAGAGAGAAAGAGAAAGAGAGAGAGACCGATAGACAGAGGGGGAAAGATAAGAGGTACTTAACATATATATATATATGTAAAGTTCTAATTCTAGGATTTTTTAGGTAATGGATTTGATTTATCAATCAGGCGGATTTTAATCATTTAAAACGTTAATTTTAGAGGATACTCATATTTGATTAGACGCCCCATTTACTTATTAAACTCTATATTTCTTTATTTTCATCTTCAGCTCTAAATATTTGTGAAATCTTATTGTAGAAAACTATGTGCTGTCTACTTAAAATGTCGTTTAAACACACACACACACACAGAGAAAATGACCCCCACCCACATATATATATATATACATATATATATATATATATGTGTGTGTGTGTGTGTGTGTGTGTGTGTGTGTGTGTGATTTTCTTTCACTCACAATACCCCTTTTCGTCTTCATGCTATTATCGCCTTGCTTGCGGTGAATTGATTAACACACACACACACACACACACACACACACACACACACACACACACACACACACACACACACACACATATGTATATATCTCCCTCCCCATTTCATGTTTCCCTGATAGCTATAATCTCCAACTATTCAAATGTAATGTCAATCGCTGTCTCCAGATGCCCTTATCTATCACCTAAACTTCTTTCATCCTTTCCTCTATCACTCCTCTTTGCTATCGCTCCAACTCTCTGTAACCCCTTGCGTGCTACTAGCCTCCTGCTTTGCTTGGGGTGAAACGCTTAATATATATATATATATATATATAAATATTAACGTGATGATATCTGCGGTTGCGTGACATTGGAAATTACTTTTCGTGGTAAATAAAACATCCCTATAAGTCTAGAAACATACGCACAACCCATACACCTAGTTAAAAAACAAAAAATAAAATCATCCTTGATAATGGCTAAAAGTATAGCCGAAAGCCCTCGGAATTACAAAACATTTGGACCGTTTCTACAGACTCTCTGTCCAGAAAAGAAAACACTTGTTTGAACATAAGAAAGAAAATTGAATAAAAAGCTTAACCGCAGTACCTTGTCTGTCGCCCTTAATGAAACCTGTATAAATGAAGGATCGCTGCCTAAATACACAATATATATATATATATATATATATATATATATATATATATATATATATATATATATATACAGAGAGAGAGAGAGAGAGAGAGAGAGAGAGAGAGAGAGAGAGAGAGAGAGAGAGAGAGAGACAGGGGAAGAAAGTGTATGAGAAAAGTGGTTTGGACCTTTGATTACCAACCATGAGACTCAGGTTTAATTTGTCGAGAATGTAACTTCTTGATGTCATCGATCTGACGAGACGACCTGTAGAGACGACTTTTGAAAATCGCTTTTAAAATACATCACGAGTTGACACAAGCCTTATGAGCGTAATAGAGAAGAGGGGATTATACGGACTCCGTTGTTGGTTGTGCTAGCATGAAATAACAAGTCATCGTGACCGAGGGTTTGAACGTAATGCTTTTGTTCAAGCTGTTGATCAGGACAGATGACGCGTTCTTTCGCTGAAACTTATAAGTCAAGTCCGTTTACGATATCTGCAGAATAAACTACAGCTGGTCCTGCGACTGCAAAACAAACACAACTCTGCTTGAGCGGACGTCTGCAGTAGGGATTGGCTAGCCGCTCTCGAAGATGGATGTTCTGATAAACGAGTAGTCGGCCAATACCGTCGGTGTAGGAATAACATAGAAATAGCATATGGTTGTGTTTGCTTTTACATACGTCTATCTTAATTCTCGTGTGTTACAGCGACTGAGTACACGTGACTGGCTTTTGCTGTCCCGTTGATAAAGATTTGATCATTATCCTGATAAAGTCAAACATCATCTCAAGAGATAGCAAGAAGCAGCGAGATTTTCTCACCGTGTGCGTGAGTATAGTAGCGGGTTGGGGTTAGTTATCCGGTAGTCTCGGCAGATAGGTCTCATTTGGAAAGAGGAAAATGCTTTTTCTCTCTCACCTTCTCCCCGGATAAAAACCGATCCGTACCCTCGAGGACGTACGTTAGAAGTGGGAATCTTTCTCCATCCATCACGTCGCTGGCATTCTCACTTCTCAATGTGTCCTACTTTTTTTCGTTTCCTGATTAATCAAGGAATACATTAAAAACAAATTCCTGGTATTTAAACTCACTGTGTCGAGTTTTGTTTAGCGAAATTTTCTTTTTTTTCCCTGCTCTCAGCCATTCTCAAATACATCCATAATTTATACAGGGCGTGGCAGAAATACCTCCCACATAAAGTTTGACAAAAAGACCAAGGTTAATACTATTAAAATGTTTATTTCACTGTTGTTTAAACAAAGACCTGCAGATTATTAAATGGCGGGCCTCTATTCACTACAGACTGTTAGAATTATTATGACGTAACATGATCTAAGCACGAGAAACTCTGTGTTGCAATCACAAATTCTTCTTCTTTTATGTGCAGTCTCCCTTCAGGACGTAGACAATCATGGCTCTCTACTTCCTCCTATCCCTTGGAGTTCTAAGTTATGACATTTGCTACTTCTCCTAGACCCTGTTCTTCCATCCACTTGCTTAAGCCAGCTAATTATATCACGCGATGCTATCACTTATTCCTTTTTCCTTCTATCCCCGCTGTGAGTAGCGCATTTCCAAATCCTCTTTTCTCATTACGTATCCCACAAATTTCAGCGGTCTCTTCCTCTCGAAAATCTCATCGTTGCTCACATGTTCGGCTAATGGTATCCTTAGCATCCCTCTGTAAAACCATACCTCTGTAGCGTCGAGTCTCTTCTTCATCTTTGAGAAGACCGTCCAAGATACGTTGTCGTAAAGGAGGAAAAAAATCCGTAGCAATTCAGGAGTCTTTTCTTTGTTATCAATGAAATCCCCCTATCTCTTAATATTCTGCCTAGCTTTCGGAATGCGTTTTTAATCATACCAATACGTCTTCGGATCTCGTCGTAGCACTTACCCTAACATGCCAGAACATTCCCAAGATATTTAATTGTCCGCACCTGCAGGATTTTGGCGTCAACAATATTTAAAAGAGTTTCAAATATATATATATATATATATATATATATAAAACACTTATTGTTTATTTTAAAATAAACAATAAACGATATCTCGTGCCGGATGAGTTGGGTAACCAACAAAACTCGAGTCGCACACCAAACGTAGGTATATGTGTATTTATTAATATGTATATTTATTAATATATATTTCTTTGCCCTGTCTAATCACATTGAGCACTATTATGTCTACACATCTTGGCTAAATTTGGTAATTATTTATTTGTTTAGAAGCGTAGGCACGCCAGCACACGCGTATACGGTCGCTAATATCTATTTATCTCATTTACCTAACCCGATATATATACATATATATATATATATATATATATATATATATATATATATATATATATATATATATATATATATATATAAAGGAATATACATAATATCTTACATTAATTTCACAACTCTTAGTTTCATGCCGAAGCAATTTTCAAGTGCAGTAATGATTTTTAATTATTTTTATTTTTTCTATAGTTTGGGTTGATACCAATTTGTTATTATATGTAAAGAGATATTATTGTTGGGATGGATTTATTTTTGGAATTAAATTATTCAAATGAAGCGTAGTTTAATTTTGAATTTGAATTTAAGCTCAGATTAACATTTAAGATTGCAAATAAGGTTGGAAATAAGGAATATAAATTCTAATTTAGAAAGATGCTGATTTTGCAGACACAAGTAAACGAAAAATGGGCGTTAAAAGATCAAGTATGCAACTGTATTTTTCCAAAAATCAAGAGAGTAATTAATTATAATATAAGTAAACTAATGACATCAAGAACAAAGTATCTTGTGTTATACAGTATTTGCATGTGATCTTTTTTACCTATAAATATAACATTCCTTAAAACTATACTTTTATCATTCATATATATATATATATATATATATATATATATATATATATATATATATATATATATATATATATATATATATATATTGTTTGTTTGTTTGGGGTTTTATGGCATATCAACCTCTATGGGTTATTTAATGCCAGATCCAGTATTTACTAAATATATCAAAAACGTATAGTTGGCAACATCATTGTTTCAAAAAAGTATAGCTGGGAACATCATTGTTTCAATGTGCTGGAAAAAACCTGGAAGTTCACTATGTTCTCATAGCTGGGACCCCGGGTCAGGGTTCCACGCTTCCTGAAAACTTCCTGATCAGAGGACTTGTTGTTGGATGCAGTTTAACGTCGTACCCAGGACGTATATATATATATATATATATATATATATATATATATATATATATATATATATATATATATATATATATATATATATATATATATATGATACAATATGAAAATCTGTATGGAATTTCCAGGAGGATATAGATCCAGGGAGAGCTCTATGTCAACAGACAGAGCAAAATAACTTTTGTTTCTTGAAAGCACTCATGAAATTATTACTTATGGGATTTTAAGTGTTTGATATTCTTTAATTAATTGATTAATAATAATAATAATAATAATAATAATAATAATAATAATATATATATATATATAATTATATATATATATATATATATATATATATATATATATATATATTCAATAAATCGAGAAAAGCTCAAATTAGTTTGTGGTAATAATCTTAATAAAACTTAAGATTTTCGATTTTTTTTCGCTTTTCTCTATTGTTTTATTATAACCGATGACAGGAAACTACCCGTGAGCGAGCTCACGTGATATTTAAATTTTTTAAACAGTGTTATCAGATATATCGACTTAAGAATGGAAACGCTCATCCGGACGAGAAAATTCGGTAAATCGAATAGATTTATCGAATAACTGATCTTGATGGGAAAAAATGGTTCAACTCTTTTGAGCAAAAGTAGAAACAGTGATGTTATACCAGTAAACTAACTTGAAAGTTAAATGTCTTCTTCTTGAACGTAACATGTCTTTTTAGGGCGTTAGCACTCATGGCTCTCCAGAATTCGCTGTACCTTGTAGCTCTTAATAAAATTCTTGTCTCGTTGTTATCTCTCCTAAACCCTGTTCTGCCAAACATTTACACAAGCTCATTAGCTAGGTTATGTGATCTTTCTCTATGTCCCTCTTACCATCATTAGCTCTTGTGAGTATCGAATTTTCGAAATGTTCTTTCCTCATTATGTCCACCAGAAATTTCAGCTACCTCTTTCTTGCTTCCATTTTCTCTAAAACTTCGTAATTGCTGACATTTCCAGTCCATGGTATTCTCAGCATCTTTTTGTAGGACCATGTTTCTGTTGCTTCAAGTGTCTTCTTCTGTTTAGGAGATTGTCCAGCATTCACTGCTATATAGGAAGGCAGATATTACATATAAGTCCAATGCTCTTTTCATTGTTTCTCATGATTTTTTTATGTTTCTTAATACTTTGCTTAGCTTTTAGAAGACATTTATCGCTATTCCAACGCAATTTCGCATTTCACTGTCGCACCTTCTCTGATATTTAATTATTAGTACTTATTTGATTTTGATATCTCCAATTTGTAATTTGCTTGTTGGGCTGATCCGTTTGATGACATCCATACATTATATCTTCTCATAACTGATGTATAGTCCTTTATTCTCACTTTTTGTTGTAACCTATTGAAGGTTACTGAATAGAATAATCAAACGAAGGTCGGTAATGAACGATAATACTTAGGAGAAGAACAACACATATATGATCCACCAGCAGCGCGTTGAAGTAGTAGTCAACTGCCATAAGTGAGTCAAGTGAATTCCACAATGATTCTCCAACTGCAGAATATTTCCACAGCGGTCAGATGTGGCACAATGTCGAATTTAATGTGGGGTATCCGAGCCCGTAGGCTCGTCCAAAACTTCCCTCGTAGAGCGGGGGTCGGGAAACTTTCTGAGACGAGACACTGCGCCTCGACATGGCCCATCTGAGGATCATTTCTGCCCGAAGACAGAGAGTTTGACCAGCAAAGCTGGAGACGAATTTCCGACTGCAGGATGTCTACCAACCGCCCCACACAGTCAGATTCGGCACAAGGGCGAATTGAATGTGTGGTATTCGAGCCCGTAGACTCTGCCAAAAATTCCCCTTACACACCGTATAAAACGGGGTCGGGTAGCCCCTTCACGAGACGAGATTTTGCTCTTCTACATAGCCTCGTCTGGGGATCCTCTCTGCCCGGAGGTAGAGACTTTGACCAGAACAGCTGGAGACGAATCTCCAACTACAGACCAACATATAGTATTTACTACTGTATTTATTCGAATGGAGACATGCCCATCATCGTTCGTAGATATGCTAAAACACTTTTAGAACTGTAAAAACAACTTGATTCTACTTAAACACGGTTAATGGGAGCAGCGCCAAACGCCCTGGAAGAACATAATGTCCAGCGAAGAACAATATAGAAAGGTACCAAAGATTATTGATTCAACATGTGAAAGGAGATTGTGGACCAGAGGCCGATGCTAGAGAAGTTACCACGAAGTTGAATCGGATTCAAATTATCGGTAATTATCATTAAGCAGTCCAGCAAGAACCTTCATCGATCACCTTAGGAGTGATACCGGAATAAGTAAGTAAAAATAGGGAGATCTTTGAATTGAAAAAATGGTTAGAAACGATGCTCTCCAGTTATAGATAAATACATAAATATTTCCCCCTGTCAGCTTGAGCTTACAGCCATTGAAACATCGGTTCTCAGTCGAGCCTGGCCAGTACCTAGATGGGTGGTCGATTAGGAATGCCGGGTGAGGGATGTGTGGATGTGAGAGGGTATAATGGGTAACGGAATTGGAAATCCGAGATTCGTATTCTAAATCCACTCGGTTCCCTTATATTCAATTACGAGCAAATATATTTGCGGAAGATATGAATTAACACATCCACACCTCAGCTATGGGTTAATTAGTAGGACCTTATCAGGAATTTTGATATTATCTCCATAAAACTCTTACAGTCTAAAAAATATATATTCTGGCTTTAAATAGCCCGCAAAAGTTTGATAAACCGTAAAAAACAGTCCATTCGGTTGCACATTTTATCTATTATAATTATTACGATTACTCATATAATATATGTCAGATACCTTCAGACCGACATTACTTCCTTGAAGAAGAGCATCCCTCTGCAGCTTTACAAAACATATTCTTAGAATTAAAGTGCAGTATCTTTTCTACCTTCGCTGTATTCTTGTACTGCATTGCAAGAGCCCGCGTCGTATTTCTCTGATGAGACAGGCTACTCACAGCGAATAAGGAAGCCCAGTGCATATAATTCCACCTACATTTAAAGCCTGACATTTTCGTGATGGACGCCATGCGTTTGTCAAAGACCATTTATGTCGATTAATCCCAAGCAAAACTAAGTTTTATTTGTAGACGTTCAATCCATCTAACATGAAACCGCAGTAATAGTCGCAGCCTCTTAAATTATACTTTGGACGTCACGCCATATTATATCGGAGGAACACCAATATTAATTTGCATATATAATAGCAATTTGCATTTTCAACAGCAATTTTGCATGTGTAATAGCAATTTGCATGCGAAATAATTTTACATTTGCAATAGTAAATTTCATGTGTAATAGCAATTTACATGTGTAATAACCATTTTGTATGTATAAAAACAATTTAGCACGTGTAATAGCAATTTGCATGCGTAATAGCAATTTTGAACGTGTAATAGCAATTTGTGTATGTGTAATAGCAATTTGCATTTGCAATAGCAATTTTGCGCATGTAATAGCAATTTGCATATATAATAGCAATCTTGCATGTGAAATAGCAATTTCAATGTGTAATAGCAGTTTAGCATGTGTAATGGCAATTTGCATGTGTAATAGCAATTTTGCACGTGTAATAACAATTTGCATGTGTCATAACAATTTTGCATTTGTAATAGTAAATTTTCATGCGTAATAGCAATATTCATTGTAAAAAAATTTGCATGTGTAATAACAATTTGCATGTGTAATAACAATTTGCATTTTAATAAAATGTCCAATGATAACTTCCATGTATAATATTCAAAATGGTAGGAAAATGACATGATGAGTGTTTATAAAGATATCGGCAAGATTTTATCGGAACTATTTCACGCCACCAGTTAGCATATCTCCTCATGGCATCAATTTAAACTGACGTCTTCTTTTTTTCATATATTGTCTAGTTTAAGGAAAAAAATTAAACATGTTTTGAAATTAAACTCTCTTGATAGAAGACGGATATTGTAACAAAGACCATTAAAAAGTGCATAGAAAGACAGTAAGTGGTCGAAAAGAATCGCCATTTGACAGCTATGTGGTGTCTGCTTTACGATATGGCAGTGAAAACTGAATAATTTTGTTGTAATTGAACAAAAAATCTTTTGACAACCGATTTTTACTGACGAATATTGAGAATATTTTAAACAAGGGCGTGACGAATAAGCAGGTTCTCGGGAGAATATAAACTACAAATAAACTGCTGCTAACAATCTAAAATAAAAAAGAATGTATAAAATCATTGGAATTTATATTAAGAATAGAATACTTGGAGAATTTAATCGTAGGAAAGCGAAGAATATGATACCTGACAATGTTGTACAAACGGATGAAGAATATAATGAGGAACATTTCTGAATGCAACAAAAGATAGGAAACTGTAGAGAACCATAACTGTTCGAAACACAGATTGTATTTTCTTCATATTCTATCATATACAAAACGATTAATACGTATATGTATTTGTGAAATAATAAGATTACTTTTCCTTGCAATAATAGATTTTTAAAAAAAATTTTCGTTTCCTATTTCATCATGGAAACCAATCCTCCATTTATATATTACTTCTATTTATATTTTATTAGCCAATCAATGGAGAGATGCGTCAAGCGGAAACAGATCGAGACAAACCAAAGGATAGGTCAAAATGAATTGGCTGGTGTTTGTGAACAAAATAAGAACGGGTGGTAAATACATTATCTGGTGAAACATAAAAGAAAAGAAAAGAGACTCTTTCTTACATGAAACTGTTACTAAAATACTGAAATATCGAGACAAATAAAAACTCATGCAATTTTTTAAATTGACCGACGATATTAAATTTGATTATTTTTCAGCATCTTTTATTAAATATTACCAAAATGTGATCGGCTTTTATTTGCATTATGGATATAAATAACAGGCAACATAAGTAATTACAGTAATTCCTCCGTCCGCGTTTCCGCACCCCAGGAGCTGCTTCAAATGATAGATTTTACACAACCGTATATTTTTATTATTTCAAACGCTATCATAGTGGATACTGGTATTCGAAATAGATGCGCCATTCTTATTTTCACTTTAAACGGTGTGTTTTATGTCGAGAGGCCCTCCTGTTCGAAATATCTTAACAACAAAAATGTTCTCTCCGAGAGCGACCAAACCTACGCCCCCCTATGTAGGAGAAACTACCGTTTGATTCAAGGTGATTTATCAATCGGGTACGAAGTGCGTCAGAGATCAACACAGCCCTATTTCCTCTTTTTAAAGAAAGCACACTACTCGAATATTTTATTTCTGATCAGTTTCATATCCATAACGAAAACAAAGTAATATCTAAAGAATTAATGGATTTACATATAATCCGACATTTTCATTAGTTCAAATGTTATTATAGTGAACACTCGGTTTTGAAATAGACGCCCCGATTTATTTTCATTTCAAACAGTGTGTATTACATTTACTGGCCTGCATATTCAAGAAATCATAATAAATTAAAAAATCCGCTGTCCATAATAATAAAAAATTCTTCTGTCCATAATAATAAAAAAAATTCCGCTGTCCATAAAAATAAAAAAATTCCGCTGTCCATAATAATAAAAAAATTCCGCTGCCCATAATAATAAAAAAAATTCTTCTGTCCATAATAATAAAAAAATTCCGCTGTCCATAATAATAAAAAAATTGTTCTGTCCGTAATAATAAAAAATTTCCGCTGTCCATAATAATAAAAAAATTCTTCTGTCCATAATAACAAAATAAATTCCGCTGTCCATAATAATAAAAAAAGTTGTTCTGTCCATAATAATAACAAATTTCCGCTGTCCATAATAATAAAAAAATTCTTCTGTCCATAATAATAAAAAAAATTCCGCTGTCCATAATAATAAAAAAATTCTTCTGTCCATAATAATAAAAAAATTCTTCTGTCCATAATAATAAAAAAAAATTCCGCTGTCCATAATAATAAAAAGATTCCGCTGTCCATAATAATAAAAAAATTGTTCTGTCCATAATAATAAAAAATTTCCGCTGTCCATAATAATAAAAAAATTCTTCTGTCCATAATAATAAAAAAAATTCCGCTGTCCATAATAATAAAAAAATTCTTCTGTCCATAATAATAAAAAAAATTCTTCTGTCCATAATAATAAAAAAATTCCGCTGTCCATAATAATAAAAAAATTGTTCTGTCCATAATAATAAAAAAATTCCGCTGTCCATAATAATAATAAAAAAATTCTTCTGTCCATAATAATAAAAAAAATTCCGCTGTCCATAATAATAAAAAAATTCTTCTGTCCATAATAATAAAAAAAAATTCTTCTGTCCATAATAATGAAAAAATTCCGCTGTCCATAATAATAAAAAAATTGTTCTGTCCATAATAATAAAAAATTTTCGCTGTCCATAATAATAAAAAAATTCTTCTGTCCATAATAATAAAAAAAATTCCGCTGTCCATAATAATAAAAAAATTCTTCTGTCCATAATAATAAAACATTTCCGCTGTCCATAATAATAATAAAAAAATTCTTCTGTCCATAATAATAAAAAATTTCCGCTGTCCATAATAATAATAAAAAAATTCTTCTGTCCATAATAATAAAAAATTTCCGCTGTCCATAATAATAATAAAAAAATTCTTCTGTCCATAATAACAAAAAATTTCCGCTGTCCATAATAATAATAAAAAAATTCTTCTGTCCATAATAATAAAAAATTTCCGCTGTCCATAATAATAATAAAAAAATTCTTCTGTCCATAATAACAAAAAATTTCCGCTGTCCATAATAATAATAAAAAAATTCTTCTGTCCATAATAATAAAAAATTTCCGCTGTCCATAATAATAAAAAAATTCTTCTGTCCATAATAATAAAAAAAAATCCGCTGTCCATAATAATAAAAAAAATCTTCTGTCCATAATAATAAAACATTTCCGCTGTCCATAATAATAATAAAAAAATTCTTCTGTCCATAATAATAAAAAATTTCCGCTGTCCATAATAATAATAAAAAAATTCTTCTGTCCATAATAATAAAAAATTTCCGCTGTCCATAACAATAATAAAAAAATTCTTCTGTCCATAATAATAAAAATTTTCCGCTGTCCATAATAATAATAAAAAAATTCTTCTGTCCATAATAATAAAAAATTTCCGCTGTCCATAATAATAATAAAAAAATTCTTCTGTCCATAATAATAAAAAATTTCCGCTGTCCATAATAATAAAAAAATTCTTCTGTCCATAATAATAAAAAATTTCCGCTGTCCATAATAATAATAAAAGAATTCTTCTGTCCATAATAATAAAAAATTTCCGCTGTCCATAATAATAAAAAAATTATTCTGTCCATAATAATAAAAAAATTCCGCTGTCCATAATAGAAGAAACCTGCGTCATCGTAGGAGAAACAACCGTTGCAACAAGTGTGAAAACTTTACAAATTTAACATGATGTTTGTTTACATTGGTTGACATATTAGGGAGACTTTTATTAATGCATATGTGTCTTAATTAGTGGAGGTGTTCTGTGTTTATCTCAAGGTGTCTGTGTGTTTGTGTGTGCATGCGTGCTTAATTTTTGAAGTAGTGCTGTAATGTATTGAGCATATTGTTTTTTTTTTATTACAAAGGTTTTCTTACTTTTTACTTATTTTACACTTTATTGAATTTAATCCATATTTTCAATTTCTAATCACTCTCCCTACAAACACACCCACGTACACACATACAACGTATGCACACACACACACACACACACACACACACACACACACACACACACATATATATATATATATATATATATATATATATATATATATATATATATATATATGGAGGGTGTCTACAAAATACAGGAAATTTTAGATTTACTATATGATGAAAAATGAACTATTCATAAACATTTTTAACCGTTTATTCTTCCAGGATGCCGGAGTTATTAAATTTTCAACGTGAAGTGATTGTTCTTTTTTTAAACATTTCACCCCGAGAAAGGCGCGAGTTCCACTCGTACGCAGAGTGTTACAGAGAGTGAAAGTGTGAGAAAAAAATTGCTTATAGGGATATTGAGGAAAGGATAAAAGATGAACGGGGTTCAAGACGACAGGAGATGGCAATTGACGTTGAATTTAAATTTTTGAAGATTATAGTTATCAGAGAAGCCAGTAAGAGCAAGGGGGTTCCACTGTTGGGAAGTGCGAGAAAAAAACTGTTGGAGTAGAAGCGGCGGTTACATTTAACTATTTCAAAACTAAAAGGGTGGGACCTAGATGCCAATCTAGTACCACGTTTACATTCATGTAGGGGAAAAGAAAAAAAAACACGTCAGAAAAAAAAAACCTGACATGAAAATATTTGTAGACAAGGCAGAGAGAAGCCAGATCACATTTGTGAGAAAGTGGCATGTTGAGATACCGAAGCAGGATCGATTACATTGCAGATCCTTCTTTGGATTTTGTCAAGAACCTTGAGATGAAGAGCAGAGGTACCAGACCACATATGGCAACAGTATTCAATGCGCGGACGAATCGTAGATTTGTAGATGCGTAAGATGCACTTTGAAGAGAAAAAAAACTTTTGGCACGACTCAATGAACCAAACTCCCTTGCAATAGATGCCGCGATTGATTCAATATTCCACTTCGCTATTCGAAAATGTGAGGCCAAGAGCGCGCAATTAGACGCTCTCCTGCAGTTGAGCATCAACTATACTGATGGCAGGCAGGGAAGTTTCAATGTGGTGGTTAAATGAAAACAATTTAGCGTTGGAGGAATTAAAATTTGCAAGCCATTTCATGCCCCAGCTGACCACTGATTGGAGGTCCTTTTCGAATGCAGCGGCCAGGTTAACTTTGTCACCACTGCCGGTTTTAGTACTGAAACATGAGTAAATGATAGTATCATCAGCGCAGATGGCTACTTCGGAACTGATGACAACTAAAATATCATTGATGAAGATCAGAAACAGTGTAGGACACAGGGTAGAGCTTTAAGACCACCCGGGTTCATGTGAAAGTATCTGGAAGCGAGCCCATTCAAAACGATATCCATTTCACGATTTCATAGAAATGATTGGATTAAATCAAATAATTGTCCTGTAAAATCGTAGCCCCTAAGCTTACATACAAGACAAGCATGCCAAACCCTGACAAACGCCCTTTAGATATCCAGAGCCACAGTTCGAGCTTCACCGTTATTATCAAGAGCTTGATATACATATTCAGTTATGATCGTAAGCCCATCAGCAGGAGTCCGGGTAAAATGGAATTCATATTTGGTATAGAGTAGATCGTGACAGGTAAGATGCTTAACCTCATCAGCATTGATTAAAGTCTCGAAGACTTTGCCGAAAAGCGGTAGACAGATAGAGTTGTAGTTAAAGGGGTTACAATGATCTTCAGAGTTCTTATAAACAGGAACTACAGAGGAGAACTTCCAACAGACTGGAAAGCAGGAAGCAGCGAGGCAATAGTTGTATAGTTTGAAGAGAACTGGAGCCAGCTCGGGAGTACATTTCTTTACGACGACGACTGGTATCCCGTTACCCCCACTTGCCTTATGGGGTCTAATTTAGAAACGATGTCCGAGACCAGCGACGGGGTTATGCGATGATCACTCAGTAGAGCCTCCGTTCTAGGGGGTAAATCAGGTGTGGGTACTCCAAATGAATCGAGTGTTGATTGGATGAGAATTTCCGAGCAATGTATTCAACCTTATCTGCTGTAGATGTTAGGACTTCGAATTGATTGAATAGAGGAAGAACTGAGGATTTGATGTTGTTCTGTGAAGAGCAGCCAATATTCTCTAGACACGAACGTGCGAGATGCAATACGTTGTTTCATTCTATCAGCGAATAGTAGCTTTGCTTCATTGAGGACACGTTTGCACTCGTTACGAGCAGAGAAAAAGAGACAAAAGAGACGTGTCGCTCTGGTACAGCCTGAAAAATGATTCCTGTGATCTGTAGCGGCCGAGCATGCACGTGAGAACCAAGGAGATGAACGTTGTATAACTTGGTATTTCCTTGCAGGAATGAAAGCATCAATGCCGGCCTTCGCGTAGGACGAGACGTCAGACGCGGATTTTTGAACATGATGATTACAAACTGCATTCCAAGGGATGTCACGAAGGAAATCACGAAATGAAAACTGCCGTAGAAGCATGAACAAATCGATTATTTCCACTATCGATGGGAGTTGGGAAATGCAAAGTCGGTCTTGGCCTTTTCACTAACTTGGAGCATGTGCATGTAAATTTTGGTGCCAATCCGTCGGAAATTGCGGCCGTGCATTCGTTACACACACAAACAGACACACACACATCCTGCCTTTTATATATATATATATATATATATATATATATATATATATATATATATATATATATATATATACTATTTTTTCTACATTTATACCTAGGATAGATTTAATATATAAATTAAGTAAAAGAGAGCTTAATTATGAAGGGGTATTCACATTTATAAATGACAACTGAAAACCTATCACGACGTTCATGACAAACCATAGACTTCATGTTTGCCTAAACGTTATTTTGAATTGATACTCAAGACTCTCTGTTTTCTACTCTTTTTTAAAAAACCGTTTGAATTATGCCTGTCGCAATTCGGCCTCGAATGATTTATAAAGAAATATGTTTTCTCCAGCAGAGTTTGAAGCTGTCGCCTCCTTTCCCGGTGCTCTTTAGACAGCTCGGACACAAATAGCGTTCAATTATCCTTGTAAAGAATGCCATTTTCCGAAAGCCCAGATCTATCTGAATGTCTACGTTTGCTGGTTTCTTGTTATTCGTCTGAATCTTAAAAGAGTGAATGGATTTTTATCCAATAAAATAACGTTTAGAATAAGAAATAAAAACGAGTTAAAAAATTTTTTTAAACCATAAATTGCCACGTTATATAAAAAGATTGAAGAGCTGCTTGTCAACAATTGTTATACAAATTATATTCATTATGCTTGTCAACAATTGTTATACAAATTATATCCATTATCCAAAGCAAGGTGTAAAGTATATACTCACACAAAACGTGCTAAAGTATACACCTCCAATATCTAATTAGATGAACGGTATGATAAGATATTGGTAAGAACTATTAGTTGTTTGCAACGAAAAAGATAGCTCAGCGATATTCGTGAATGGCTCGATCTTGATATAACAAGTGAATAAATAATTTAAATCCTAGATTTTCGAAGAGAACTATCATTTAATAGTGCGCAGTTTGTGGGGTCTGTCACCATGTTTTACTTGTATGTTCAGTGTGTATTCAGGACTTAAATACTCATGGCATCGGCAATACTAACCAACGTTTATCTCTGTAATATTTTTCTGAGTCACTGTTCTGCTATCCATGAACTGGTTGGGAAGGTTAATTAATGTTTCCCCCTTCTTGTTAATACCGTGATGTTATCACAAGTGACAGCATTCAAAATAATTTAAAAACTAGTTTACCCGTGCCGTGAAAAATGATGGATATAGATTTACAGTATTCAGCTTTGTTGTATTCAACTCTTTCACGAAGACTGCCATATCGAAGAAGACTTTCGGTCGAACAATTCCTCTTATTTGTTTTGAAATGGTCACAAAAAAGGTAGGAAACCCTGGATTCAAAATGTCTCTGAGGATTAGATGTCGGTTGAAAAAAGCATGAGTGCCCAGTTTTAACGGTCCAAACCGGGATTTAACACCGATGATTGCTGCCATTGAACTCAGTAAAAAAGGCATAGAGTTATATTCAATAAAGTTTATGTATAGGGGTTTACGTTTATACATACATATGTATAGTTGCATGATGTTTTCATGGCACACACACACACACACACACACACATACATATATATATATATATATATATATATATATATATATATATATATATATATATATATATATATATATATATATTTATCTATATATAACAGAACTGGGGATTTGAATAATTTTCCATAATAATTCATCAACTCTAGACCTAGAAACCTCAACAGAATGCAGAAAAGCACTGGCCGACCGTTTAATCCTATTTTTACAAAAAAAGATATATGTATGCTTCATATATGCGTACATATATAAAACGTTACATAATATATCATTGTACTCTGTGTGTGTGTACATATATATATATATATATATATATATATATATATATATATATATATATATATATATATATATATATATATATATATGACACTAAGTCGAAAGAGAAATAGAAAGAATAGGAGTGTGAGGACACATGAGAAATCTTTGAAAATAAGTACCCACGGCATTCTACACATGTGTACATATATAGACGTTAATGCTTACACACATTAACAGATAAGCATGCGTACACACATATATAAACACGCATACATATAAAGAATAAAAAATCAACCTAACATCATTATAATAGATATTCAATAAATCATTATAAAATTGTTTTTTATTATAAAAATAACGAAAATGAGAAAGTCGTCAGACAATTTCTGATAGATCCTGACGAGTGGATCGAACTCTTACAAAAAGATCTGTCTACGAGACTCTAGAGTCGGAATGCTGAATATAACATGAATCAGCTAAGTGACAAATTTTCTTTTTCATTACTGCTACACACACACACACACACACACACACACACACACGTACACGTGTGTGTGTGTATGTGTGTGTTTGTACTTTAAAAATCATTTGAATCCTCTACTTTGGTCTCAATCTTACGGTACCCTCCGGCGATTTTTCTTAATTGACTTCGCAACGCTTTATTTGTTTTTTAAGACTAATGAACGTTATATTATTTTTTTTAAACAAACGCACGACGTTGGGGTGGGAGAAAGAGAAAAGGAGGATGTGAAGAAGTAAGGTGAAAAAGAAGAAGTGGAAGGGGGAAGAGAAGAAAGCATGTTTATTATAAATGTATCGGTGGTGGTGGGGCCTAATTGAAATGTACTTTTTTTTATCCACCCTCATCGGTGCTTAAGACGAAGTTTTTAATATGTATACCACAACTCAATGTTTCGGATTTCGAGTTCAGATATTTCTTTGGATCCGGAAATTTGCATAATTTTTCCTTTTAGCAGAGGTTGTTATAAGGCTTCGCCATTTTTAAGTTTTCTAGCTTACAATCTGACCTCTGTTATTTTTTCTTTTACATTTCAGAAATGGTTGGCTAGTTTGGTAGAGTGACTAAGATTTATTACCTATGATCTATAATTGTACCATCTACGTTTGAAAGTACCTTAAGTACATCCTATATACGATTTATTTCTTCTGCTTTAAAGATTATTATTTCAGTTTTACAATCTCCATCTAATGGACATCTATTTTTATTTCTGCAGTTGCATAAAATACAAGTGTTAACTATATTTTCTGCGCGTTAGTTTTGATATTTCTGGCGTTTTTTGTATTTATTATTGTTTCTAAATTACTAGTGCAGGTGTAGCTCAATTTAACTCTGGTTTTTTTGAATACCTTATGCCATTCTGAATTTTTGGGGAAGTATTTAGGAAATAATTGAAAAATAATTTCTCTATTTTACATTTTACCCCTAATTTAAAAGAGGGGTTAAAAGAAATTGTATGTTTTCTTTTCCTCGAATTGTTCTTCGTATGTTGTTTAATTCTAATTTGATTTTGTGACCTTCAAACTTTAAGTTCTTTTCATATTCTCCAATTTATCCTCAAAAATTATTTTACTAGAAGTGTTTGTGGATAACCGAGAGTCTATTCCTTTATGGATGTAATTTATTACGTTCGCAGGGTGTTTAGATCTAATATTCACGTTTTTTAATTTTACGTTGGGTTTGATGTAATTGGGGGGGGCACTGCCAGCTTAAAGATTTGATTTTACATCCAGATAGTTCACAACATTTTTATTCATCTCGACTTATATTTCAAAACCGAGGCTTATGAAGAGTTTGGAAAGTTCTTTTCTTGTAGTGTCATTAGTTCTTCTGTTGTCTGACACTAACATCAGACGGTCATCGCTATGCTCACCGTCATTGTTTATATGCGCAATTCTGGTCAGTTCATATGAGATATATAGGAATATTAACTCCGACAACTCAGCGCCATCAAACGAACCTTGTAGTACTTTGAAACCTTCTTTTTTTTTTTTTAACCCAGGTTACTCCATTGTGGAATAAAATTGATTTGCAGCGATGTAAAATTATTTCCGTTTGATCAACTGTTATTTTTACAAAGGCTTTCGCGAGGTGCAAAGCATCAAACAAAACTTTTTCACACACACACACACACACTTATATATATATATATATATATATATATATATATATATATATATATATATATATATATATATATATACACATGCATACAGTTATGCAAAAGTGCATGCTATATCTGTCTGTCTATCTATCTGTGTGTCTTTTTCTGCCATTCTCTCTCTCCCTCCCTACTTCTCTCTCTCTCCACACACACACACACACACACACACACATACACACACACACATATATATATATATATATAAATATAAAAGTGAACATAGAAGTCAACATTTAGAGGCGACAGTCTGTTTCATGCATCTAGACGCAATCGTCAGGCCTGACGATTACGTCTTGCATGAAACAGACTGTCGCCTCCAAGTGTTGACTTCTATGTTCACTTTTATATTTATACACGCTCTGTCTCTGATATTGAGCACTTTATCCCATAAATATAGCACACCTTATGACTATTATATATATATATATATATGCATGGACGGATGGATGGATTCATATATAACTAGTTATTAAAAGGTTTATGTATGTATATATGTATGTATGAATCTATCTATTATCTATCTATCTGTCTCTCTCTCTCTCTGAAACTCTCACTATATATATATATATATATTGCGGCAAGATCAAACAACTACTGACATCTTTTTTCGCTTTCATGGTTATCTTTATTTCCGTTTATTTATTTATTTATTCATTTATTATACCTTCCGTCCAAACTAATTTCTGTTTGATCAAATCCCGCTTTGGTACGAGGAATCAATCGTAAAGAAAGATGGAAGAGAGAAGTCAACCAAACCTTTGGCGCACGGATGTTTTGCTCCAAAGCGAATGAGCTTTGATTTGATTTACTTTTTTTGAACACTTTTCCCCTTCTGCTGAAGAGATTGAGCGAGAAGATCTTTAATCAATATTCAATATACTCTTAAACACTTCGTAATATATATATATATATATATATATATATATATATATATATATATATATATATATATACGTATGTATGTATATTTGTGTGTGTTTACAAATGCATGCCAAATGTTAAAGGAGAGCACTCTGTAAAATAATGATAAAAGCCAGACCGATGTCATCTGGCGCTAAGATCTGTTGAGTCAGTGAGAACAGATGGACGATCGTGGCAGTTATAGAAATTAAAACTCGGTCTGATAGTAGGTAACAGACGGGTAGAATATTGTATTTTTGATATTCAGGGCTTATATAAGATCACTTGATGTAGAGTGTTAAGGGATTTAAGGATAAATTTAATGGAACGTCCAACCGCCAACTTTGAAAAGCTTAGGGTGTTTCATGATCGTCTCCAGAGGCTACTGTGGTAACAGAAAAGCGCACTGTCTCAAATTAATTTATCATTTGATAACGAACTCTTCACCCCGAACTCCACTCCAGTGTAAAATATATATATATATATATATATATATATATATATATATATATATATATATATATATATATATATATGTATATATATGGTCGTTGTTTTTCATGGTAGAAATCTAAATTTTTCCAATGACTTCAAGAGCGATTTCGTCTGGATTTCCAATTACTGTAGGGCCACCCATGGCGATATGGTAGAAGAGAAAGGACCAGACTGAACGCGACCAACCCTCGAAGACCCAAACAGCGGAATAAGCCAAAATCTACACGATTTCAACGCTCAAACCGGCGTAAGAAGGCAGCGCCGGTCGGGCTGGCAGTCCAAGGATCCGACAGCCGGGTGCAACCAGGTTTGCCCGATCCCGCCTGTTCAATTCTATTTGAGCCGTACGGAGGTTCTTCTGGTCAAGTCGGATAGGCTTGTCTACCAAAATCAAATTCACGCGAATGACCTCTTCGAACTCTTTGACTCACTACCATCAATGGCACCGCCAAAAGTGGACAGAAAGGGAGAGAGTATGACAATCCCGATGTTCGGATGCGAGTGGGTGCACAAAAGTATCATGATGTCGGACAGTTAATAACAAAAGACCTATGAAATATAAACAATAAGGAACAGAAAATAAAAGAAATTGACGAGATAGAATATCCAGAGACATATTAAAAAAAGAAAAAAGAAACTTCTGCAGTCCCTGTCTTTCCTGTTCACCTGTACAAACATCAACCTAAATATAACATTAGTTCTGTGATGTACTAAGGGTTTTTGATGGGGTGGGGCAACGGTTGAGTTTCGAATTGTTCTAGGGAGTAGGGATAACTGAGTAACCGAATGTAGTTTTGGGATTTTCCCTATATATATATATGTATATATATAGATATATATGTAAGTAATTCATCGAGTCTAGAAGAAACCTCAACAGAACGCAGAAAGGACTATATTTAGGACTTATCAGCACTGTGCATCCACTGTCGAGAATTGAAGCCCGGATACCAGGTAAACGTTATGCCAACTGTACCAACGGGCCTCGGCGACTAAGAGGTAACGAATTAGACTTGATATAGCACCTCTCGATCACATATTATGTGGTGGTACTCATCCGAGATTGCCTTACCCATAGAATTGTGCCCGCACGAGCCATGATTACTATCCCCAAGCCTCTTCGGTGACGAATATATATATATATATATATATATATATATATATATATATATATATATATATATATATATATGAAAAAGAAGAGATAAACCGCAAAAGTTTTTAGTTATAACGTGGATCTTAAAAAAATATATATATTATGGTTTATTTTCCATACACGGGTTTCCGGTCGCGCGACCATCATCAGGCAAATAGTGGATATTTCCACATGTTATTAAAAGGAATTAATTTTTTTTTATGTTAAATATTCTCGATATAAGACATTCTCTTTTTGTGTGTTAGTAACCCAAATGTATTTCTTGAAGTGATATTAAAAAATTCTGTGTGAAGGGCAATAAAAGAGTTAAGACTGGTCCGAGAAAGGGTGAGAAAGATATATATATTCTTATTTTTAATTACCCCTGTATGTTCTTAGATCTATTTCCATTTTTGTGTTGTTGTCGGCATGCGTACGCATACGTATATTCCCTCTCCATATATACATACTGTCTTATTATAAGGAATTAGTATACACATATGAACACATATGCATAAATACACATAAACACAAACGCACACACACACCCACACTTCCTATGTTGTGTAGGTTACGCATGTTTGCCCGTGTGCAGTTTTATTTTTCTCAATATGTGCATATATATATATAGCAATACTCGCATGTATATGCGCACTCCCTCTCTATACATACTGTCTTTTTATAAGGAATTAGTATACACACATACACACACATATATATACATATATACATACATACACACACACCGAAAGTAAAAAAAAATTGTCCAAATTGTGTAAAGATTAAGCTTTCAACCGTTGCATCTTAGAAATGATTAAAGATATGTTACAGGAATTCACGAAGTTAATTATAACTCTACTGGACTGTGTTTGAGCAATAAGAATGTATAATTACTCTCCAAGCTGAACAGGAGAACCGTGATGAAATCGATCATAGACGAAAATGACATGGTCATGATTAATTAATCATTGCTAAGTATCGGAAGCTCATGAAGGATTTAAATAAATAAATAAATATATATATATATATGTGTGTGTGTGTGTGTGTGTGTGTGTGTGTGTGTGTGTGTGTGTGTGTGTGTGTGTGTGTGTGTAACTTTATTTAAATTATATATATATATATATATATATATATATATATAGGAAGATTCAAGATGATCTTCGCACTCTATGACCTTCTAATTTACCGTCCTGGACTAACAAGTTGCTTCACACATGTTTCACGAGCGATATCATTTTAAGCCTTTTTTCATTGCTCCTTAGACTGTCAAAGCTGAAACTCCTGTCTCACGTTCCAAACATCTTATGTATTGAGTTAAATTTTTAATTGATCACTTTAGCTCTAATTTGAAATGATAATCCCTGTTCCTGATGTGACCTCCAAAATCCAGTTTTTTCTCTCTACCATTCCTTCTTTTAAAACCTTTTTCTCCGGTCGCTTGATAGTTCTTGAATGGACTTTGAAGATGGAAGCCAGATTAGGAATGTTGGTACCATTACAAAACTTTTTTTCTCTCATTATTGCTCATTTTGCAAGACAGCGGGGCTGACACAAAACGATTTTAACCTGTTCTCTTTCTAGCTGAATAACAGAAACGGTTTTTCAATGATTACTATGACAAATAGTATCAATATGGCTAAAGGTCTTATCTGAAAACATAGAAAAAAGAAACACAGTTTAATGTTTTTTTTTTATATTAAAAAATTTGTGGGATGAACAATTATGCTGTTACACGATTTGGACAATTTTGCGATTACACCCGGTATATATATATATATATATATATATATATATATATATATATATATATATATATATATATATATATATATATATATATATATATATATATGAGTAACGATGTATATTATTATATATCTAGAAAAAAATTGACCGCTTTGTAAGACAAAATGGAAAAAGTTTATTTCTGACGCGTTTCATCTGTTAGGATTTCATCGGACTCTGCTAACGTTGTTGTCACTACACATACTCTTCAATGAGAGACGCCATGTTACAGGGTAAATAACACATCAAGGTAACACAGATGAACTAGCCAAGACGCCTTACATAAAGAACTCAAAGTGAGTCAAAAAAGACCGTTGGTGTCAGTCGCAGAGAGAATGCTAGGGACGTCACGTCGACTTCCTAAGCGAGAGATAATATTATAACTACTAGAAGGTACTTGTAACAGTGGCAACGAGGAATCGAAACTCAAACGTTTTTTTTTGCTTCGGCGTGCATGATAACAGTGGCAACGAGACATTTGAACTATGTTAGTTTAATATTGTTTCTCTTTGGTGTGTGTATAAAAATGCAAAACATTAACAGCAAAACAGCAATTTTTGGAACTGCAGAAACAACAAAATTTATATTGAAATTATACAGAAAAAAAATGGAAAATTCCCCATGTTCAAATTCCCCATGTTCGACGCGGTGGCAAATGCCATAGATGAATTCACACACAATTCAGATGATGGGATTACCTTTTCTGTTTATTTTAGAAGATACAAGCAAATTTTCAGAGAAGAATCCAGCGACTACGAAGACGAGAAAAATAGAAGAAATGTTGAGAAATTTAACAGTAGAAAATGAAAATTACTGTCATTTTGCACCCACCCCCCCCAAAAAAAAATCAGGAGGAATTTGCTTTGAAGAAACAGTAAATAGTTCGGCTAAGAGAAGATGAAGATTTTGTCACATGTAATGGAATCGTTAACAAGGGGTGTTAAAGATTCAAATTAAACGAACTCCGGATATGTTTAAAGTGTTAATTTTCGTTCAAGATTTAATGGCGAAAAATTATGCAGAAATCCGCGCTGGAATTCTACCGAAACTTGGACAGAATCAAAAACTAACCCTGCACGAAACATCAAGAGAATGTCAGAGAATCCTAAATGTGAGACGTGATACAGAAAAAAATGAAAAAGATGCGCATATATACACGCTAAATAAAAATGTGGAAAAGGAAAAACTAATCCATGTTTCAGATACGGAATGTTACATCTCGGAGGCGACTGTCCCTTTAAGAGGTCAGAGTGCTACAAGTGTGGTAAAGTAGAACATAAAATATCACATTATAAAACTAAATCAATGAAATTTTCTCAGAGAAAAAAATGTCGTACACAGCGTTGCGCCGGAAAATAATTACAGAACATCAAAGAATATTTGTGTATGTGAAAATTTATAATGTGGATTTAAAATGCAACTAGACACTGGTAGTGATATCATAATAAACAATGAAGCTACAAGGAAAGCAAATAGGACATCAATATGAAAAATAACTTCGAAAATCGTACGTGGCGTGTTTGATAAGAAATTATTTTTATTTGTGCATTGACTTGTAACGTTTTATTTCGTAAAAATGTGTTTAAAAGTTAAGTCTTATGTGTTAAAATACTACATACTTATTCGGTTCTGACTGGATGGAATTATTTGAGTTGTAGAATTTGCCTATGAGTATTTATTGCAAAAATGTGAATTGACAAGCGACCAGTTTAAACCAAATAAGTGAAATTTTAAAGGAAGAGTTTAGTCGGTATTCCAAAGTCAAAGTGAAATTTGAAAAAACTACGAGAATAAGAGTTCAAACACAATTAAGAAAAGTGCAAATTGTTTTTACTTAAAATCAAGTACCTAGGACAAATCATTAAAAAAAATAGGCGTTAGCTAGATCCGTCGAAGTAAGTGCAATTAAGAATATCCCTACTCCAACGAAAATTAATAGTTTACAATCATTTCTTGAACTAGCAAAATATTAGCACGAATTTGAGACCACCACTGAATAATTAGTTTTAAAAAAGCTGTAAAGTATTGTTGGACTTATAAGTGTCAGAAGGCGTTTCATGAAATCAAAAAGATACTACCGTCAAACTTATCATTAACGCACTACAATCCAAAATCAGAAATTGTATTGGCTTCAAATGCCAGTGACTATGATGTAGGAGCAGTAATTCTACATTAATATGGCGACGGTAACATGAAAGTCGTCGCACATGGTTCGCGTTCACTACTGCCGACAGAAAAAAAACTACAACCAGATCGAAAAATAGGCGTTTGCACTAATATTTGCAGTGAAACAATTTCAAAAATTCATACGCAGATGGAGTTTTCGGTTACAGACGGCGCACAGACCTCTATTATCCATTTACAGCTCGAAAAAAAATAGAATTCCTACGCATACAGCGCTGGGGTATCATCTTAGTAAATTATAATTCCAGGATGGAATATCAAGCGTACAAAAAATCAGGACATGCAGATGTTTATCAAGATTGATACCAAAAAATACTGAATCGTTTGAGGACACTGTTATGGCAGTATTAAAAAGTGAAATAGAAATTAAAAATTTATTATGCAATTTAGTGCGTGAAGTACCAGTTACCCTGGAAGAAATAAAATTAAATTTACAACAAGACTATTGCTTATTCCGAAAATAAAAAAAACGGCTAAAAGAATGTAAGGCGGTTTTTAGAACGCAATCCAAACTTGAATGTTTACTCACTATGTGACAGTGTACTGATGCTTGCACCAAGAGTAGTAATACCTAGTATATTACAAAAGCGGATATTAAATGATTTTCATAGGGGACACCTCAGTGAAATAACGAGTACAGTTCGACATTCCAACCACCTGAAAAAGACCGGAGCGTACAACGGCCGAAACGTTGTAATAAATATGGCAAAAAAGATGAGGACAGTAGTCCAAATAATGTAAATAGTGACAAAGCCTCTCATGAGAAGCTATGTATACGATACCAAAATGGATCAAGGCATTGGAAAATTAGTAAAACACATCTGAGGTTGCGCTCTGGCAGCAAAATCACCTAACACGAAATTATATATTTGGCCAGTGACAGATATTCCCTGGTCAAGACTGCACATAGATTTCGCAGGTCAAATGAACGATCACAGTATCTTGTGGTAGTGGATAGAATTTCTAAGTGACCTGAAATTTGTAAGTACAAAAAACAACTTCCTCGGTTACAGTGAATTTTTTACACGACCCGTTGCAAGATATAGGATTACGGGTGCCATAGTTTCGGATAATGGTACACAGTTCACTGCTTATGAATTTGAAGAATTTTGTAAAATGTTCTCGATCGAACATATTACTATCCCGCCGTATCACCCAAGGTTAAACGGACAAGCTGAAAAAGAGCAAATAAGGAAAAGGTGAGTGGAGAAACACTATAAAAATTCTTGAGATTATAACGTCGAATCCAATACGTCATCAGGCATGTCTCCGGCAGAATTGATGTTCGTAAAAAAAATTAAATCGGTTTTTGATAAGCTGTTATCAGGTCAAATAAAGAACTGATAACAGAAAAGGACACAAAAGTGTTTTTTCAGTATATAAAAATGTAAAGGAAATGTGGAAAGACGGTGTAATATTCTCAGGAATTAGAAAACTGATATATGTAGTAAAAGGAAAAAATGCAAACACAAAAGGCATTGGAATCAGTTAAGGTTTACTGATAGAAAGGCCCTCAAGAAAGGAAGAGCCCATGCAGGTACCGTATGATACTTTTGATGTACCAAAACCCCAAGAATTCGTTGAACGTACAAATATGATTACCAGAAAAAGGAAACGTAGAGAAAAACTAGAATTGACCCAAAACGAAGGAAATACAGTACGTTGGCGAACTCGCCAAAAAGAGAAGGGTTTGAGGTCTAAGAAATAAAACAAAATATTTACTAATAAAACATCTCAAACGTGGGGATGTTGTGGAGTAATTAAGACATCCTCGGTAACACAAATGAACTAGGCAATATGCCTTAAATAAGGAACTCAAAGTGAGTCAGAAAAGTCCGTTGAAATTCGGCGGAGAAATCTTAGTGACGTCACAGAGAGTATTTAAGCGAAACATACTATTATAACCGCTAGAAGTGACTCATAACACGTTTGTAGTCGCAAAATTTTAAATAATTTTTTGGCAATCTAGCCAGATTCCTCTATATTTTTCTCTTTTTCTTTCCATCATTTTGTTTTTAAATATTCGACATTGTGATAACAGAAAATCTGCTAAGAATCGTCAAACGTTCTAAAAACCTGGACATAAATATACTGTGGCTGAACTAGCGATTATGTATTTTCCATATATTTTATCTTAGTGAATTATTTTCTCTTTTATTTAGAGTATTATTTATTATGTCAAAATTATGCTCAGTTACGTTACGGTGAACGGCTATTACTATTTGTGTGTTGCTTTTTTAAAAATATCTCTTGTTTTCATATAGTCTTTTATTTAAACTTCATGAGGTTTCTCCAATATATTCTTTCTGGCACTCCTTGCAGTTTATAGAGTATATTCCTCCTTCAAGTTTTCGCTTGTCATATTCTTTTTCTATCCGTTAAGTCTTTTATTGTTTTAGATGTAGCTGTAACAGATTTTATGCTGAGATTAGATAAATTCTTTTCGGTTGTAGCGGTGAATAATATATTTTTGTATCGTTAGTTCGTCAGGAAAGATAGTTTTTCTATTTTGGAATATTTTATCAGTCTTTTGTTTCGCACTGAATATGAAATAACATATTAAAGGACATTGAAAATATTTTCAATATATTTCCTTCTTCGAGTAAATATTAAGGGCTGCAAATTCTGAGTGCTCTTAAGTAGAATCCACTGATTATTCCATATATTATTTTGTTGCTATAATGGTAATAGAAGTTTATTAAATCATTTTTATCGTTATCTTGACAGATGTTCTGCTATCAAAATCAAAGAATATTTAAAAATAGAGATGATGGAAAGAACAAGAATATAAATGAATTTAGCTAGATTGCAACAATTTATTTCAAATAGTTATATAAATTTTTTTAAGGTCAACAAACCCAGTCCGATGAACCGTCGAAACGCGTCACAAGTAAACTTCATCCATTTTTCCCTATAATATACTACTGTTTAATGTTTTATGAAAAACGATGATTTCTCTGTACAGAAATAGAAATATATTAAAGTAAAAAATTTCATGGAAATGAGTTCTATTATATTACTTATGAAATGCTTCGGTGACACAGACGGTATAAGTAAAACCACTCTGGGGTTGAAGACAAGAAAGAATCAATACGTGCCAGGATGTTTTTATAAGTAATGATCAATTTCAGAAGTAGATATACACATGAATATATCTGGGTCTGCGACAGTGAGCATCTAAGTATTCATTTTTAATATGTTTTCATTTTTAAGCTACATTTGTAGGCTTTAGAGAAGATGCTCCTTAAATTCCTACAGTCTTCTCTTTGGAAAATAAAATGAATGCTTGTTGGCTTAGTCGTTCGCCGTAAAGCCCCTTTTGAACAAGATACGCTCGCGAAACTGGTTCTCGAGGTATTTAATGTGGACGTATAATTTTCTGACAGTCAAACTGGCGAAAAATGTTGGCCACCACATTGTATCTGTGATGCGAGAGAAAAAATATTTAGTAAAAGACGTGGCGCACAGGAATCACTTATTAGGTGTCCCGAAATCGCAGAATGAGAACTATCGTCAACTTCCTTCTATGGCAATACATTTAGAGTCGATTGGTTGATTGGTTTCTTTTTTATGGCTTATCAACCCCTTGCAGGTTATTTCAAGGCAGAAAATCTTTTTACATTAAAGAATATTTGGTTCTACTATAGTATGCTATCTACTATACACTATCTAATATGGTATGATACCTGTCTAAGGACCATTGGTCTATGGAATACCCATATAAGGACCATTGGTCTATGGAGTACCCGTCTAAGGATCATTGGTCTATAACAATATTTTTTTAATAAATTATCACTTTATTTATGTACAGAATACTCAATTTTCTTGATATTTTCTATATTACAGAATAATATCTAAGAAACTTACAGCAATATTAATTACTGTTGAAACATGTGGTTTATAAGCATTTATTGGCAGGCATTGTTTCTATATTAATACAACCCACATTAGGCCCTAATTCTCTGGACGAATGTTTCTCAGACGTATATTCTTCAGACAAATGTTACTTACACCAATATTCTTTAACCAATATACCTTAGACCAGAGTTTCTGAGACCAATGTTCCTTACGTGAATGTTTCTTCGACTAGTGTTCTGGATCTCCAACGAGACAGCTGATCGTGATCCAGAAATATGCCTTTCCAGCTTGTTTTGAATAATAGAAGGCTCGCTAGGATATGTGTGACCTTTACGATGACCATGATGCAATTCTCCTAGGTAGGTTATATTTCGTTAGTGCTACTAGAGTATGATATCTACCGTCCATTTTCTACTATAGTATGATATCTACTATTAAACTATCTACTATGGTGTGATATTTACTAACTGTTGGAAATCTGAAATATGTTAGGGTTAGGGTTAACGTTAGATTTGGTGTTAGTGTTAGGGTTTGGGTTAAAGGCTGTGAACCGTGAACTGGTTATGTATTAAAAATCATTAACAATTTTTTATCCAAAAAATTTTTAAAAAAATCATCAAATGAGGACAATAGTCCCAATAATGTAAATAATGTATATAACCGTAAGTTCTATGTTAACAGTTTCTTTCCTGCACTTCTCGCTTGTGGAACTCACTTCCGGTTCCATGAGTTCCAGCCAGTTGATATCTGCGAATATTGAAATGCAATGTCAATTGTTACCTACTGTCTTCTTTATGACACTTTTATTGTTCGCATTCATTAATAATTTTTTCTCATTTTTGCACACTAAGTAACTCCTTGTGTCTTAGTGACTTTATTGTTTTGAACGGCGTGAAATGATTAACGCACACACATAGTAAATGGCCTCGAAGCAAGGCGACGAAGGGGCCACTTCTTATTGACATCTTAAGTCAGGCCAGCTGAACAAGCCCACAGGCTAGTGACCATGACTTCAATCTGGATCTGGTAGTGTCAAATTCAGCAGCAACGAACAATAACAGATATCACAGCGACAAAATATCACACTAATCTAGATATCCTATATCAGCCAATCAATTTGACACTTGATGATGACCAGAGTGTATTTGGTCGAAACGTTCTGTCTATAATAAGATCTATATCAACCAAAATGAGAAGAATATTTGGAAATAATACGCGCATTTAATACAGTGTTTGTCCCACAATTGGGCTTTCTCGGCCTGAGGAGATGGTTTGCCTTCAGACGTCAATGAACTCGTTCGAAATAATACAAGGATATTGACAATTATTCGTGTCAAACAAAACATTCTAAACCCCGTCCTGTTTGGTGTCTGAGATCTGCAACAAAACCCGAAATCTAGCATCAGCCTGTAGCACTGGTATTATGAAACACAGAATCAAACCACAAGATTCCATTCCTAAAGGTTCGATCACTGACGGCCGAGACATGGTGAGGTGTCGTGATGCCAGTAGCGTCATTCTGCTGAGTCTTTGGCGGCGATATGCCGGAAAAAACCTAAAGAACGCCAGACTGACTGGATATGACTGCGTTATGTGTTACATTGAATTTGATGTGTTTGTCTTTTTGTTATTTCTCCGAAATCTTGTTCCGCTATCCATTTACTCCAGCTCACCGAGTAGGTGTATACACTAATTAGAAAATATATGAAAAATAAACATAAAATTACATCCTAATTTCATTGAATGAGCAAAATATGAATCAAATTCTCTTTGCAAAAACGACTCATGTTTTAGTTTAAAGTGCTGTTTTTACATTGAGCGCTTGTCAATAGTCAATTGACAGAACTTAGTCGAGATATTTGTACGTTTTGAGCGAAATGTGTTTGATATGTTATGGAATATGGCGGTCTGTGACGTCATAATTTGTTATTTGGTGAGAGTGTATACACATTCGGATACTTACCAGTGACAGGGCTCCGTCCCTGTGATGGTGGTATCACTAGCTTGGACCTGCTCTGACCAGTTTGGACCAGCTATGACAAGCCAAGGCTAGCTATGACTAGCTTAGGCCAGCTCTGACCAGCTTGGACAAGCTCAGACCAGCTAAGACCAGCTTAGACCAGCGGCACGAGTGATAACACTCGAGTCCCCACGTTAAAAACTGACCTTGTGTTACAACCTGACTCAGTGGGGGTGGGGGGGGGGTTTAAGTAAATACCGTGTATCATAGAGATCAGCTCCGGTGTGATGCAAAATTTGTAAATTGTTTAGGCATCAATAAAATATCAAGCGAAGAAAGGATACACGCGTACAGACGGCATATACAAGTAAAAGGCCTTTTGTTCATCTTGGACATATACAAATATACAGTCAATGTAACTTTGCGTTTTTCTTTATATATATATATATATATATATATATATATATATATATATATATATAAAGAAAAACGCAAACTTACATTGACTACTCTCAACGTATATACAATTTTTTTTTACTTCTGCCGCACCTTATATAATTATATATATTTAGAAACAATGACAATCAATTAGATAGATAGATATATAGATATATTTATTTCTATTGGATGAGATAGACAGACAGACAAATAGATAGACAGGCAGATAGATAGATTTACAGACAGAAATAAAGAAAGAAAGGAAGAAAGAAAGAAAGAAAACCTATCAAACAGATAAAGAAACTTACATTGTCTACTGTCAATGTATATACGAGTTTTTTTAAACAACGTGAAATGTTATAAATTGCGTACAATACAACATATTTTGTGATGTAATTTTATTACATAGTATATTCTGAGTTTTAGTTAAGTTATTGTTTACAGCAGAATATCTGATCAAAACCCAATGGCAGCATTCTTGACAAATCACCCACAGCGTGTTTATTTACAGTCAATTTTACACATTTCCCCAAATGGGCCAGTACAGCCAGCCAGCAATGGTATAACAATAATATAGAAAAATTATTAACATATTTATTATATTTCAGTATCGAATTCAAGTAGTCAGACTGAACATTTTGAAATATTACCGTTTTAATTGAATTCAAACGCCGACCACATGTATCGGTGGGTAAAACTTCACCGTCACACGAGGAGGCATTATTTTATATCTGAATAACAATTGCCCGAAATATTGCTTTCGCAACATAGTAAATCTGGGTGTAATATGGTTACTGCCAAATCTCAGAGTGTTTATTCTGTAGCTTCATGAAGATTAGATCTTTCTAAGTATTACCTTTTTCATTCATGTTGTCATTATCACCGGCTTTGCTTGATGGCGCCATGAATGAAAATGAAACCGAGATCCTGTTTCAATATTCAATTTCCAGCTTCTCGCTAAAGATTCCGATGGATAAGACTTGCACTTTAGCCTCATTCTTGTTCTGCAATTTTGCTGCAGTCGATTCTGCATTTGAAAGTCGTAGAGTAATTTGAATTCCGTGTTTATAATTACAGCTTGTGGTTAACGACTGCGTCGTTTGTATGCATGGTCATATAAAAGTACTTTGCACAAGTCCCATCGAATCTCAAAACCTCGATTCATATCAAATAGTATCAAGTTTCGTATTGTCTTCCGGTTTGTCTGGCAAAAAATAATTGCTGCGATAATTTTTAGTGCTATTTCACATCAAGAATGTCCTCAGAGATCATATGACAGCACACACACGCACACACACACACATACACACATATACACAGACAAATATATATATAACTCCATCCATATCTATCGATCTCTTTGTGCTGTTTTTTTCTATCAACCTCAGTCTTTTGGAATCTATCGATGTATTATACTAATTATGTTGCAATCTCTCTACCTTTCGCTATATATAGCTATCTACCTGTCTATCTGATTATGTTTATATCTATCTATCTCTCTATCTAGCTAGCTATATATCTATCTAGCTATATATATATCTCCATATATATCTGTTAATCTCATTCTGTTGAAATCTATATATTTATCAATCTTATTATTTTGTTATCCTATATGTCTCTGTCTGTCTATCTATCTATCTATCTATCTATCTATCTATCTATCTATCTATCTATCTCATTATGTTTTAATCTATCAATCTATCATTCTGTTGGAATCTATCTATCCATCTATCTATCTATCGATCGATCAATCTATCTATCTACATATCTATCAATTTCATTCTGTTGGAAACTATATATCTATCAATCTCATTATGTTATTATCCTATCTACCTCTCTCTCTCTCTCTTTCTCTCTCTCTCTCTATCTATCTAATTGTGTTGGAGTATATATATATATATATCTTTCTGTTGGAAACTATCTTTCTTTCTATCTATCTATCTATCTATCTATCTATCTATCTATCTATCTATCTATCTATCTATCTTCTAGTCTTTGTCTCCCTGTGACACAGTGTCACTTTATTTAAATTATAAATTTTAATTATCTTCATTATAAGAAAGCGAATATTGCACAGATGCTTGTTCTAGGCCATCCATTTAGGTGTATTAGCATCCATGTGTCCGCTTCGATTTTCTTTTCCCATTTCTTATGTGGTCTACTGAGTGGTCAGGTAAATTGTCTTTGTCGGATCTCCACACAGAGATAGCATCGTTCACCCCTTCCGATTAAACAGCAACACCAGTTTAGCCAGCTTTTAACAATCAGGGTTATTATGTAGTCACTTTGAAATTTTTCTCATAATCTTCATTCTGTTTCTGTTTCTGTTTCTGCTAATTTCTCTAGCTATAACACCGAGGAAATTATTTTTGAACACCAAGAACCTTTGTATCTTTTCTTTTCTCAGTGATCAGGTGTCAGAGTTTTGTTATGAAGATGATCGTAGAGGCTTTTCACAAGTTGTTTCCGACAGAGGAAACCTGGCAAGCATTTCGCTACTTTATCTCTATGTTCATGGAAAGTGTTCAAACGAACCACATTTCTTAGTTCTATCATTTCTAATCTACACGTGTAAGATCGGGCCTGCCACGGATATTGTAGGAACCACCCTCATCCCTTCCGTATTTCAATGGGAGAATGTAAGTTCCAGTCGGGCAGCTTCTTTCCATGAACGGCTGCTTTGTTTGAACCGACGTTCAAGAGGATGCTTCCCCGATCTCTTCCACATATATACCAATAAACTGTGCCTCTTTCCTCTTACTCTGTAACAGTCTACATTGTGCCTCTTCCTATTACTCTGTAACAGTCTACATTGAATGACTCCTGAATCTTGTACAGGGTGAACATTTTTGTGAAAAGTGTACGTATTTTTATGTCCCAGTAGATTATCTTCGGTTTCAAAATGCACTTTCGGAAGTGCTATTTTTCAACTCAATCATCAGGTAATAATAGTAATAGTAATAATAATAATAATAATAATAATAATAATAATAATAATAAGTTGTTCATTAAAATAAAAAGAAATGTAATTTCTTCGCGTGTATGTGTGAAGAAGTGTCAAGAGAGAAAGTTAGGAGAATGTAAGTGTCATGTAGCTTGCTGAAGAAGAGTGTAAATATCACGTAGCTTGGTGAGGAAGAGTGCAAGTGTAACGTAGACCCGTGAGGAAAACGTGTGAATGAATCTCTTTGAAGCAGTGGTGACGCGAATCTGTTACATTCCTTCTTACTGGTTTTATCCATCTAGAGACTTTACTTAAATACTCATCAAAGGGATCAGGAAACATAATGTGCTCTTGATATGGCTCCTGTCCCCTCTAAATTGTATAGCTACTGCCTCAACTTTTTGACTGTCTTTGAAACCGCGAAATGATGGTCGTCCTAAACAGGTTCTCCTACAGTTACATTCTTACGAACGCCAGTGTTCTCCAAGACCCTATCCTGGGCCCTACACTGTTTCTGATCTTCATTAACAATCGTCAGTTTCCAAGTACTCATCTATGCAAACGACACTACTATTTAATCTTGCCTCAATAGCAAAGCTGGAATCGCTGACTAAACTAACCTGGCTGTTTGGTCACAAAAAGGAACTCCGATTTGTGGTTGACTGGGGCAGGAAATGGTTGGTGAACTTTAATGCCTCAAAAAGAAAACTGCTCTCTTTTACCCAGCACCAACTCCCAGCCTCCCATGAGAAGGTCTGATGCTCAACTGCACCTGAACGCCTCTCTGCACCTGGCTGGTCTCACACTGTCCCCTGACCTGAGATGTAGCAAATACATTGAATCAATAGCTTCATCCATCGCAAGGAAAGTTGGTTCTCTGTGTCGCGCCAGAAAATTTTTCTCGCCTGAGTCCATCCTTCAAATCTATAAATCATCCATTCGCCCTTAATGGAATACTGCTGCCATATATGGTCTGGGGCCGTCGATGTTTGTCCCATGGTCCTCGACAAAATCCAGAGACGGATATGCAGTGGGGTTGGTCCTGATCTAGCATCTAGCCTACCGTCACTTTCTTACAGAGGTGCCGTCGATTCCTTCAGTCTTTTTTTACAAGTATTTTCACGGTAACTGAACCGACCAGCTATTTTCATTGCTTCCCAAACTGCTTAAATTTAAGTGGGTTGGCAACTCAGTCCCATCCTTTCACTGTCGAAACGGTTAAATGTAGCCTGCTTTTCTACTCCAATAGCTTCATGTCTCGCACTTCCCGGCTGTGGAACTTCCTTCCACTTAATTGCTTCCCTGACAGTTATAGTGTTTAAATATTCAAATGAAATGCCAATCGACATCTTCTGGTGCCTTGATCTAATTCCCCGTCCTCTTCATCCTTTCCTCAATGACGTCTCTTTACTCTGGCTCTCACTCTCTGTAACCCCTTGTCTGATAGTCGCACTCTCGCTTTGTTTGGGGTGAAATGCTTACACACACGCACACACGCATATATATATATATATATATATATATATATATATATATATATATATATATATATATATATGTTGGCGCGAATGTGAACCATCAGTTGAAATATGTTACATATTTATTTTCAAAGGATTAATTTATTAATCGGAAGGAAGTGCGGATCCTCCGATTCGGAAACCCCTTTTTTGTCATTTGATGTTTGACTGTCTTGGTGTCTTTTCTCATCTTCGCTCCGCAAGTATAAACTTTACCCGACACTGTACTGATTTGGTTTGGTTTGGTTTGTTTTACAGCATATCAACCTCAGTTGGTCGTTTAATTCCGACAATTGTTTTTTTTTTACCTGGTAATATTTTTGTTTTTCAAAAATCTATTTCTGGAAATATTTTTTCCTCAAAATTATATAGCTGGTAATATTATTTTCGAAAACGTGTTGCTGGTAATAGTTTTTTTTCAATAACGCACTGTTGGTAAGAGACTTCCCTTCAAAAACGTATTGTTTTTTTGTCTTTTGTTCCTTTCAAAAAGGCTTTGCTGGTAATAGCCTTTTTAAACTTATTTCTGTCAATAATTTTCTACAAAGCACTTCTGGCGCTAAAACCCACTCCTACACTTCTAGAATGCCCCTCACCTCAGTTTCGGGGTCAACCACCCACCCATAGCCGGGACCACAACAGGTGCCACTACCCCGAGTAAGGGCGGACCCGAGAACACCAACAATCAAGAGGTGGTTCCACGCTCCCCAAAAACCCCGACCAGAGGCTCCGCTGCTGGACGCAGTTCATCGTCACACCCAGGACGCTGATGCAGCTTATCGTCATACACAGAACGCGGATTTAGTTTATCGTCATACCCAAGACGCCTGTAATGATTTACTGAATGAATACTCATGAGGAAATGGTTAATATTATATTTATCCTTACGTTCGGATTTTCTCTATCACATTTTCTACCACCTGTTAAACCACTCCCCATTGAATTAAACTTCTGATCTGTCATTTTTGCTTGCACCTTGTGTTGCTTCTCTTCCTGAAAACCTTACATTATGTAATATTAATTACTCTGTTTTCCTATGTGATTTTTCACACCAGTGGTATCGCTGGAAAACATGTAACACCAAGATGCCAGTATACTTGCTGAGTTACATAATGCTAACTTTGGAAGAATTCCAATTTTCTACAAGAGTACCAATTCCTTCTCTGTTTTGTTCGGATACTTGGAAGAGCTCCAAGCGTTCTTTTCAATACGGATGCTATCATAATCTTTGAATTTCACAATTCTCTGACAACTTTTTGATACTTTTTCAGCCTTTTAAAAGTTGCAGACAATGAAGCTAGGTGTTCATTGATTTTACATTCATTGAGTTTTCCCAAAATGTGTACGCAGTGCTACCGGAAAGTTAGGAGATTTTGAACCGGGCCTCCAATCATTTCGTCTTTGCCACATTACCAAGAACCTCCTCTGTTTTACGAACAGTGCATTCATCTTTGCAAATGATTTCGCAAATGGAAGATTTTTCATCACTACATTTATCCGTACATTTCGGATTATGGTGTTTCAGCATCTGAACCTTCCCAGAAATAAAATGCAATATAAAGTATCTGATATCAACAGAAATTATGTGAAAACGAGGTTTATTATTTCTCCAGAATTCTTATCACTATCCTGGCGAATGTGTTAATGCCGATGTGATTTTTGTAAACTCAAAGGATTTTGGTAACCACAGAAGATGATCGTAAATATCCTCACAATAACAACGTAGTGTTAAAAATAAATAATGTTTTATGTTAGTTTTAATATTTTCATAGAATTTTATGAAAGGTATTGTCACCTTCATGTTATAATTTTGACTTATAACATGATAATATACGGGTGGTGTAATGGTTGCGCGAATTCGAGTTTGTTTCATTCACCTTCGCGCAACCACTCTTCCTTGGGAAAGATATGAATCCATCTTTTTGTCCCCTCTCAACTATGGATTAAATAGTAGGACAGACTGAGTATTTCAGCTTTTGTTGGCGATCAGTCCAGGAGGCGTTAAACATTAATTTCCAAAACACGGGCAGATAATTACAGAGAGAACACATGGTCGTCAGAAACCCCCGACAGAAAACCAAATCTTCGATGAAAAGACTGGGGCTGGGATCAGCCACAAGAACCAGTGGAACAATTTGATTACAGAGAACGCACCATAGGCGTTCTTTGCTACACAGTACGAGTAGATAGCCTATTGGTGCTTCTGCTATGCATTTAAAGATACTTGCAGAAAATCCAATGAAACTGCACTGTTATTGGTCTTACCCTGGCATCTCGGCTTCAGCCACCTTCCCCACTGCCATAACGTAGTTTCCCTGTGCATTTCCTATAAATATTTTCATGATAATTGTTCTGATAAACATTCCTCTATGGTACCTAGACTTTATGAATTTTAAGTGCAGTACTAGATTATCGGTCTTATCATTTTACTGTTGAAATTGCTATATATAACCGTAAGTTCTATGATAACATTTTCTTCCCTCGCATGACATGTTCATAGAAATCAGGTCTGGCATCTTGCTTTCAAGTCAGATTTGATCTTCCAAAAATTTAAATGCAACATCAATCGTTATCTTTCTCCTTACTTCTTGTTCCTTTATTGTTCTCTCTCCTTAATAATGTTTTTTCTCATATTTTTCTCACCCAGTAACCCCGTTTGTCTTAGTGGCTTTCTTGTCTTGCTTGGGGTGAAATTATGTATAAAAAATAAAGCTTTAGGCATCCTTGTCATAGTATTCACCAAATTCATTTTCATTTATATTACATATCTCATTCAATAAAAGCATTGTAACAGTAGCCGCTACCCTGAATGACTCTTGAGTTACATTCTTAGCTCCATCGTTCCTAATATTATCAGCTAGAATCCTTAGTATTTCCTTAACCAAAATGGATTTCCACTCGGCTTGCTTCTTTCCAGGAACTGCTGCTTCGTGGAACATACTCTCGACAAAATGTTTTCCCGATCACTACAAACAAAACCTCTCCAAGTCTAGGTTTAATCGTCATATTTCCTTCGAAACTTCATAAATTATATTTCTTGCCCGCTCATCTGACATCGTGGTACAGTATAATTCTAAATTGAGTAGCTCCTGGGACTTGACATGGCAGAAAATTACAAAAAAAAAAAAGACGTTCTTCTATCCTTATATTACTTTTTTACAAACGTTTCTCGATATGTTGACAAAATATTTCTGACAAAATAATCAGTCGATGCATCAGCCATTTCCTTGTTGACCCATTAATGAGGACCCGATCGACTGACAATAAATAATTTGTATCACTTTCAATAGACACCGTTCAATTTAATTATCAGTAGTAAGCTAGATAGGTGAAGGTCTGTGCACATGTCTCTGCAAAACAAATGGAAAACTATTGTATTACCTATTTTATAAATAAATATCCAACAATAAATAACGACGTTTGACATGTGTACGTCCCAACGAGTATCGAGTTTTAAAATAATCTCGTTACTGACTTGAAATTCCCGCCCTTAACCAAGTGCATTTGCAAGTCTTCTCTGTAAATTAGATGGTAATTGCCTTATCGGTTGTAAATTGATGTACTCCAGTTAACCGTATGTATAAATTATCTCTACATAAAGAAATATCGGGTAGTTCAATTGCAAAACAGAAAATAATATTTGTAAACATTCCTCGACCTTCAGAACAATTCGTCAGACTAAGCTGTTCTTATTGATGGGATTATATATACCGGGTGTGATGGGTAAATTGTCACCGTTTTATATCTTTAATTTCGCGCATCCACATTGCTTTTTTTTTAATTTGTCGACTGCACAGTATAGTAGGGCACCGTCTGTGAGAAAAATAAATCATGACGCAATTCCCTCATTCACAAATTTGGAAAAGCCATCTTTAACTGCTTGGTTTTCCCGCCGAAGTTGCAATATGAATAAGTCAGAGTGTTTGAGTGTCAATCTAAGAACAGTGCAGATGATTCGGAAAGAGTTGAATGCATCTCAGGGTGATTACGATGGTGTTTGGAGTAATCACTTGTGATGGTGAGGTTATGCTTCCATTCATATATTCACAGGACTTCAGACTCAACATGGAGGCCTTCATCAAGTGCCTTGAAGAGGTAGTGTTTCCTGGCTCAAAAGAGTAACTGCAACTAGACACTATGTTTGGCAACATGACTCTGCAACATGCCAGACAAGCAGGAGAACCTGATCATGACTGATAGATAATTTCTGTGATCGCATCACCCCTTACAGCAGGCCACCTAACTCCCCAGATTGCAACCCTCTTTTATTATGTCTGGGGTGTGTAGTTGGGCGAGAAAACAACACAAATCCTTGTCACACTAAAAATGAACCGACGGAAATGATTATGGCAGCATTCACCAACATAAACAAAGAGACTGCCCAGAAGAGTTGCTGAAGATCCCGAAGTCGTCTCGAGGCCTTGGTTGAAGCCAATGGCGATTTTATTAAATAAATTTTGTATTTCGTATTTCAAGATAATTTTTTTGTAAATAGGGTAAATATATCTTTTAAAATGAGATGTTAGTTTTATTTTCATTTTTGCGTAGTGTAGATGACACTTTTTCCTTCGCACCCTGTCTATGTAAAGGCAGGGTGCAAAAATAACCTTCAGTTATAATTGTACAACGAGCTAAACTTAATAATTCAAATTTGAAATTTCTCTTGTCTGATGTGTATACAGATTATAAGACTTTATTCAGCTTCGAAACACTTTTGATGCTTTTTTAAAAAAAATTGTCTCTTTGTCTTTACTATTATTGTTACATATCTCATAGTATGACGGTAGATTTGTTTAACTGAAAGGCGGCATGTTTTTGGATGAATACTTAGGGTGGAAGACTAAAAAATTATAGCGATTTCGTTTCTAAAGGGTACTCAGCTAAAAACAAAAAAAACAGCATTTTTATTATCCTTCAATAATAATCTTATCTTTAAGGAATAATTGTCCTTGAATTACCTTGAATAAATTTCTTGAATACTCATTCGACTCTCGTGTAACTGATTTGTTCTTTTATGATTGATTAATTGCAGATCGATCGATTTTCAGAAATCTTTCATCTTTCACTTTGCCCTTTTCGTACGACTAAAACAACTCACTGATTTTCAGCGTCAACTTACCTTTCTTTGCAAAGAAGTATATCCGAAAAAACATCTGAATTTTTCAGTTAGATCACTCGTCACCAGTTTTCAACGGTTGTCTGACGTCTTTGTGAAGTTACCGCTTTTTTAACGAGTACCCTGTATCGCCGTATTATTTCAATTCCTCTTTTAAATAAACGTTCATTAAGTCGAAATCAAGATCAGTTTAATTTCGATGAACGATTCATCCCGAGTGTTTTTTGTTGGGGCGGGGTGTAAAAGATTTTATATAATCTTTTATTTAACTACAAGCAGGTTGATTTCATTTCTTGGGACATTTATTACTGACTATAGAGTAAGTTCCTGCTTCATCATTCTCGTTATCTAATTATAACCAGCGTTTATATGTTTATTCAGATTATTGACATTGTTCGGGCTGTTTTCCTCAATGTTATTGCCATATTCAAAATGTTTCGGTCGTTACACACTACGGCCATTACATGCTCCGACCGTTACACACTCAGGTCATTACACACTCCGGCCGTTACACACTCCGGCCGTTACACACTCCAGCCGTTACACACTCCGACCGTTACATACTCCGGCCCTTACACACCCCGGCCGTTACACACCCCGGCCCTTACACACTCCGGCCGTTACACACTACAGCCGTTACACACCCCGGCCGTTACACATCCGACTGTTACATACTCCGGCCGTTACACGCCCCGGCCGTTACACGCTCCGGCCATCTACAGGTGTTATTTGTTGGAATTACGAACCGAAACCTTATTTAGTCAACGGGGTTAGATTGTTCTAATTTCACATGCCATGTCGTTGGCTATCTAGCCACGAGCACTAAATAATGGGTTCAGTTCGAAATTCCAACAAACATTACCTGAAGAAGCCCGGAACGTACAACAATAGAAAAGTCGTAAACATACCAATAAACATGAGGACAACAGTAAATAATTTAAATAATGTAAACAGTTATAATACCTCATCTCAGAAATATAAACAGATACGAACATTTTTTCTTGATATTTATTCTCACCGACCAATTGCTAAACATAATTCCATCAGTACGGACATTATTTACCCTCATGAAATTCTTTGGCGTTTAATTATTCATTTAACCATGTGTCTATATTAAATATACACAATCTCATCTGATGCTAAATTACATTAGTAGACTGATAAAACAATATTTATTTATTATTTCTCAAGCCTCACTCAGTAAATGCGTAACTTTTAGCAAAACAATGCATCTATTTTACCTTCTGTAAAGGATGAGGGAGTCGCTATGCGCGCCGAAATTAAGAACAGATTATCGAGTATAAAATCCAGCTGAGGTGGGATGCGTTTGCTTTCACACAAATACCTTCGGAAAGTCCTTTTCCGAAGGTATTTATGTGAAAACAAACGCACCCTCAGTTGAGATGAATTGCAGATTAGAATGGGCGTTATAGATTTGGTTGGCAACCAATCTAGAAGAAGGATGAATCGAAATTTCAAAACTGGTTGGGCTTTAGGTGAGCAATTCAACGTTGCAAAAACCTACTTGTTACAGAACCTACAGCTGTAAAACACAGAGAGAAAAAGAGAGAGAGAGAGGGAGAGAGAGGGATGGAGAGATGGAGGGAGAGAGAGACGGTGAGAGAGAGGGAGAGAGAGAGGGAGAGAGAGGGGGGAGAGAGACCCCATACCATCATAGCACTTAACACAGATCGATAGAGTTACCATTATTGTTACCTACACTACCATCACCCCTACGGACACAGCACCACCATAACAGTTGGTGCAACCAGAAGAGGGGATAAACCACTTCCACTACTTCAGTTACCAATATTGTCGTTACCACCTTATGCACCTACTTAAAAATAACTACTACTATTATTATCTCTTCTTATACTCTCCATCACCCTAGTACTGCTTTTTACCATTGTCTTTATTTTCATTCTTGTCCATATTTATTACCATTATTATTATATCTATTTATTGTTATTAATTATTTATTACCACATCCATAATTTTCATTCTTTATTATTTATTATTATTTTTTACTACTACTATTATTACCACGATATATCCTCTCTCAACACTATTAGTACTGCTTTTTACCATTGTCATTTTTCTCATTATTGTAATTATTATTTTATGTTTACTATTTTCACCGTCATTATTATGTTTGCTATATCTATGACCATAATTATCATTGTCACTGTTGTTACATTTTTTACCATTATACTATATATATATATATATATATATATATATATATATATATATATATATATATATATATATATATATAAGGCAGGATGTGTTGGTGTGTGTAACGAATGCACTGTCGCCATTTTTGACGGATTTGCACCAAAATTTACATGCACATGTTCCAAGTTAGCGGGAAGGCCAAGGCCGTGGATAGTGGAAATAATCGATGTTTTCATGCTTCTACGGTAGTTCTCATGTAGTTTCCGGCGATTTTCTACTCGCCTATAGCTGGCTGCCACGAATAGGCAGGAAGATTCTATTGGCCAGCGTAAGAGCCAACAGCTGACTGACACGAATGTTAGCTAGCATGCTATCATGCAAAACACATAGATAGCTGCATTTGTCACAAGTGGGACAAATTTAAATCTGCAAGTCACTTTACTCCAATTGGCTCATTCGCTTGCTTAAACTCAACGTTGATTTTGATTCCACAGAACTGGGCTGGGCGTGAAAAAATAGTGTTGCTAACATTCTTTTTTCATTCGGTTTTTCCAGGTACGAGTCCTTTTTGAAGCTGATCGTTTTGTGTTCATTTTTTTTTAGTTCTTTTTTCAGAACAGATTTAATGTTTCGTATAAAGCTAAAAAAAATCGCAGTGTAAGCTCGACAAAGGGAACTCCTTTAAAGGCAAGGAAGAGCAAAAATATTTTAAGTCAAGTGCTATGAGTCGTACGATTTTGAATCAAGCACGGGCAACGCCGGGCCATGCTGCTAGTATATATATATATATATATATATATATATATATATATATATATATATATATATATAGTATTCAATTTTCTATAATAATGTTCAATACTTATGAAAGGTCGTCGTCAAGTGTTTCATACTTTTAATCACTCATCGAGAATTTCGACAAGTATTATTTAATTAATCACAGATGTGTTTTATTATTATATTGACCTACATTTACATATGCTAATTTCAAATTTAAATATTGCAGTTAAAACTGTGAATTTTGCCGGCTGTCTGCAACAATTGAATAACCGAATGCTAATATTGTTTTTGCAACTTTAAATTTACAGTTACAATAGTCAATTTCATTATTTCACTCTAATTAATGAAAAGCCAAATTATCGTGCTTTTAATTCATTCATATAATACTAGAAATACCCGCGAAAATCTCATTGTTTTCCTATTTAAATTTTCAGATGAATCATAATTATTAACTTATTGATTGAATGTGCTCATTGCTAGTTTTACGGTAAGAAAAACATCTACACAATTTCTGCTATCGCGTCGTTAAATATTTCAGATTCTTTCTCTTTTATGTGCCGTGTCCCTCTAGATCTAGACAGTCATGACCCTCTACATCTTCCGGTCTCTTGTAGCTCTTAATAAGTTTTGTCTATTGTTCTGGATTCCGGGATGAAATCCGGTAGCAAAAATAAAAAACGCCAAGAATGAATATAGGAAATAAATGTATTAACGTAATAATACAAACTGGTAATACAGATTAGTAGTTCCAGGAATGCGGGTTAGTAGGAAAATATATATATAGTCTTTGGTATCGTCGTATCGCTGTATGACTTCTTACTGTGTCTACGTGCTCGTTACTGTGACTCTTGCACCGTCTGACTGTCCAAACGTTCTTCTACCGACCGACTCTTACTCTACTACTACTGTCCGACTTGACTTAACTTACTCCGGCTATTCACTGGCAGTAGTATATGTATACCCTAGGTGAGTCCATTTGTGTTAAAAAGGGAGATCACTTAACATCTATTTTTTTTATTTCTTCCAAATCCTGTTCTGTCATCCATTTCCTCAAGCCCATTACGTATATCACGTGCTGCTATCTCCCGTCCTTCTTTCCGTCTGTCTCTCCTGTGAGTATCAGATTATTCAAGCAATCCTTCTTCAATATGTTCGCCAGAAATTTAAAATGTCACTTCCTGATATTAAGTACAAGTTTCCTTCATAATTCCAAACTATCCAGAAACCTCACGTTGCTCACAGTTTGGGGCCATGGTAGAACCACGTTTCTCTCGCTATTGAGTCTCTTCTTCATCTTTGAGTGGATTGTCCAGTATTGGCTCTCATATAAGAAGACAGATATCACTTAACACTCCAGTAGTCTTTTCTTTGTTTGCAACGAAATTTTCCTGTCTCTTAATATTCTGCTTAGCTTTTGGAATGCATCTTTGGCCATCCACTTACGTCGGATCTCAGTGTTTTACTTTCCGTCCGCTGATAAAATACTTCCCAGATATTTAAATTTCTGTACCTACTTGTTTCTAGTAACCCCAACCTGTAATTTGCATTTTGGGCTCAGCCATTTGATGGTGACTATGCATCCCGTCTCCTATAAACTACGCTTAGTTTTTTTTCTCGCTTCCTTTCGCTACATTCTGTAAGAGGTTTTGTCCTTTTCTTTCCGCTTCAGATATCAGCACTGTGTCATCTGCATATCTTATATTGTTAAGATTGAGTCCGCCAATAATGAACCCTGATAAGATTTCTTGTTCTCTCAGAATTAACAAGCTGTATAGTTTGAATAAATCCGATTGGAAGACATATTCTTGTCTTACACCGTTTTATTAGCAATAGCATTCATAAATATGAATGTCGGTCGTTATTTAAAGAAAGAAGGGGATACAGATGAAAATATTTGAAACAGACGACTTATTTTATTTCAGTGAATTAGGCGTTAACCATTTTTATCTTCCCTTATTTCTTTCTTTCTTTCTTTCTTTCTTTCTTTCTTTCTTTTATACAGTCATTTCGCAGTGGGACTAATTAACGTCTCTGCTATTTCGTTACCGTCTTTTCCAGTAATCAAAACAGAATAATCAATTATTTTATGTATTAACAAGTCGCTACGCTTTGCAAATTTAACCGCTAAAATTTATCGGCTAGTAAAAAACATAGTCCAGTAAAATATGTAAACCTTGTATATTTGAAACTTGAAATCAGGAAAATACAAGTTTTTTTGTTTATATATTTTATTTTTTTAATTTAATTTAATTTTATATATGCATATATAACGCCGTGCAGCGTTATATATACATATTTATCCTATATATATATCCTATATATATATCCTATATATATATATATATATATATATATATATATATATATATATATATATATATATATATCTTTTCACCCCAAGCAAGTCTGAAAGCCTCTAGCACGCAAGGGGTTATAGAAGATTTGGAGCGAGAGCAGATAGGAGAGTTAGAGGAAAGGATGTGGAGAAGGATAGTGGATAGATCAAGGCAAGAGGTTACAGAAGATTTCGAGCGAGAGCAGATAGATGTGAAAGAGGAAAGGATGTGGAGAAGGATAGTGGATAGATCAAGGCGACTGGAGATGTCGATTGACGTTACATTTGAATAGTTGGAGATTATAGTTGTCAGGGAAGCAGGAATAAGAAAGGGAGTTCCTCAAGCGAGAGGTGCGAGATATGAAGATATTGGAGTAGAAGAGACGTCTACATTTATCTGTTTCAGCAGTGAAAGGGTGTGGGCGGGAAGCCAGCCTCGTAGGACGCTTGAATTCATGAAGCCTGGGAACCAGCGAAAGCAGATCATCGGATTAATACAAATATAATGTTTGTCAAGTTAGGAGATTGATTCAGCAAATCAAAGCTAGAGTTTCGTAGACGAACCTTTCGTAATTGTTCGGTATACTCGCATGGAGGTATCAACACACGCACGCACGCACACGCACACGAACACACGCACACGAACACACGCACACACACATATATATATATATATATATATATATATATATATATATATATATATATAGATATATATATATATACAAGTTATCAGGGACTATTACACTATAAGTCATGAGAAAATTTCGAGGTTTATTAGTATAGCTTTACTACATCTGGAAGCAACAGAAATCTGTTCGTTATTTGGTACAAGATATTTTCAACATTTCTACTCCGTTCGGTTTTATGCATATATTTCTCTAAAGATCAAAATATTTTAAGATCCGGAAGTTTCTATGTTTTAGTTTTATAAAATATTTCCTTCCTTGCCATAGTACTGCGCTGTAGATAATCTCTGCGCATGTTTATCACTCGGTACACCCTATAATGTTCATACAACACAATGAATCAATTCTGCTGAGCTGGCTTATCTTACTTACCAAAAAGCTACCTGCGGTACTGAATCTACGAGAGGTTTATAAACGATATGATTCGCATCTGCTTTCGCTTATCCCTAGGCCTCGTGAATTTAAACGTCCTACGAGGCTGGCATCGCGTTCCCACCCCTACACCGTTGAAACTGTTAGATGTAGACGTCTCTTCTACTGCAATAGCTTTATGTCTCGCACATCTCGCCTATGGAACTCCCTTCCCTATTACTGTTTCCCTGACAAATACAATCTCCAACGGTTTAAGTGTAGCGTCAATCGACATCTCCAGTTGCCTTGATCTATCCACTTCCCTTCTCCATTAATATTTCATTCCTATCTGCTCTCGCTCCAAATCTTCTGTAACCCCCTTGCCTTGATCGACCCACTGTCTTTCTCTTTCTCCACATCCTCTCCTTTACCACTCCTATCTGCTCTTCTTCCAACCCTTCTATAACCCCTTGCGTGATAGTGTCCTCCAGCCTTGCTTCGGGTGATACGCTTAAAAAAAAAAAATATGACTTGACGTATTAAACTATTTATTTGATCTATTTCAAATGGTCTTCATTCATTTCACGTTCTTCGCTTCTTGTTTTCAAAGGTTGCTTTCTTTCTTCGTTTTTCAGGTCTGCGTTGATGAACGAATGTGTAAACAAAATAGCTAAGAATGACAAAAAAAGCTTATATGCGACCCAACACGATACAGAAAATTGGGTGGAACGATGGATTAGAAGATTAAGGGTTTGTCTTTCATTTCCTAATCAAGTTAGCAGAGTCTTCAGAAAGGCATCGGAGAAGATGAGACTGCTGAGGTAGGTGAATCATGATATTTCTCAGAATTAGTTACAAGTCGGCATTTGAAAAACGTGTCGTATTTTTCGTTTGGTGATTATAGTAAAGAGAGGGGGAAGAGATAGAACACCCTCCATTCGTTGTAGCTGTCCTGTATAACAGTTCTTAGAACCCCGAGGACACACTAGCCGTACGTATGATTGGTCTAGAGTGATAACGGCTCTTACAGAGTCGACAGAGACCTGGATACTAGCAAGAACTTATGCACAACATGCCGCAAGATCCACAAACGTCCCTCCTCAGGTTTTGAATTCAAATTTGTCCTTCTACTAGACCGATTGACGCCCAGACTGTCCTGCTATGTATTCAACACAGAGTATAAGAGATTGAGTCTTACCTCAAATACGGATTTTCGATTTGTCAAACCGAGTAGCTGTCTATTACCCCACTGTGCCTTCAATATATATATATATATATATATATATATATATATATATATATATATATATGTACGTATGGAAGAGCTTATAGTTGTTCCAAGGAGAGAAAAGTATATATTTTAAAAAGAAGATAAATTGCAAATGTTTTTGGTTGTAATGTAGATTTTTTTTTTAATTTGATATATATATTTTACTCTATGTTCCATAATACTGCAGAATTATTGAAAATAGAGCATAATATATACTTATATACTTTAAAATAAGAAAATCAGAATTTTAACCAAAAACGTTTGCTGTTTATCTTCTTTTCAATATATATATATATATATATATATATATATATATATATATATATATATATATTATAGTAAAAAGAAAGAACAGTAAGATATATAATCAGGTGTTTCTATTGATATTTTTATTTTTACAAAACAGTGCTCAATATAAATTTACAGAACATAAATATTATAAATTAACTGATTTAAAATATGGTGCGTTCGCACAGGAGTTACCATGTTTCAAAAACTGAACCTAAAAACATCAAATTTGATTATATAATTAAATTAAAATCATTAGTTCTGTTTCATCTTCAAGCGAATTTTCGAATAACATATTTTCAAATTTACTGACGTTTCAACGTACATAAAATTCATAATTTTTTTGTTTCAAAGGATACAGAGAAATCCAATCACTCAGACAGGGGTGGTAGCGTGTTCATATTTATTAACTATTATTTTGAGTTACATTCCAAAAAGAGATTAAGTAGAGGTAGGGTATGGGTGCATATTTCAACGAATTTTGAGATCCGTTATACGCATGTCGTTTGTTTTTTGTTGTATTTTTTTGTCAACAGCAAAAAGTTTTTCGGCATTTTTTCCGTTAAATTCGTACTTATATACATAAAGATTATTTCTAAAAGTTGTGTTTGGGTTAGAATACATTATATTGAACTAAAGTGTAAAAATATTATTTTTACTCTTAATTAATGGTGGACTATATTTCTTTTTAAATCAAGTAAATGTAATAGAATTACTTAAATTAATTAAAAATTATTATTACATATCAAATATAAGTATGGATATTACCAGTTCCCATTTTTTTATTTTTTTCATTATTTTATTTTATTTTTAAATATTATTTAGGGGAAAATTTTTAACAAAAACAGGAAAAGAATAGCTATTTCATTTCTTTAATTCAGTAAATTCTTATTTTTTATAAACTTAGTAATATATAGCTTCTCATGTATGCACAAAGGACATGGGTCATTTAATGACTTACATATTCTAGCTTTTCTTATTAATTCTCATTTTACTGTTGGTGTTTTATTGGTTTCTTTTAAGTTCCAGAAATATTTCGATAGGGAAGTCTGATTTCGGTATTTATTCATCCTAAATGAACTTTGATGTTGATTGAATCTTTTTTTCAACTCATGGCTTCTGCAAACTATATACAGTGTTATGTTTTCGGGATTCTCAATAGATTATATATTGCATTGGTATACTAATGATTCCTTGCGACATTTATTTTGTAGAGGACAGTTACGAGGATTTCTACAGTTACATAATTTTTGTTTATATTCATCTCTTTTTATTTTTATATTGTCTAAATTTCTTTGGCTTTTGTCTAAGTTTTTATTTAAGATATTAGCATTATGTTTCTTAATAATTTTCTCTAAGTTTTCAGTACAGCTGTAAGTTAATTTTACTATATTTTTATTGCAAATAGTACTTAGTTTACTATCTTTTGGTAAATGCTAAATGATTAATGCAAGAAATGTTTGTCCTAATTTATTATTTACCATTTGGTTGTATGGGGGTGTATACCAAATTATTTTCTACTTCTTTTTTTTCTATGCTTTCCATTTTCCTTTTTTATATAAGTTAGTTTTGGGCTTTTGTAACGACTATCTTTTAGAGCTTTATTACAGAAATTAATATGTTCATAGAAAGTCTTCTCATTTGCTGAATTTGTACTTATTCTTTTTTCGATAGATAAAGGTATATGCTTAATTGTAGATGGAGGATGATTAGATTTAGGCTGTATATATAAAAGATTAGTATTGGGTTTTTATAAGGTATGTATACATTTTTCATTAACTCTAATGTTATATCAAGAAAGTTAACTTTTTTAATTTAGTGCTTACCGTAATTTTTAAGACAAACTATGAATAAACGGTGCTACTTTTTACTGTTAAAACCGTAAACCTCATTATTGTTTTTGTTTTGTAAGTCATTCCGTTGAAGGAAGAAGTAAGCTTTCTATCTCATCGTTCGTATGAGTTCTTCTGTTTTTTGCATTAATATAACGAAATAATCCTTTTTACTGGAATTAGGAATATTCTTCAGATAAATTCCGAAATTTATTTTTTCCATATTTTTTCTTGTTAAAAATGAAGATTAAGAGTGCTCTTTTCTTGGTTTCTTTTAAGTGACAGAAATATTTCGACAGGGACGAGCACTCTTAATCTTTATTTAATTTTTATTTACTCTGTTCGGTTTTCGATTTTTGAATAACGTAGTAACTTTTTATCGTTATATAGCAGTTATAGCTATTTTCTCGTCCAATTTTTGGATTGATTGTTGAAGTCTATTCTAACTGTTATTTTGGCGGGATTGGTTTGTTAATTTGTTTATTGTTTACTTTATTATTTATTTATTTATTAATTAATTTATTTATTTTGTTTGATTATTTTTTATTGTTTTTTATATAACTATTTATTTTTTTAATTTGATTTCGTCTCTTCTAACGGGAGTGGTTTGTTAATTTGTTTATTATTTGCTTGGGTTAATTTATTTTACTTCTTTTTCTTATATTATTTTGTTTATTTTTATTTATTCTTTTCAGTTTTCGATTTTTAAGTAATGTAGTAAAAATTTGTTTTCATGTCTGCATTTTGAGATGAGCTGTAAGGTCTGATGAGGTTGGAAATCTTGTCTGTCAGCCATGATTTCACCTGCTTGTGTTGCATGATGCTGAGTACTGTTGCCAGACATAGACTTTTCAAGCAGCTATCCTCTTGGGCCAGATGAGCACTACCTCTTTATGGCACTTGATGTAAAATACGGAAATGTCGATCTGCCGGAGTCCCTTTCATAGATTAGTATATGAAATAAAGCTAATTACAATAACAGCAGTATGTTCGCCGCAGCCTGAGGGTCTCGTTTGAGTATCCCAATCACTGCATTCCTAATAAATTTTTACCCATAATCATCACTAGTATTTGCAAAGACAAGTTACAAAAAAGCAGATAAAAATTCCCGTGAGCAATAATTCTGTTTGCTGAGATACCTTATTGATGAAAGACGTCAATTCAGAGAGCCAAAGGTGGCCTAATGTTTTGAAGAATGGGACGCTCGGTTTTCATTAAAGATAATTGAAATGCAGAAGTCTACCTCTCAACCGCAGCTGACCACGCTGCACCCATTGTCGAGTCTTCTGGACAACACAGCGTGACACTAAGCAAAGGTAGTGGCAGACTGTATTATGTAACACATCAATGAGTTTTCTATGTAAAACTAGCCTCCATAATCCAAGGATCAGACACACCGAGAAAATTTGGGGTGTGATGGAAACGGAGATTTTAAACCTCTATGTGTCGCTAAACTATCAGCAAGAATTTCAAGATTAAATTATTAACAGTAAATTTCGAAAAAAAATGCTTCCAGAAAATCGCCGAATCGTTGGCATGTATTGTGCCTATACTAAAAGAAAACGGTGTCCACCTAATACTTGAAGATTATAAAATGACCAGTGTGTATGATTATATATGTCGTAACAGAACATCTCTTTCTAAATATTTTGGCATTTAAAAGAAATTAATAAAACTCCTACCGTAAAATGGAAAACATTAAAAAAACGAGAATCTGTACATCCTAAAATGACCCATGTCCCCTGTGTTTACAAGAAGTTCTGAATATTATGAATTATTATTTTTGTGTGTGACGCTTTTCGTATGTAGAATTAAAATATCTTAAACCTTATTTTTCCCGTTTCTTTTGTGTTCTCTTTTTAAAGCTGATTTTTTTTCTGAAGTGACACCATCGTCACAAAAGCACATGCTTACATGTACCAGTCATTACTTTTAAAAATTATCTTTATATCCGGCTACACACACGACATCTGCGATAATATGGTCGCCCCACGCATCTTATCATCACAAACATTCCTTATCATTTTGACTTCTACTTTGTAATTTCTTTCATATCTTTTGCTATCTTTTCAATGACTGCTTCCATCAACAAAGTTTCCATCCCGGTTTACTGTTGCGAGGTGTCTCCTTTTTTTTCAATTCTTTTATTTATTTTCTTTTTTTTTTTGTAAGCTTGAATCCAATTTTCAGGAGAGTTTGATAACAAGATATACGTTTCTTATTTATCCAAGAAACATTTATTAAAGGCAAAAAAAAAAATAATGTATTTATATTTTTAGGGTTCATTCTACTCGCTCTCATCTTCCTATCTAATTTCACATGAAATAAATATTATATATATATCTATCTTTTTTAATCATTATATTTTTTTTTTTTTGGTATCAGACAGACGAGTGGGCGTTGAATGGTTCACCGACATTCCCAGTTCCAAAAATCTAACCGTAAAGCCAAGCCTGTGATTTGGGGGGAGATTTCATTACTGGTCCGGATGAGACACTTTAAATTTAAACTTAATTTTGAATTCTTGACGTTCGGTCTATATACAGCTATAAACTATCCGAACACACACAGCTTTCTCTCTCGTTTGTTTCTTATTAATTTTTGTTGTTCTTTTCCTTGTAGATTTTTGTGTTTTTTTTGTTCTAAAATTGCATAGGCCTCAGACCATATTACTTTTGAAAAAAAAAAAAAACAGGTTCAATTACGTTCACCGAAGTTAAGTGACGTCGAGCCTGATCAGTTCCTAAGATGGGTGACCGTATGGGAATACCATATTTTATAAGCTCGGTGTGCGTTTGGTGTAATGGATAATAGATGGAATTTAGAAATCGGAGAAGATATTACAAATTCAAGTTGGGTTTGATAGAGTCACTCGCGCGCAAATATCATTGTTAAAGTTATGATTCTAGCATTTCTCCTCCCAGATATGGGAGTAAATAGCCTGTTTTGTTTAATAATGTATATATTAAAAGCCGACTGCTGCTCAAATACATAGTTATGAATGTATATATATATATATATATATATATATATATATATATATATATATATATATATATATATGATTTAAGGAGACAGAGAAACCTGCCAAATTTCATTCGCAGCACACTCGTAGAAAATACAATAATAATAGTGTGATCTATATGCAAAAAAAAAAGTAGAAGAAAATGAGAGCATTGGCAAGAAAAAAGAAAAAAAATGCCACCATTCAGTAACATCAACTACGAACACGGTGACAATGTGGTGGCCATGTTTGAAAAATTAAAAAAACATTCCCATAACTCTCTCTCTCTCTATATATATATATATAAATCTACACATTAAAAAAAAATCCTTGGTAATGATTAAATGAGTAGCCGAAAGTGCACATCCATACCAAATTGAAATAATAAAACAAAAATATTTTTTATTGTTCAAAACATGTGTGTACCTGTGTCTGTTGATGGGTGTGGATGTGTGTGTGGGGGTATGTGTGTGTGTCTTTGGGTGGTTGGTTTTGTGTGTATGCGTGGGTGGATTGATGTGAGTGTTTATGTCTGTGTGTGTGTGTGTTTGGGTGTTTGGGTGTTTTGGTTGGGTGGTTGTGTGTGTATGTGCCTGTGTGTGTGTGTGGGTGTGTCTGTGGATGGGTGTGTGTTTGTGTGGGTAGTGTGTGTGGGTGGGTGGTTTTGTGTGTGTGTGGATGGGTTGGTTGGTTTGATGTGGGTGTGTTTGTGTGGGTGTGTATGTGTGAGGGGGATTGTGTGTGGGGGGGTGACTGTGTGTAGGTGTGTGTGTGTGTGTGTGTGTGTGAGTGTGTGTGTGTTTGCGTGTGTCTGCGCGCGTGCGCGTACAAATTGACAACAACGGATTGCTATCTAGGCGCGCGTCAATCCATTTTAATCTGTGTCAATCCTTTAATAACTCTGGAATCTAATCTGAAAAACGCAGTAGATCTAACAAAATTTCAGTTCGCTTCCATTCGGGTAATCAACTTTTATATAGAAAAATGTCAACGTGAAACTTTAATGAACATAAAATAAGAGGAGAGTTTAAATGTGAAAGAAAAAAAAATGCTAGCAAGAGTGAAATAAAATCATAAGCAATAGAATCGCAAAGGACATAGCAGAGAGTCTTGAAGACAATCACACATTCAATACACACCGACACGCTGTCCGAATTTGAATGATTTGTACAATCGCACCGCCGAGTCCCATGCGACGTCAGAGATTCTTGCAGACGACATGTGAAACGGAAGATGAGGTCTCGAATTATTGATGCTGTATTTAATCTTTTCATCATCTCGGGAGAATTTGACTTTGATGCTTTTAATTTAATTCATCTTCTTTTTTTTTCTTTCGTTTTATCCTTCTTCTTTTTTACTTTCATTTTATCTTCATTCATTTTTCTTTCATTCTTTCCTTTTCTCCTTCATTTTGTTCTATTTTTTCCTTTGTTCTACCTTATTTCTTACACTTCTTTCATTTCTCTTTCCGTCTTTCATTTTTTCTTTTTCTTTTATTTCTTTCAGTTTCACGTTCTCTATTTTTCACTGGCATTCATTTTTCTGCTTTGTATGTTCGCTTCTTTCCTTTTATTTTTCCTTCTTTCATTCATTTTTCTTTCATTCTTTCGTCTTCTGTCTCTTTTATTTTATTTTTATCCTTCTTTCATTTTCTCTATTTTCTTTTTTCTTCTTTCATTTTATTTTCTTTCTTTCCTTCCGCCTTTCATTTTATCTTTCTTTTTCTCTTTCTTTCGTTTTCTATAGCTTTGTTTCTGTTTTTCTTTCTTTCTTTCATTTTCACCATTTCTCATTCTTTCTGTTTTGTTTGTGTGTTCCTTTCTTTCCTTCTCATCGATTTTTCTTTATTTCCCAATCTGACCGACTTTGTTCAATGACACACTCTTTATGATTGACTATTTTCTCTCCTGCTGGTTCGTACGCCACCAGCCTTCCAACTTTGTTTTTAACTTCAGAAGATCTATTTTCTGAGATTTTTGTTACTGGGGTGCCTCTTCATGGCATCATAGTGGTTAGCTGAAGAGCACGATCTAATGATTCCGACAATTTAGGAAAACACCCGCATCAGAATGTGTGGGTGTATCCAGTTTACAAAAGATGCTGTTTCAAATTTCGTCCCTTAGAGAATTAACGAAATACTCTCCAAACAATGACATTTCATTTCTGCTTAGTTTGGAATTTACGTGCTCCCTTTTTTGTGTTTTAAGCTCGCAAGTGAAAGAAAATATACTAAGCTGATTGTTTCTTTAAATATTGCCGCCTAGTCTATAGCCATATTTGTACTGACAGAAACGGGTCTTCGAAGAAGATCAGCGGAAATAATTTCAGGTCTGATCTCTGAAGATTCGTTGCACAGGAAGAATGTTCGCACTGCATGAAATTGGTTCAATCCAAGACACGTTCTAATACCTACAGCAATATTCGATGGAACGAGGTATTTTTGGATATGCTTATCATAAGCTAGTATGTAGATTCAGATGTTAAAAAGATTTTATTAAAATTTTTCCTCGTGGTGTGGAAATTTTTTTTATTTATTAATCAATTCACCCAAGTCAAGGCGATGATGCTATCAAGACGCAAAGGTCTACTGGGAGGGAAAAAGAACGCGAAAACTTTAGTAGAGGGAAAGGGAAACTCAATCCCCGACAGGAAATGAGGGATAAACGTCTACTTCTGTTCAAAAGGCTATGGAGAAGTCTGGACTCGAACCTATTGATGAGAAAACATAAAATAGTAAATAAAACTTCAGAGTTTAGACGGGGGCATTAGAAGTTAGAGTTGAAGTGGACTTTAGAAGGAACTAGAATGCTAATCTTGAGCCAGAAATAAGAGCTATACCGCTACTCATGTGCAAAATATCGAGGAGTATCGTGCTGAACTGTAGGCGAAACTATCTACTCCTTTTCAGGAAGAATAAATGAATAAAATTTCAGACTTTCGGTGGAGACGTTAGAAGTATAGAATTGAAATAGAATTTAGAAGGATCCGGAAACTCAATCCTAAACAGGAAACAAGGTATAAATTTTTACTTTTCAAAAGACCAAGGACGATTGTTAATTTATTTATTGGATTATTATTTGTATTTTTCAAAGCCATTTCAATCACATTTCGTTTATCTTCATTCTTTATTCATTGTTATTTTCTTCTTCATGCCAATATTTGAAATATTCCCTTCTCCATCCTTCATACTTCTTTATTTTCTTTATTCGTTAACGTTCTCTTTTTTTTCGGTCACTTTCTAAATTTTTCGTTCGTCTTTCCCTTCTTCTTGTTATCTTTTCTTCATTTTCCCCTTTTTTATTCTTCTTTAACTACTTTGTTAATGATTTCTTCTTTTTCGTCAGACATCTTGAATTTTTCTATCTTTCTTCCCACCCTTTCATTTATTCTATTTCATAGTTTCTTCTTCTTCTTCTTCTTCTTCTTCTTCTTCTTCTTCTTCTTCTTCTTCTTCTTCTTCTTCTTCTTCTTCTTCTTCTTCTTCTTCTTCTTCTTCTTCTTCGTCTTTGTTTCAGTCATCATTGTATTCTTCCTTTGTAAGGTTCTTTTAATATTTTCTAACATTTTCTTTAAATTGATTCATTCATAAGCCTTTCTCTTCCGTCATCATTCGTTTATCGTGTTTTCTTTGTCAATGTTTCTTCATTCTTCTGCCAGCCACGAAGTGCATGGGATCCAACGTGATAAATCTAATGTCTTCCAAAATTCACCTCATTATTTTTAATACATTTATTTCTTTTTTTTCCAGAACTTAGATTAAATATTATCAAGTAAAATGAGAAAAGTGAAATTTCACTATGTATGCCTAAGTTCTGAAAAAGAAAGAAAGAAATGTATGTAAAATACCTAGGTGATTTTTGGAACACCCTGCATGCGAAATTACATTATGTTAGCCTAAGTTCTGAAAAACAAAAAAAGAAATATATGCTAAATAACTCGGTGATTTTTTGGAAGACCATGTATAGGGTTTTCCAGTAACTTTGACCGATTTTAAATGTGAATTAAGTTTAAGCGTCTAATGATTTTTTTCTTTTAACAACTTAAATCTTTGGCAATTTCAACCATGGAAAGATTAACAATCAAACAAAGTGTTAAAGTAATCGAAGTCTGTGACGTAATTGGACGTTCAAACAGAAATGTATTTCGCGCACTTCTCGATTTTTTTGGTCAATATAATCGACCAGTTGAGAGTACAATTGGAAACGATGTAACGATGTTGTTGTGGAGAGGTTCAATTCCTGTGCGCGATGACGAATAGATGTGTCTGGATTTTCGGCCGCCTTCTCATGCACTGCAGCAATGTTTTCCGCTGCACGGCGAAGACGAGCACGAAATGGTGTTTTCACATCTGCCACTAACCCAATTTGTTTGAATTTACGAACAATTTTTCCAGTGGCGCTCTTGAAACATTAACACGTTGTTTGATTGTTAATCTTTCCATGGCTGAAATTGCCAAAGACATAAGTTGTTAAATCTAAACGAAAAAAAAATCATTAGACGCTTAAATTTAATTCACATTTTAATTCGGCCAACAGTTATTGGAACAGGCTTTATAAATAAATCAGATGACAAATCTGACCGAAACATACCACGTTCCTAGAAATTGCAACTTGAAGACATGCTGAGACACACCAGTGACTAGATATTTTTTCTTCACGTTTCGGATGACACGTAATAATCATTTTCCTTCTGAGGATTAATTGCCGTTGAACTGGTTATATTGATTCTATCATTTGTATCGAATGACAATCTATATTCATGTAATATGTAACCGCAATTAAAATTAATTATTATTTTATTTGCTATGTCTCTTCAGGGCGGGACCGGCCATGAATCTTCAAGATATCCTCTCCTTTGTAACTTTTCGTAATATTTGCCTTTTTACTATACCTGTTCTACCATCCATTTGCAAAAGCTTGTTTAGTAGGTTACTCACTGTTTCCCTCTCGCCTTCGCCATGTGCTATGAATGACAATTTTCCAAATCTTCCTTCCTCATGAGGTGTCTTAGAAAATAAATCTTACTTTCTGATTCTATGCATAAGTATTCCTTCTATTTCCATTTTTCTGAAGTCTTCTTCGTTGCTTACATGCTCAGTATCCCTCTGTACAACTACATTTCTGTTGCTTCAAGTCTATTGTCTGTAGGGAGATTGTCCAAAATTCACAGACATATGGAAGGACAGATATTACATAAGAGTTCAGCAATGTTTTGTTTGTGTAAAATGAAATGAAAATGTCCATACTTTTAATAATACTTAGAGATTGTAAGACACCTTACACTTATTAAATAACAGTTTACAGACTGTTACTTTTTAGAGAAGTGTATTTCTGTTCTGATATCCTCAGTTTAACCTTATAAATCAGATACATTACAAAATAAAGTAAGATGATTTTGATTGTCTAACTAACGTGGCGATGATAAATAGAGAAAGGTTCACTGGGAGTTATTTTTTACACGACGAACAATGGAAAACTGCTCGCCAGTGGAGGGGGAGAGGAACACTACTGGCTATTTAGAAATGTACATGTCGACATGTTTATATATATATATATATATGTATATATATATATATATATATATATGTATATATATATATATATATATATTATAAATTAACTGATTTAAAATATGGTTTCTTCGCTACACAGGAATTACCATGTTTCAAAAACTGAAGCTAAAAACTTCAAATGTAATTATATAATTAAATTAAAATCATTAGTTTTGTTTCATCTTCAAGCGAATTTTCGAATAACTTATTTTTAAATTTACTGAGGTTTCAACGCACATACAATTCATAATTTTTAGTTTCCAAGGATACAGAGAAATCCAATCATTCAGACAGGGCGGTAGCGTGTTCATTTTTATTAGCTATTGTTGTATCAATTATGAGTTACGTTCGAAAAAGAGGTTAAGTTTAGGAGGGTATGGTGCATTTTTCAAAGAATTTTGACATCGTTCAACGCATGTCGTCTGTTTCTTTTTATCATCGACAATACGTTTTTCGGCATTTTTCCGTTAAATTCGTACTTGTATACTTAAAGATTATTTCTAAAGGTGGTGTTTGGTTAGAATATTTTCTTCTCTTAATTACTAATTGACTATATTTCTTTTTAAATCAAATAAATGCAATAGAATTACTTAAATTATTATTACATATCAAATATAAGTATGTAGCTCATATTTTTTGATTTTTTTCAATTTTATTTTATTTTTAAATAATATTAAGGAAAATTTTTGACAATGTCGGCAAAGATTAGCTATTTCATTTCTTTGATTCAGTAAATTTTTTGTAAACTTAGTAATATATAGTTTCTCATGTATGCACAAATCACCTCCATAATCCAGCTTTTCTTATTAATTTTCATTTTACTGTACGTGTTTTATGGTTTCCTTTAAGTGCCAGGAATATTTCGATAGAGACGTCTGATTTCGATATTTATTTAGCCTAAATGAAGTTTGATGCTGATTGAACCTCATTTTGAACTCATGGCTTGTGCAACCTATATAGATGTTTATGTTTTCGGGATTCTCAATTGATGAGATATTGCATTGGTATACTAATGATTCCGTGCGACATTTATTTTGTAGAGGACAGTTATGAGGATTTTTATAGTTTGGCTACAAAGCCCAAAATTAACTTATATAAAAAAGGAAAATGGAAAGCATAGAAAAAACAAGTAGAATAATAATTTGGTATACACCCCCATACAAAATAAATGTCGCACGGAATCTTTAGTATACCAATAGATATACAAGAAAATATACTTAACAGATATATTTACCAAAATTACACAAAAATATCTTGAAAAAGTTAAGAGAAAATTCATTCAATAAAATCGTCATTTCTTCAACCACGCCCTCCAGACTATTGTGGAATCATCTGCATTTCTTCTGGACAGTCTTCCTATTTAAGTTGGCGAATGCTGCCATAATCCTTGCTTTCAGTTCATCATGATGTTAAAACGAGGATTGTTGGTTTTTCGATCAACTGCGCCCTGCACATGATAATCAAGTGGGTTGCAATCTAGGGAGTTAGGTGGTCAGATGTAAAGGAATGATGCGGTCACAGAATTGTCTAACAGCCATTACTTGGTTCTCATGTTAGCGTGGCATGATTCTGAGTCCTATTGCCAGACATAAGGTTTTCCAGCTGCCACCCCCTTGACTTAGGACAGCACTACCTACTCAAAGTACTTGATGTAGGTCATCGTATTGAGTTTGAAGCACTCCACAACAAATTCGGAAGTTATTTTCTTATCAGAACAATCTTATCAGAACAATCAGAGTGTGCTTTCCTGAATGCCGTACCTTCGCAATCACCATTAGAATCATCAAACTCTTTCCGAATCTCTGTACTGTCCTCAAATTGACACACACTCTGAAATCTTCGTATTGAAGTTTCCTGCCAAGAAGTACATCAGGCCGCTTCCAAATTATTGGCCGAATGACTTGCGGAATTGTGATCTTTTTGTCACAGAGGGTGACCAACTGATTCTACTATACTGTACAGTCAATAAAATCAAAAATAATCAACGTACATGAGTGAAACTTAAAATATAAATCTTCAATAATTTACCACCCTAATATATATATATATATATGCGTATATATATATATATATATATATATATATATATATATATATATATATATATATATATATATATATATATATATATTAGGTCATCCCTTAAGTTCTGTCCGAATTTTAATTTTTGTTAAAATGAACGAAATTTAAAGTGTATTTTATAATGTCTAATGGAGCTGAACATTATTTTTATGTTTAGATGCATTTAAACTGCTCAAATATTATTTCAGAGAAAAATTAAATTAAATTTTGCTTGATTAAATCCCTGCTAACATGGAAGTAACCAAGAATCATTTGAGGCACATAATGTTTTATGAGTTCAAGAAAGGAAACTCAGCAGCCGAAGCGGCTAAAAACATTCACTCAGTTTATGGGGAGGAATGTGTGAATGGAAGAACTTGCAGAAGATCGTTTGCAAAATAAAGAGGTGGAGATTTCACCCTTGAAGATGAAGATCGAACCGGACGTCCAGTTGAGTTTGAAGAAAAGCTTCTTGAAGCAGCCCTTGAAGAAAATCCTGCTTTATCAGTTGAGGAATTGGCAGTAGTTCTCAGTTCAAACCATACAACTGTTCATCGCCATCTTCAACAACTTGGAAAAGTTCCTAAACTTGGAAAATGTTTGCCTCGTGAATTGTCTGAAAACAACCTCAAATCCAGAGTTGATATCTGCTCTTCTCTCCATTCTCGCCAAATTGTTTCACCTTTTTTGGATAGACTTGTGACTGGCGACGAAAAATGGATTTTTTATCGAAATGTTAAGCGTCGTAGACAGTGGCTTGGTAAAGGGGAAGGACCCCAGCCACAGCCGAGAAGGGAACTTCATGGGCAAATGTTCTTTCAATCTGGTGGGATTGCCAAGGAATAATCCACTTTGAATTCTCACCACCTAATGCAACAATTATTGCTCAAATATATTGTCAGCAATTAGAGCGTTTGAACCAAACTTTGAGGGAAAAAAGACCTGTTCTAGTGAATCAAAAACGGGTGATGTTTCATCAGGACAATGCGCGACCATACACAGCAAGAATCACGTCACAAAAGATCGAAGAACTTGGTTTGGAGAAAATTCCTCATCCACCTTATTCTCCCGACCTTGCTCCTTCAGACTACCATTTCTTTCATAGCTTACAGAATCATTTGGAAGAAACAGCTGTTGTAACACAGGAAGATGTTAAAACTGACACTTGTAAGTTCTTCGAATCAAAGCCAAAAGAACTGTACAGTAATGGAATTAATTAGCTTGTTAATAGATGGAAGGAAGTCATAGATAATCGGGGAAAATACATTGTTGATTGAATCTGTAATTAAATGTAACATTTGGTCACTTATTTTCTTTATTCAAAATTCGGACAGAACTTATGGGATGACCTGATATATATATATATATATATATATATATATATATATATATATATATATATATATATATATATATATATATATATATAGGTGTTCCAATAACTTGGACCGATTTTAATGTGAATTAATTTTAAGCGTCTAATGATTTTTTTCTTTTACTTTCAGATTTAGCAGACATTTGGACGATATTAGTCTTCACACATAATTGCCGTAACTTAATTAATATGATCCAATAGAGAAATAAATAATGTTTCACTAATAACATTGATTTATTTACTGCTGACTTTGATTCGTCTTAAAGAAACACGCTTATATATAATCCGTCTTAATGAAACACCCTGTATATATATATATATATATATATATATATATATATATATATATATATATATATTAGTAGTATAGTAGTAGTAGTAGTAGTAGTAGTAGTAGTAGTAGTCTTATAAGCATAAGAAACTATACTCGTTCGGTGTCTTGATTTGCAAATAATCAAACCGATACCAAAGAAAAAAAAAGGTACAAAAAAAGAAAGAACCAAGAACATGTACGTTAGCCGAAAATAATCGTCTAGCATGCAAGTCCAAAGCCCAAAGAAAAAAACCCGATACGAGTACACAAAATAAATAAATAAAGTGCTCAATACAAGAAGTAGAGCAGACCTAGATAATCCTAGAGAGCCAGTCAAACCTACCAAGGTTTCACTTAAACGGATCGTCAAAAATATGGAAATTTAACTGTGGAAGCTAAAAAATAAAAAAAGCAGTCGAAAAACTAATACAGAATTTTTTCAGTCAGACGAAAAACACAAGTAATTAGATCAGGTGGAATATCTCCTTTCCCCTATTCTAAAATCTCCCCAACCCCCTTACATCCTTCATTTACATCCTTTCATCAATATATTTTAAAGTTATTTTTAAACCACTTTTTTTATTCCTCTTTTAATTTTAAATTAATATTTCATTCTTCATTTAACCCGAAATTAATGTCAGTTTATATTCGGGTTTAATTTTATAAAACTTCTTCCCTTTAAAAGAAATACTTTCCACCGTTCCCTGAACCCTTCTCGTTTCTTTCGAATGATTGAAAAACTGGAATGGATCAATCCATGATTAGGTTTTCGACGGTTTTGTTTTTTCTTGTTTTTCTTTTTTTGGTTTTACAGTTAAATTTCTATTTCTGACACAAAATTAGTCCTAACCGGAGTTGATAAAACAGACGGCTGATATCTTCGTCTGCCGAAATAGAATATTGCCCATATTATGTGATTTTGGATTTTATTGTTTATTAATTTTTCACACACACACACACACACACACACACATATATATATATATATATATGAAATAATAATAATAAAAGCATAAGAATATTAATCTACAACCCAGTATGTCTGAAGATTTTAATTGATTTTTCTAATAATTTTTATCGTTCAAAAAAAAAAAATATATATATATATATATATATATATATATATATATATATATATATATATATATATATATATATATATGTAGTCCGAAAAGTATTACTTTAGGGAGAAAAAAATAAAAAAATGAATCGAGCTTTTCGAAATCAGTGTTTATGTTCTGTGTTGCCATGTTCAGGAAAAAAAATAATAAATGGAATAATAGCTCACGGACAAAGAGGCGTTTTAAAGAGGTTAAACACAAGTTATCTGTAGAAAATGGTGTAATTTGTAATGGAAAGATAGTGGTTCCTCCTGCAACGCAAAGTAACAAATTTATAAAAATGTATAAATGACCATGTTCATTAAGGAAGAACGTCTACATGAAGAAAATGAAGTCTAAAGACATGGCGGTCATAAAAAGGTGTGTAATGTGCAATGCCAGCAGAAAATTGAGACAGTCAAAAAGACGTACATAGCCTAAAGAATCCCACCCTTGGGATAAAGTACACATGCATCATGCCCATGCTAATGGAGTAATATTATTATTAATTCTGGTAGATATATATTAATCCTGGCCAGAAGTAATACAGGTCTCCAACAAAGGAAATTAGACCGTGAAACAAGCGTCAAGTATCTGACAACGCCCCAGATTTCTGTGACGAGGAACTATGCCAAAAGTTGAACAAAATTGAATGCAAATCATATAAAACCCCAGTTGAGTGCATGCCACTTCCCGTGATTCAGTAACACTACAGTAGAGTACCTATTCCTGATGTTAGTTTCTGTTGTTTACACGCCGTTATCAATGGTGTAGTCAACTGCTTTAGTCCACCGTGTATCGCTCGTATGGAAAGAAATCGAATTTTTTATTTCCAGAAATAGATTGCAATAGAAAATGTTACCCAATGTATAAACCGAGTGTAGAACAAATCTGTCGAAATAATGAGATAAGAAAAATAGAAGCGACACAAAGAGTAGGTTCAGTTGTGTTATGTAAGAATTAGAGTTGTCCAACTTTAAAATGGATAGACTATATCGTTATCAAAAGCGTAGTAACATTATATGCACTTTCAGCCCCTGAGATTTCTGCAGTCATTCTAAATGCTTGCACACCCAATGAGGCGCCATGTCACGAGTTTACTTCATACGGAAAAAAGAGTCGGTTCATTCTATCTATTCAGAAATTACCTAACTCCTCTCATGCTGAAAGTCAGATTACACCAAAAACGAAGTTTTGCTGGCATATCAAAGGTAGAGCGGTCCAATAATCGCTTCCGAGTCTTGGTAGAGTTCAAAGTCGTTTACATGGACATGGCGCGTAGAATTCTTAGTTTCCAATTTGGGGCGTCTTTCCCACAGATCGGGCGTTGCAAGCCTGCTGCTACACGATCGCTATAACCACGGGAAATGTTCAGATGAGCGCCATTCTTTTATTCCACCTGTAAAGACATTTTTTTCTAGTTCGGACAAGTCATGCTACATACAAGAAATCGAATCATCATCATTCCCCCTCTATTCAAAATGCAAAGAGAACGTATCACTTAGACATTTTTCCCCAAATAATTACTACTTTGTGAGACCAGCTTCTGTGTGGATACTTCCCAGAGCCGAATAACTCTTTAAATCAACGGTCAGTCTTTATTGATCCTAATAATTTTCACTTTATACTAATTCATTCAGATCAAGCCTTATTTTTCATTATCGTTTTAACAATAAAATTCTAGCTTGATTTGATTACGATCATTGTCCTTCGATAAGTTTACAAAATAAAATTAATAAATTAAAAAAGGAAACGTTTGGTATTTATGTATTCAATTGGGAAAGTTTATCACAACTAACCCTAGACCAATTTCTTAAAGAATAAAATCAATTTATAACTAAGTAAGTCTTTATACACATTAATCTAGACGCTGATGTCCTCCTTTCGTTCCTTGGCACTGATTTGGAAAGTTTCTATAGCATTCAAGGAATGAGGGGCTTAATAAATACACCAGACTGGCCTGTGGATGACAGATTTCTTTCCAACTCAGCGCGGTGCTTTAAGTTGTATCGATTAGGAAAATATCTTTTTGATTCTCATATAAATTGGTAAAGACTTAGGGAGAAATGAAGAAAATAATTTATATTTCCTTATCGAACCATCTCTTAATGGCCAAGCATCGAATTATTAATGACTTTACAACATTTGGCGAACAGCTATTAGTTAGTTTGATAACCTTACAGATCACTTAAAATGTGTTTGTTTTCATTGAATCCGATGTCAATTGATTCCGAGCCAAATTACCCCAGAATGCAAAAAAGTTAAATATGACTTCTCTTTTTCGCTCGTTCTTTTTTTTTGTTATCATAGCAACCCATGGAAGGCGGTAAAGCCACTAAGACACAAAAGGTGCTGAGTGTGAAAGAATAAGAAAAAAGTGAAACATTGTTAAGAAATGAGAATAGATGAGTAATCAAGAAAAGAGTAGATAACGACTGACACTGCATTTAAATTTTTGAAGTTGGAAAAGCATGGAGCCGAAAGAGAGTTCCACAAGCGAGAAGCGTGATAGAAGCAACTGATAACATAGATATTAGGGTTGCATCTAGTCAATCGAACTGTAAATTGATGAGACCTTGCCGCCAATCTAGTACTGCGGTTAAATCCATAAAGCCTAGTTACCATAGCGAATAGATCATTTGAAATATTCCAATGAAAGTATTTATCGAAAAGGCGCATGTGAGCTACCTTACGGTGGTGGGAAAGTGAGTGAGGCTAAACGCCAGGTTAAGACCAATAATTTTGCTGATTCTACTTGGGATTTTATCAAGAATTTCTAGATATACAGCAGGAGCACCGGACCGTATGTGTCATCAGTATTTAAACCATGGACAAATGGTTGACTTAAAAATATGTAAGACAGTTTCAGGAGAGAAAAGATTTCTAGCACGACACAGTGGAGCAGTTTTCATAGCAGCTGACAGAGTAATGGATAAAAATAACCTAGCAGACCGAGCAATGGATTCAGTATAATCTTTGTGTGGTGCCAAGAATTTTACTGCGTGAAGACGCAACGAGTCACTCTCATGGAGGTTAGTATCAACCATGCTGTTTGAGAGGGAGGAAGAGGTTTTCATTTGTCGGGCTATAATTATTTGGCTGTATGTATTATCGCCAGTACAGTGATATTACTGATGTCATTATAGTCACCACATAGTGAATATAATTGTGGCTTTATTATCACCGTTCGATAATATTTTTTCCGGTATTTTCACCGAGAGTCTAAAATAATCTATCGTTACGCATCAATTCCAGCAATAGGAAAGTAAATGGTATTTAATAAAGGTACATTTATTTGATAGTAAAATGAAAAGTCATTTTATAAAAGGCAGGGTGTATTATCACTGTACAGTGAATTTCTACGTGTAAGTGTTTTCCTCCATATTGCCTTGGCTGCTAGCAGAAGGATAATCTGGAATTTATTCAACAGCGGTGGCAGGAGGACTGGACGAGAACTGTTTATATATTTAAAAAAAAAACCTCCGCAGTAATTCTGTTAACTACGTTACATGCTGTTTGAGTGATAAACAAAATTCTCCCGAAATTCTTCTCTCTATACTTTCGCGACCTGGGTTTGACGATATATGATATCCGGCAGTAGGGCCTCTGATTGGGAGATTGGAGGTTTTAGGACGGTGGCAAACCCCTTAACTGCTGTTGTTCCCAGGTCCACATCATCCCTGGGTAGTAGTACTTCTTAAGGCTGTAGCTATCGCCAAATAGAGATCCCCCGAACAAAAATCAACAGTATATTTTAACAATAAATTGACCAACAATACATTTGTATAGCAAAATGAAAACAAATACGACACAAAATAAAATATAAAAAATGTATTTTTATCGTAAAATTACCAGTAATCGGTCATATGTGACATACGTGATACACGCTTAGGCGATCATGTATCTTTCGACATATGACTGACGAGACAGATTTTTCCGCTGTAGGTTGTCATTTATTTCTGCAGTAGACCAGTTGCTATCCAAGTCTATACAACTCGGTCTGTCCGGCTATTTACCCATAGCTGTCGGGGGAGTAGAAGACGAGAATTTATACCTTTCCCAAGGGTATTAGCACGTAAGCGAATGTAATGGATTCGATTAGAATTCGAACATTGCTCTTCAGTCCGAGCCGCTAACCATTACTCCACCTCCTCCAATAATACATATCTAGAAAAAAAAATGTAGCTTAAATATATAAAATTATGTGCAAAATATATGTAGTTGAAAGCATAAAATAAACCAACTGTATACTTTCTCTTTATTACCCTCGCACCACTTCCGGTGCTAAACAAAGCTCCTAATATTCCTCCCGACCAGCTGAAAAAATAAGTCTTCGACTTTCGAGATCATTAAAGATTATACATCTCTAAATGAAGGCAAAATATACAAAAGTTTTAATCATTATAAATCCAAATAAATCATTTTAATTAAGAATATGTGCAAATTAGGGATACTGGTCAAATTTCCATCACGTGATCAGAGTTAAGATATCATAGATGTTCTCTTACCGTTCTAAGGTTTCTATATAAACATCTCCAGCAAGACGTCTGTTTTCTAAAGTTTTTTTTTCCACTATAAAGCCACTTGAATTTCTTTCTCTGAAAATAACTACATAGATCCGACCATGCAAGAAACATTTGAATTATTTTCTAACGTTTATATTAATAATAAGTTTATCTCCTACCTTGCAAATAGTATCTTGCTTTGAAGAAAATGATACAATTGCCAAATAATTTCTGTGTCTTTAGGGCTAAAAACCGTTTTGTATCGTTGCCAAAGATATCCGTGAAGAACTATGCATTTCATAAGGAAAAAAATGTCATTTGCCGACGTCGGAAACCGCTCCGTTTACTCAACACAGAAAATGACGATAGACATACAAGCATAAGTATTTATAAGAGTTGCCACATGGCTAAAATGGTTGCCTTGCTTCCACTGGTAGTAGACGTCACTGGTCGAGCAAATAAAAAGACAGAATTTTGAATTCTAAACACAGGAACTTGTCTTGTTTCAGACAAACAGTAAAGCGATACTAATTAGGGTGTTCGAAAGTAATTAAATATTACCAGAAAGGATATAAAAATGCAAGTTTAACTTTTATAAGTGCAATCAAAACAGACAAATTAAAAGACAATTCATAACAAAAAAAAGAAATTCATTACCAAAAAGTTAGGGTAATGGAAAATATATTACGGTAACAATGATAATACCAAAAAATGAAAACAATTAAAAAAAAGACAGCTAAAGTTTTTTTTCGGTCCTTTCACATCAGAGCAAAGATTGAGGAGAAAACTGAACACATTGACTAAAATAAAGCCACACCCAAGACAGATGTCATATCCATGAAAATATAACATTTAGATGTTAATTGCATTTAAAACAGCCAAACAAACATTCCTTCTGATTACAAAGATATGGCTGATAGGACTTAATATACATGGATTTAAAGTTTTTCATTTGATAGTTAGAATTAGTCCTACTATATATCGTTCAGATACCGCTGAATCTGTTACATTTACGCACCTATAGACATTGCTGACATTTCCCTTGTGAATATTGACTGGTACGTGTTGGTTGATCCGCGGTTTCAAAGTCTGACCAGTTCTGCCTGCATGGTCAGCATCGCATTTAATTCCAAACTGGTAACTTACTGAAGAAATCTGAGGGATATACAAAATATTTTCCCGCATCCGTCTCAACACAGGTCAGCCGGCAATACGTGGATTGGTGGAGAAATCACAAACAGAAGTCTTGTTTATCAAATTATCAGGAAATAGATGGAACAGTTCTGGGGACGAATCAAACCAGGTTTACGAGATTTTCGCTTCCTCTCTCGAATATTAGACTCCTCAATACTCGCTAAGAATTAAAAAAAACATTTCACCCAAGCAAGGAGCGAATGCCACTATTGCGCTGAGGGTTAGAGAGAGTGAATGTGAACGAGAAAACTGAAAATAGGAAGGATCGAGGTGAGAGCAAAAGATGAACGGGGACCATGATGAGAATTGATGTTGCATTTAAATCTTTGAACATTGTATTTATCAGGCAAGTCAGTAAACGGAAAGGAGTTCTACTGGTGGGAAGTACGAGAAAAGAATATGGAGCAGAAGTGGCGGTGGCATTTATCTATTTCAACTTTAAAAGGATGGTAACTAGACGCCAATCTAGTAGCACGCTTGAATTCATGTAGTCGGGACAGCAAGGAAAAAAGCACGCCAGAACAGTTGTCATGAAAATATTTGTAGAAAAGACAGAGGGAAGCCACCTCACGTCATTGAGAACTTGGCTGAAGTTGGGATGCCAAGTCAGGAGCGACTACATTACATATCCTTATTTGCATTTTGTCAAGAATTCGAAATGTACAGCAGAAGCATTAGAACAGATATGGCAAAAGTATTCAATGCACAGAAGAATGGTAGATTTTCAAATGTGCAAGACGGTTTCTGACAAGAAAAATCCTGGTACGATACACTGAACCAAATGTTCTTGCAGTAGATGCAGCTGGTGATGCGATGGCGCTCCACTTCAAGTCACGGAAGGACAAGAAGGCCCAGTGTATTGCTTTCCTGGAGTCTAGCGTCACCCATGCTGATGTGAGGTAGAACAATTCTCTATGGTGTTTAAATGAAAGCAGTTTTGTTTTGGAGTCGTTAAACTTTACAAACCATTTGTTGCCCCAGTTTATTACTGATTGGCGTCTTTTTCGAGAGAAGCTGCCAGGTTTACATTGTCAGATCGGTCGGATTTACGATTGAGACAGGTTAAATGATTGTGACACCTGCATAAATACCTACTTGGGAACTAGTGACATCGGGGAAATAATGGATGTAAATCAGAAACCACGTAAATTTAATTTCTGTATCTAATTTAGTCACAGAACCTATTACCAATTCAAGATCAACTGATGTCTTAAAGTTTCTTATGTGGCTGTTTAGAACAGAAGGAATTCCTTTGGGCACACAAACCCGTGAAAGTTGGTTCCCGGGCCACCGACATGAGAAATCCGGAACCTCATCTGTGTATAATGGTAATACTAATGCTAATATCAGCAGACGGAATGCGTGGTTGTTAGGAAAAAGATGACCCCAAAATGTCAAATCAGATGTCCTAAAATCAAACAAGGTAATTTAAATATCTGGGTCACGTTTTAACAGGGGGCGGAAAGTGCGACACTGAAATCCGGAGGCGCATTGGGATAGCGAAAGACGCCTTACTAAAGTTAAGCAATGTACTAAGAAACAAAAGGGATTTCATTAGAAACAAAGAAAAGTGTATTGAACTGTTATGTAACATATATGGTAGTGAATGCTTGACGATCTCCTCAAAGATGAAGAAGAGACTTGAAGCAACAGAAATGTGGTTCTACAGAGGATGCTGAGGATACTATGGATCAAACATGTGAGCAGCGAGAAAGTTTTTTATTAAATGGAAACAAAATGCAAAGTAATATTTGATATCAGTAAGAGGTTCCTGGGGTATATATCTATATGTAATCATTTGTATGGTTTAAACATGATTGCATCGACAATTCCAGCACATATCATCACACAGCTGCCTCCTTGCAGTCTTGTTTTAACCACAGGCACATATGCATCGTAAATAATCCATCCTTAGGTTCATCCATGATGTCCATCGAGTCACCCCCACCCCCCGAAATTCGACCGTGAAAATTACTTTTAGAAAATTCAATTTTCATAGATTTGTTGGGCGAATTTTGATGAGAGAATTTTGCCTAGAAGATTTCTAGAGAAATGCCAATTTGCGAAGTAGTCTACGTCGTTTTTCCTTTTTAAATTGTGCAAAGCTCTGAGCATTGGTCAAAAGTGGTTGTTTCGCTATAACTCGCTTTAGTTTATGTTCCGATCGAGGGGAAACGTTCTTAAAGATTCTTCGTTCGCTGCCGGTCCTTAACTTTCGATTATCTTTGCAAACCAGCTTTGATATCTTCAATGTGGACATTCCCCCCCTCACTCAGTAACTATGTTTTCTTCTACTTTTCAGCATTTGTCAGATCTTCCCATTATCAATGTTTCAACAAAAAAATTTATGAAAACAAGAAAAAAAGTTTTTATTAGATTTCTCAGTCAGTTAGGTGCCATGAGTGATACACGCTCAGACGATCATGTATCATTCATTTCCCTGTAGTAGGTTGCCATTTCTTTCTGCGTTAGACCAGTTTCAATCCAAGGCTATAGAACCCAGACTGTCCTTCTATTTAACCATAGCTGGGAGGGAGAAGAAGAGGATACATAACTTTCCGAAGAGTATTAGCAGGGAAGTGAATGTAATGGATTCAACTGGAACTCGAACTCGACTCTCCGATTCTCGAACACGGCTCTCCGATTCAAAACTTAAGAGGTCTTAAACTAATATTAGTTTAATCGGCATAATTACTTCGGTCAGTCGATTTTACGGTTGCGTTTCTGTCATCGGGCAGAGTGTGACACAATTGTGGCGCTGTCCGCGGACAGAGACGTAGGTGAGGGAAATAAATAATGTTAGGTCCTGGTGGAACAGCTGTCCGAGGCTGCACCTCCTCCCCATTGCACTAGAGAGTGGGGTTGGTAAGAGCCGGTCAATTTTCATCTTCGGTCCGGGGGTAGACGCACGGGTTCCCCCACAGTAAACACCGACTTTCACATTATTGATATCTAAGTGGTACGAGTTTTTTTCTTCTACTTAAATCAGGAGATGACACGAGTTTATAAAATTATATTTTTTGTTTCTTCTTTTATGCGCCGTTTCCCTTCAGGACATGGGCGATCATAGCCCTCCGCATCTCCCTGCCCCTTGTAGATCTTAATAAGTTTTGTCTTTTTGTTATTTCTCAAAAACGCTGTTTTACCATCCATCCATCTGTCCTGCGGATATCAGGCTTTCCGAATCATTACGTACCCCAGAAAATCATTACGTACCCCAGAAATTTCAGCTGCCTCATCTCGATGTTAAGTATGAGTTCCGTGTTTACATTTCCTCCAAAACCTCGTTTTTGCTCACATGTTCGGATCATGGTATCTTCAGAAGTTTGCTGTAGAACCACATTTGTTTTGCTTCAAGTCGCTTTTTCATCTTTGAGGAGATTGTCCAGCATTCGCTGCTATATAAGAGGATAGATAATGTTTAAGGTATACATATTCTTAAATACATTATGGCTTTTGCGCAAGCTGCCAACTCTTCTTTTAACAAATTGTCGAGGCACAAGCATTAAGATCCGTCACAAACAGGTTTTACCTCAGTCGAATGATCTCCGGCCACGTGATTGGCTTCATTCCAGATCGCTGGCATCTGTCTTAAGAGAGTGTACTCGGTGACCACAAAGTGAAATGAAACATTCATTAAATTCTAACAAAGCGAAGTTGAACGAAAATAAGTCTGATACGATATTTTCCTTACGAGAAAGCCGATAAACTTGAGATCTAAGATGATTGATGTTCTTAGAAAGCTGCCGCTACCGAACATGATTACGATTGCAGATCAAAGCGAACCGAATGGAATTCTTCAGTGAACTTAAATACGAAAAAAAAAAAAAGAAAAAAAAAAGATGATTTTGTGTAAGTTTAAATTTTAGATTTTATTTAAAAAGAAACAAAGCAGCCAACCAACAAACAGAAAAATCTAAAAGTCGTAAAGATACGGACAAAATGTTGCGGTGTTTAATCTAGATAACTGCATCATTATATCGAAAAATAAAGATCCGGTTTATAATTGAACATTAAAATAAAAATGACTAAATTTATCGGTAAAGATCAGGCAACTAAAACAACACCGGGAAACGTCTTTTGCTAGTTTTAATCTGTGGAAATTTCACGGGTTTTCCTGTTTGAAATTTCAGATAAATCTTAATACTTCAGTTAATGATTGAATAAACCCATGACGTGTTCTACAACAATACGAACTACCTATATTGGTTCCATCAGATCTAACACGGCTAGAACCGGCTACGCCACTTACATAGCAGCAAACCACCCACATTCCCTTTGTATTCCATCACTAAGAAGTAAGTTTCACTCGAATATCTTTCCTCTCGCGAACCACTGTTCTCTGGAACCGACTCACAAAAAAGATGTTTCTTCGATCGCTATCCTAACATGTTCAAATCTATAGTTAGCCGTTATCTTCCCCTCTTATCTATATATACTACACTTTACCGTAAGACTCTACCTCGAGTGACCCCTGAGGCCTTGTACAGGGTGAACCTTACTGAAAAAAAGAAGAAATTTCCCTATCGCATCGTTAAATGTTTGCACTTAAAAACCTTAACAATTTATTGCCATAACAATCATAAATATGAATTCTGGTCGTTATTTTAAGAGGTAAGATTTGAAATTAACAACTTTTTTCTATTTTACTGAAATATTAAACATTCTATCTTTCTTTCTGCCTTTCATTTTTTCCATGAAACCAAGCCGCGTCTTTGATATGTTTTTGTCTTCTCACGCGATCAAAACGGAATAGTTAATTATTTATGAGGTATTAGCTGAAGATGTTAAACACAGCTTTCTTTCTTTCGTTCTTTCGTTCTTTCTTTCGTTCTTTCGTTCTTTCTTTCGTTCTTTCGTTCTTTCGTTCTTTCTTCACTGAATGCAAGTAACATCTCTGAACTGTCTTTCCCCGCTTTAAACGGAATAGTTCATTATTTATGAGGTGTTGGCAGGGTGTAACGCTCGCGCGAACACAGGAAATAACGAAGGGAGTAACTAAACAAGGAACTAACGAATGATAAATTCGCATAAGCACGACACAATGAAATAAATTTCTTAGCAGAAGACATTGGAATTACCACTTCATTTCTGCGGAAATCTTTCGTCATAGAAGACAACAATAAGTTAAATGTATTAATCATTTAACTTATCTCTGTTCGGTGAAAACTTGGACTTATTTTGCAAGAAATTAGTTTTCGCTTCACACTGCTAAGTCTACTGATGGAATGGTTTGCTATTTTCGTTTTATTTATCCTTTTAAAAACTTCTTTTGTGCACAATTTATCAAATATTGACAGTGAAATGGTAAAGGTATTCCTAGAACTGTTATTATTTTAGAATTCCAGTTATGATTGCGAATGCTGGACAATCTCCTCAAAGACGAAGAAGAGACTTGAAGCAACAGAAATGTGGTTCTACATAAAGATGCTGAGAATAGCGTAGGCCGAACATATGAGGAACGACAAGGTTTTGGAGAAAATATAAAAAAAGGAAACTTATGCTTAACAGCAAGAAGATGCACTTGAAATTTCTGGGATTTTTTGAGGAAAGAGGGCTTGGAAAATCTGATGCTCACATGACAGACGGCGAGAAAGAGGGACAGAGGAAAGCAGCGACATATCTGAGGAATTGGTTGGTCGAATAGGGTTGGGGAGAAATAACAAAAAGACAAAACTGATTACGAGCTACAAGGGTCAGAGGAGATAAGGACGACTATGGTCCCATAAGTTCTGAAAGGAGACGACACATAAAATGAGACAATTCTCTGGATGGCCAGGTAAAGCAAATGACGAGATGCTAGAATTTGCATGTCATGAAAGATCAGTGTGTTTTTTTTAATCAATTCACTCCAAACAAGACGATAATGCCACAAAGAGGCAATCAGCCACTGAGAGTGAAAGAAAATTAAAAGACTTTAGTCCGAAGAAAGGACAATAAAAGAACAGGATTTAGGAATACTGAAGATAGCGATTGAAGATCGCCGAGAAAGGGTGAAACGAGAAGAGAATTTAAAGTAAATGAATTTGTTTTTTTTTAATGTGAGAGTTATCATTTACAAGAACCTGTGACCACTCGAGGTAGAGGGTTACGTTAGGAAGTCATTTGTGCGTATAGGAAAGGGAGATAACAAATAACCCTAGCCTTGGATAGGTTAAGATTGTAGTGTTCAGGGAAACATGAAGAAGCTGCTCGAATGGAACTTACGTCTCACCGGTGGAATATGGAGGGAATGTGGGTGGTTTGCTACTATGTAAGTGGTATGGCATGTTCTTGATGTTAAGGTTTGCTTTAGCGGGACCAGGTAATGTCTTTCGTATTCCGTCTTCTTACAACTGATGCTTACTCCTTGCTTCTCTTCACTACAGTATCGAGGAGGTTTTGCAATTTTCTTTCTGCGTCTGCCATCAACACGGTATCATCTACATATCTTATATTATTGTGGTTGCGCCCACTGATAATAAATCCTAGTAGGGTGTCCGCTTTCGGTAGCCTCATTGTAGACTTTGAACACGTCTGGAGGGAAGACACAACTTTTCTAGACATGATTTTGAAAGTCTCCATTTTCGCTTCTTCGTTCGCGTAGTTCGCTTCTTGAGCTGTTCTTTTTGCTGACAATCATACTTTTTTCTTTTACAACAGTGAAAGTCACCCTTTACAAGACCCGGGGTTCACTCCAGGTAGAGGGTTACGTTAGGAAGCCATTTGTATATATAGGTGAAGGAGATAACGATTAACACTAGCCTTGAATAGGTTAAGATTGTAGTGATCAGGGTAACATTTTGTTGGGAGTAGGTCCCACGGGAAAGTGGTCCACGAAAAGAAGCTGCTTGAGTGGAACTTACTTCTCACCTATGGAATATGGAGGGAATTTTAGTTGTTTGCTACTATGTGCATGATGAATTCCGTCGGGAAAAATGGTCTGGCATAACATAGTGGGCCAACTTTCCTAGCAGCAAACCTAGCAATTGTTTCAAGAAAATCTTTTGTATCCATGCCAGGAATTTACATTTAATTACCCCTTTCTAGGACTTATATGGCAGTCTCAATTTTTCAGCCATGGATTACACTAATTTGAAGCAATATTATTTATCAAAATTGTTCTAAATTTCGCGAATATTTGTTAATAGACCTTCTTTGATTTCCCATGAACCATTTGCTATAGTTTCCTATATAAAGTTTCAGCTGTGTTTAGAGCTGTACTATTCGCTGGTCCTGTCATCGAGTTCGTATGTGTTGCCTAAAAACAATTGAATCTATTTTTCTCGGTGACAAGCTGCATTAGAGTCCTGAAAAATGTCGTCTTCATCACCAAACCAATTTTCTATAAATTAAATAAGAAAATTATCCTAGATTTCAATGAACACATTTTCATCGATTGTTGAAATCCTGATGACATATCTCCCCGCGTCATTTATATTACATGCAACCTCATATCATGTATGTGCTGCGAATTTTACTAGATCTTTCGGGGTTTATTTTTTCAGCCAGTCATCATCATCCACAAGACGAAAGTTACACCATCATCGCCATGGTCAATCACTGAATATCCAAAGATACATACGCCATGATTGTTTCTTTTTACACGACTTTATTCCCCATTTTCTTCGGCTTTAGAACAAGTGCTGTTTTTCGTTTGGAAGTTCTGTATGCAAATTCGATTTCTTCCAGTCGGGTTCTCACTGTTCTTTCGCAGATACTAGCTTCTGTTTCGACCAATTTCTTTTCTCTTTGTCTTATTTCACAGTGACTATTTTCAAGGCATATTATTTGACTCTTTCATTGATGTGTTTCCCTGTTTACCAATATAAAGTGTAACGTCAATCGACATCTCCAGTTGTCTTGATCTATCCACTCCTCTTCTCCACATCCTTTCACCTTTCATTCCTATCTGCTCTCGCTCCAAATCTTCTGTAACCCCCTTGCCTTGATCGATCCACTGTCTTTCTCCACATCCTCTCTTTTCCCACTCCTATCTGCTCTTCGTCCAAACCTTCTGTAACCCCTTGCGTGCTAGTGGCCTCCAGCCTTGCTTGGGGTGATAAGCTTAAAAAAAATAAATAAAAAATCTTTACCGTTAAAACCATATCATTTCTTTTATAATGGAAACACATGTTAGATAGAATTTACTGGGAAAAAAGCTAACGTCTTTCAAAAAACTATACTGTGGATTTCATTCGTGAATGATTTTAACGATCTATTTCATAATAAAAATAATCTAGTTTGTGTAAAGTATGTTTCTGAAGGGAGAATGTTTAGTTATTACATTTTGAAAATTATATCTTATTGGATTTTTTTTTTGTGTATGGGGTGCATCGTTAATCGAGGTACCTTTGCAGCAAAGCAGTCGAACTGCTTTACTCAGGTGAATTGAAATACGGAACTGTGCAGGTCTACGGCCTAAATCCAACTCTCACACATAGCCCCAAGGAGTCGCAATAACCTGCCGGCTAAACTGTGTGAGGGTAGTCGGAAGGGTTTCCCGGGCTGACCGGTGAAAGGGAATACCTCTTCCCATACCACCTGTGACAAGCGGCCATCATCCAGTTGCCAGCCTGTTCGTAAGAGCTATCCTCAGAGGTCAACGGCTTTACCAATGTGTGAGTGTGTGTGTTTGTGTGTATGAATGTAGATGGAATGAAACAGATTGAAGCCGCAGGGAAATATATATATATATATATATATATATATATATATATATATATAAGGATGATCCACTGTCCTTTGGAAGGGCTGTGGTGAAATAATTTATTATATGGAACCTTAAGGTAATCTGTTTTTATTTAAATATATATATATATATATATATATATATATATATATATATATATATATATATATATATATATATATATAAGCAATAATCATAATTTACTATCTTCCTGTGATTTAAAATTCCATGTAGAAGGCGGCACGTGTGACGAGATACTCAATTCCTTATTTCATTATTCAATGTTCAATTCTTAACACACACACACGCACGCACACACAGACACAGACACACATACATATATATATATAATGGCTGAATATTGATTAATATATATATATATATATATATATATATATATATATAGATATAGATATAGATATAGATATGAATCAAGAACAAATGTGACACTCGAAAATCGTCTGTACATAACCAAATAGTTACACACACATGTACGGGGAGAGAGAGAAACAAAATAGAGAGTGAAGGAGAGAGAGAGAGAGAAAGAGAGATAAGGAGAAAAAGTCTGCGGAGAAATCAAAATCATGTTACTTTCGCGCCTGAAGCGATCATCAGACCAGATATTCTCCTGTTTGTGTGGGCTTCCTATTGAAAAATCTTGCCTCACAAATACAGTAAATTTTAAGTCTCTCTCTCTCTCTCGCTATATATATATATATATATATTTTAAATAAAAACAGACCACTTTAAGGTTCCATATAATAAATTATTTCACCACAGCCCTTCCAAAGGACAGTGGATCATCAGATTTATTTCCAAATGTTGAAATGAAAAAAAAAAAAAAAAAAAAAAAAAATTCATTTCAACATTTGGAAATAAATCTGATGATCCACTGTCCTTTGGAAGGGCTGTGGTGAAATAATTTATTATATGGAACCTTAAAGTGGTCTGTTTTTATTTAAATTATTAGCTCTGATTTACATTGAGCTCTCTGGATTCTATCCTCATTGGGTCTACCCATACGGATTACCTAGTTTTTCCTAAACTATATATATATATATATATATATATATATATATATATATACAGACACACACATTCGTATTTGCTTGTATATACAATATATTGTTTTATAACCGTTTATATTTTCATATCATCGACCATATCCTTCTCTCTTGAATAATGCCAGTCTAAACACCCTAGTCTAGTTACGTCGAGTACAATTAATACTGTATTGGGTTCTTTAGATGACCATAATTGAGATCGATCATGTGTTAAACACTTTTAAACGTTGAACACAACTTTATATAGAAAGTAATTCAACTTTATCAACAAGCGTTTTCATAGTAAATTGAAAGTTTAGCAAGTAATATCACCGTTTGAGTGAAGTTCCAGCCTGAGGGAAAAACTTTGTGTGCCTCATTCGAAAGAGTGATGCGACATAGAGTTAGCACCTTAACCCTACCACCGATGGCGTCCACCCATGAAGACGAGTAAATAAAAACAAATGTTGTCGATGTAGACAAAAGCCTATCCCGCGGGCTTCCTTTAAAAGCTGTCGGAATCACGTTACTGTGAAATGCGAGAGATGAATGAGAAAAAGGCCATTTGTTCAACGGCTGACGCAGCTCCCCAGAAGAGAAGACGAGGAAAACAGTGAATTGCTTCAAAAGAACATTCTGTTTTTGAATCCGAAAAAAAAAAGACATAGAGATTAATAGCGACAACTGCGTTTCTTAATCATTTGGCCACGTGTCGATCTTCTTCTTCATAATTATTCTACGCGATCTTCTAACTTTTGAAGCCTTAAATATATGGAACCAATGAAATCGACGATATATATGTATATATATATATATATATATATATATATATATATATATATATATATATATATATATATATATATATTTATATTTATATATATACGTATTTGGGAGGCAACCATTCGCTTATACATGTTTCATTTAATATGACAAACAAGGAAAATCTGATAAGATTTTATCAAATTTACACACACACGCAGTTTATACATGTAAAAGGTTTGTCATTTAACTGATTAATGTTACCATCAGCATCCTGAGCCCAGAGTTTCGTAGACGGATCATCCGAGAATCATACCGTCCATTCGTCAGGGTTATCAGTAATTGACTGTGTGTGTGTATATATATATATATATATATATATATATATATATATATATATATATATATATATATAGAGAGAGAGAGAGAGAGAGAGAGAGAGAGAGAGAGAGTGAGAGAGAGAGAAAGAGAGAGAGAGACAATTACTGATAATATAAAAATCTTAAAAGATTTTTCTTGTTTGTCACATCAAATGAAAAATGTATAAGCGTATGGTCGCTTCCCAAATAAACGCACACACACTCATATATGCACACACACACACACATTACACACGCGCACACACACACACACACACATATATATATATATATATAGAGAGAGAGAGATAGATAGATAGATAGATAGATAGATAGAATGTGTATGTATATATATATATATATGCGTTGTACATATTGGAAACACACACACACTCATACATACACACACACATATATGTATATATATATATAGAGAGAGATAGAATGTGTGTATATATATATATATATATATATATATATATATATATATATATATATATATATATTTATATATACATATATACGTTGTACATATTGGAAAGCGGTAAGTGTCAGTGATATAGCAAAGGGTGTGAAATTCAGGTTCACAAACTCACATCAATCCAAATAAATATATATATATATTTTTTTAAATAGCATAGTTGGTAGGTAATAAAGAGCAGCAAAAGACTCCGCAAAACGAGTAGTGGGCTAGAGGAAAGCAACAGACAAGTATATAAGACTTCATCTAGCAATTACAACAGTAAAATCAGGAGACCACTTTCCATGAAAAACGCAAAGTTAACTTACAGTAGTCAGAGTATGTTTGAAAACGCGATGTCAATTAAGGTACGATAACATTACAGGGTTTTTTCATTGATTGAAGCAAGAAGAGAAAGATTTTAAAATAGGCATTTTTGGACACGCCTGCGACCTTTTTCAACGAGACAAAGAATAAACAAAGAAACTTCAGAGGAATGTGCTTCAGTTTAGTGAAAAGGCTAATATATAATAAATAACATCAATCTTATTGCCAATATTATTGTGGTGGCTATTTACTCCTTTAATTTTATTAACCGGGCTATAAATCTACACACACGGGCATATATATATATATATATATATATATATATATATATATATATATGTGTGTGTGTGTGTGTGTGTGTGTGTGTGTGTGTGTGTGTGTGTGTGTGTGTTATTTTAATACCCTGCTTTTTAACTCAGAATGTGATATCTGCCGGACTATAGATTGAAAGCCTTCTTAAAGAAAATATGCTTATCGGGAGAAATCTGTTCAATTTATATTCAATGTAAACTTTTCAAGGAAAAGATGATTTAACCCTAAGCCACCAGAAACGATTAGGGAAAAGAAAAGTTAATTTCTGATACTACTGACTGTTACATTGTTCATGACATTCAGAGTTGTGTTACCGGCAAAGAAAAATGTATATTTATTATTAGCGCGTGCACACACACATCACCCCCACCTACACACACACACACACGTATATATATATATATATATATATATATATATATATATATATATATATATATATATATATATATATATATATATATATATATTTCACCCCCTGAATATGATCTTGGAAAGTACTTGGGAAATGAACATAAAAGAAATTTAAACAGCTATAGCACATCCTTTAACATCAATACACGGAAGGTTATTCGTGAGTATGAACGGATTTTGTTAAAAATTAGCAGACATATTATCTGTAATTTATTCAATCAATGTGTTTGTGTGTGTGTGTCTGTATGTGTGTGTGTGTGTGTGTGTATGTGTGTGTGTGTGTGTGTGTGTGTGTGTGTGTGTGTGTGTGTGTGTGTGTGTGTGTAAGGAGCAGAGATAGATTGAAACAGTCTCTCTGTGGATGATAATATATGCTCCCGGAAATCCGGTTGAGCTCTCTAAAAAAAGTGGCTTTAAAAGACAGCGGCTCCTACTGCTATCAAGCATTACTCTTCAAGTAACGCTGAATTTAGTTCTATGAGCTGCTGGTGTATTTCATATGGAGAAAGACGTTGAAATTCTTTTCCTTTTTCTGCCGTGCGACGGTGGCCTAGAAGTAATAGATCTGATTGATGTTAAATCAGTCGTGTTTCGATCCCGACTTGAAGCATTCGGACGTCTAGCTGCACTGGGGAGCTGTGATACAGCGAAGTAATGTGGATGTGTATATTAATTTTCGATGGTAATATATGTATATGTATAAGCATCGAAAATTAATTCCACAAATGAGGTTGCTATTTTTCGATCAGGCTGCGGAAGTTTATTTCCTCTTTGTGCATTTCGAGAATGGTCTCGTCAATAGCATGTCATGGTGGTTGGGTGATAAAAACGTGCTAGGATGATTGTAACATTGGCTTCACGATTCCTTTATAGCAATTTTTTGTGTTTATGCAGTAGCAGCAATGAAAGAAAGAAAAAAGTAACTGTTACCGCCATAGACAACCTCGATATAGACCAATGAAATACACGTGGTTAATTGTGTGTTTAATTTGATTGATAATTATGTAAATAAGTGGTTATATTATTTTACTTTTTATTATGATGCCCACATATAAATGCTTCTCTTATTTCTTTATAGATATCAATCGACTCAATATATGTTTCTTTTTTATTATTTAACGCTAAGACTAGTGAATATACCTTATGTAACTTATAAAAGCAAAGAACATCTTGAAGCGAACTTCTTGCGGAGGCTACACACAAACATTTTTGTATTAAGTTTTGTCATAATTCAATAATAAAATATCTGGTGAGGGGCTCTCTGAAATTAAGAAGCTGATTGACCTAAATGGCAAAACCATAGATACTTCGGGTGGAATTCTCTTCTTTATAACATTATTTTAAAAATTAAAAAATAAATAAAAATAAGATGTCACATACATTTAACAGGATTATGAATGCTGGAGAATATTATTTGTTTAGAAGTTTTATTGTTTTGGGTTTTTTTTTTTACTTGGTTTACGAAAGCAGTTTATGTTCCATACAGTGAGTATCTTTACTGTCATCTTAGTACAGATGTTTAAGTTTTCAACGTCGGTATGCGGAACAGATTCTGAGGGCTGATACGAAAAGAAATGGCAAAAAACGAACGGCGTTTGCTTTCATCGTTGTGACGAACGTGTGAACGTCAGTACTGCTATATACTAATAGTAATGTTTATCCTGTGAGTTAGAAAATTGTTATAAGATCTCGCTGGTTAAGGTTGTGAGAAGACGGCATCTCTCTTATTTAGTGGACAGTGTTCTAAGATCTCACTGGTTAAGGTTGTGAGAAGATAGCATTTCTCTTATTTAGCTATGTTCTAAGATCTCACTGTTTAAGTTTAATAAAAATGAAATCTCTGTTAATTAGCTGATCATGATCTCACTGGTTAAAGATGGGAGATGATTTCATCTCTGTTATTTAGCTGACCGTGTTCTAAGATCTCACTGGTTAAGGTTGTGAAAAAACGTCATCTCTTTTATTTACTAGACCTTGTTCTAAGATCTCGCTGGTTAAGTTCGTGAGAATATGTTGTCTCTTTTATTGAAGTCACCATGTTCTAGGCTGTCGCTGGTTAAGATTGTGAGAAAACGTCATGTCTTTTATTTAACAAACCGGGTTCTAAGATCTCACTGGTTATGGTTTTGAGAAGATGTCACATCTTTTATTTAACACGCCATGTTCTAAGATCTCGCTGCTTAAGGTTGTGAACAGACGTTATTATTTAGCTCAGCATGTTCGAACTTCTCGCTGGTCCGTGTTGATAGAAGACGTCATCTCGTGACGTAAGCTCACGCCAGATAGGTTTGTGACCTCTTTGTGGATGACTTCAATGAATTTGTGGAACTAATATATTTATATCTGATAAAACGACTTCCTCAGATACGTTCTCCGCTCTTTCTCTTCTATCTTTCGCGTTTGGAAAGCTTTCGTGCTTATATGGCGAAGTCTTTGGGGTTTTTAATATCTTCGTATTCTTTTTATTTAACAATGATTTCGGTTTTCTGTGGTTAGAGCAAACTTACGAGTGAGTGCAACAAAAATGTAACTTTGAAAATGAACGTATAGAAATAAGCTCTTCTAAAATAATAAAATATAAATTCTATGATTAAAACAATGATTTTTATCCTAACTCTGACGAACGGAAAATCACGAAACTCGGAATCAACCTCCGAAAGAGAATTGTGGAGCTATATTATTTCTGAAACCATAACTATTGCTCAAGGTAACTATGAATTACTTTAGTGACAGAAATACTATTCTTAATATATATATATATATATATATATATATATATATATATATATATATATATATATATATATATATATACACTTTACGATTGGAATTAAGATACATTTAAATAATGACCATTTTCACCTAGGAAATTTAATTTTAAAATTCGCAGGATTTTTCAAACTCTTTATGCCATCAGTTTGAAGGGGGATACTGTGAGCGCTCTTTCGTGGGTCAGTTTTAACATATTTCTAATTCTATGTTGTGTTAATAGGACTCGCCTGGATTATACCAACGGATATATATATATATATATATATATATATATATATATATATATATATATATATATATATATATATATGTGTGTGTGTGTGTGTGTGTGTGTGTGTGTGTGTGTGTGTGTGGCCTCATACTTTTGGAAAAGGTATTTGCGTATAAATGAATATGACGAAGCCAACTACAATTGTAACTCGGCCGTCCGATTAAGAATACTGTCGGATCCATCAAGCCTTACAGCACTTGGTATTCCCAACCGGTCACCAACGTGGGTACTGGCCAGGTTCGACGTTGCTGTACTTCGCTGATCATGTAGGAAGCGGTGTTTCAACGCGATTTGGCCGGACGCCTTATATATATATATATATATATATATATATATATATATATATATATATATATATGTGTGTGTGTGTGTGTGTGTGTGTGTGTGTGTGTGCGTATATGTGTGTATGTGTATCCATGAGAAAATTTATATATAAAGGTTTATAATTAGAATAATTTTAGGAAAATCTATAACGGGGTGGACCTTTTTTGTCGTATGTTGCATTTTGGTCCATTATGTTGTTCCGTAGCGGAAGAATGTGGACGCTGAAATTTTAAACTTTTAAATTGATTTTTTAAATATATGTTTTGGATATATGTATTCATTTACTCTTTGTTTATGTTTGTAAATATTCAACTTTTCACGCGAGCGACTCTCTTAAAATTAGCAGTTCATGGAAAAATGTTGTCTGTGTGTAATTTTCAGCTTCCGTATTGTATGCAGGGGGCAATGAGTGTGGTTCGACTCCGTGGGCATTGCACGATGTTCGCCAGCTCAAAATGTGTAAACAAGTGGAATTAAAATCTTTTTTAAAAAAAACAAAAAAAAAACTCTGGAACAGACGTACACGTCTGAGTATTTTGCTGAACAGTGAAGCGACAAGAATATTACAGACAGTTTGTAAGACTAAAATGTATCACCGAATGAAACATAAATAGACGCTTAATTTTTTTGTTTTGAATGATTTGATTGGATACTTGATATCGTTATTTGGTCAGACAAAACAAAAATAAAGCATTAGAGATACAAAACGAAACATCATATTTGTGAAATACAAAACATAGCAATAATGGGCGATCACGATTCTTCACAGCTTCCTGCCCCTTGCAGCTCTTAGCAAATTTTCTCTTTTTGTTATCTCTCGTAAGCGCTTTTTGTAAACCATTTGAACAAAGACACTCGCTGCTCTCCTCTGTCCATCTTGACGTCAACAGATCCTTTAAGTCATTTTTTTAGCCCCATTTCCTCAGGATGTTCCCTGTAAACTGTATATTTATGTATAAGTGATGTTTTTCTTAACCTTTTCCTTTAAACGTTATAGTTGCACATATTTTAAGTCCATGTTAGAAGTCCGATTTCTTCTGTAAAACTAGATTCCTGTCATATAGGAAGACTGATGTTACTTTCAAATTATTAATTCCAGAGGGTGAATCAAAAGATTTTGCCCTTAATGTATACTGCGAACGTTACGGGCTTTCTTGAAAGGAACAGCAGATGGAAGTGATAGATAGATAGATAGATAGATAGATAGATAGATAGATAGATAGATAGATATGAATAGACTGGAATCGATAGAGATGAATAGATTGAAATAGATAGATAGATAGAGACAGAGAGAGAGAGAGAAACAGATAAACAGCACAGATGCCGTAGGTGTGTGTATTTGTGTGGCTTTGCAAACATACACAAACAATATATATATATATATATATATATATATATATATATATATATATATATATATATATATATATATATATATATATATATATACTTGACTCAAAGCAACACTTAAGACTGAAATGTAAAGGAAAATTTTCAAAAAGTTAAGAATATTGGGATTCCTTTGCAGTATATGGTATGATGAAAGAGAAACATGTAAACGTAATTAGAATTCGGCTCTCCGATTCCTCAATCCGCGCCGCTATCCACTACTCCATAGCCGGAGGGAGAAGAGGAGGATTAATAACTTTCCCAACGGCATTAGCATGTAAGTGTGATGTAATTTGAATTCGAACGAACTCGGCTCTCCGATTCCTCAATCCGTGCCGCTATCCACTTCTGCGACGTGCGTCGTCCTCCTCCTCCTCCTCTCCACTCTCTCTCTCTCTCTCTCTCTCTCTCTCTTTATATATATATATATATATATATATATATATATATATATATATATATATATATATATATATAATCGCTGGCCACTGGCATCTGAGGATGCCTGGCTACGAGGGCGGCTAGCCAATCCTCACTGCAGACTCAGGGACATTTGGTGTTTCTTTAACCCCCACAGAGCCTACCTGTGGTTTATACTGCAACTATGCTGAACACACCTTAGTTACAGTTGCTAGGAGAGAGCGCGTTATTTAGCGTGATCAACAATCTGAACAAGGCCAGCACACTCTAACCCTCATTCATATATATATATATATATATATATATATATATATACATATATATATACTTGCCTCAAAGCATGGCTTGATGTAGAAATTTGAAGAAAAAATAAAAAATAATAGGAATATGGAGATTGCATTCCAATACATTTTAGGGTGTAAGAGAATGGAGGAAGCAGTTAAAAGAATAAACTCTAATGAAGTTTTCCTGTTTCTTATCACTTTGCTTAGCTTTTGGAAGGCACATGATTGAAACCCAATAGAAAATTTCAGCTATATATCTTCAAAAATAGCACCACACACAAGTATTCAATAGCTTATTCGAAATATTTCTTTCTGTTTTTACCCTCAACATGCTTCTTTTTGTATTGCTTTCGTTTCTTCTTGTTTTTAGTTTAATATCTCATATTGCCAATAAAAGGCAAATGTCCAATAAGCAAACATCTCGTTTCGATGAGGGCTTTGAAAAGATGGATGATACTTTATATGTTAATTTGGGCTCACCTGTATGTTTACTGTCCAAACAAGTAAATATCGAAACATCGAGATGGGAAAGATATCGATTGGTACTTGATTTTTTTCCCGACCAATTACTCCCGCTGAAGCGAAAAGAAAACGAGAATATGAAGTGCGTCAAGGAGACCGAACTAAATGATTTTCTATGATAGCATTTAGGAAGAAAAAAAAATGTTCAAAAGACAAAAATGGATGCAGTGATTGGATGGACCGTTTTCCGAACCAATGATGATACAGTTTAAAATAACATCTTTCATGACTAACATTTCTTTTTCTCAAAGTTCACAGCGGTTGATGTTTTTTTTAGGGCAATGGCTTTCAAATGCTTTATGATGAAATTTTTGATTTTACTATACTTGACATTTTTTTTCGTGTTTTTCCTTTCCTTATTTCATTGTTTTTTTTTCTCTTCTATTTATTCTCTTTTTTCTTTCTTTCTTTCTTTTTATCTTTCTTTCGTTCTTTCTTTGTTTCTGTTGTGGATTCCGAGAACGGAATCCTGCACAAATAAATAGACAACGCCAGTAATTGAGATAGAAAAATAAGTGTATTAAACGTGAGAATACAGACTTGAAGTGAAGATTAGTAGTCCAGGAATGCGGTTTAGTAGAAAGTATATGTACAAGTCTCTGTAAGTGAAGCCGTAATTATCTCTCTCGCTGGACACTCGTATAACTCTCTGGGAACACCCTGCGTACTGTCACCGTATCTCTCACCCTGACTCAACGTATCTCAACCTGCAGGTATTCTCTCTCAGTATAAGTATACTTTGGACGAGTCCATCTTGTGTAAAAGGGGTCTGCCCCACAACAGTTTCTTTCTTTCTCTCTTTCTACGCTGTTTCATTCCGCCTATTGTCTCGCCGCTATCTCCTGTATGAACGATTTGAATGTTATTCTGGACTCTTTTTTCTTTTCTTTTACTTTTCAGTGATAAGCTTGTTTCAATAGCATGCTTTCTGATCTGTTTGCCCTCTCTCTTGTGGTTCATTTTTACGCTCTTACGGCCACGTCGCGTTGAAACACCGGTTTCCGCACGATCACCGATATTAATCAACGTCGAACCTGAACAATACCTAGATAGGTGATCACTTGGGAATACCAGATAATGTAAGCTTGAATGTGAGGGTGGTGTAATGAATAATGGCTCGAAATTGTTAATCGGAGAGCAGAGTTCTAATTCCTGTTGGTTTCGTTATATTCACTTATGCGCAAATACCATTGGGAAACGGACGAATCCAACTCCCCCCTAGCTATGGGTTAATTATTAAGACTTGTATAACTAAATCAGTATTAACTCTTACAATCTAAAAAAATATTTTCCCGGCTTTAAGTAACTATCAAAGGGTGGATAAGTTGAAAAATCAAATTAATTTTTTTTTATTTCCCTATTTATTATTCTAACTCACCTTGTTTATTTGGTGTTGCGCCTTCTATTACAATTGTTCACCTTCTTTATCTTTGTTAGAATTCTTCGCTATATTCAACTCGCCACACTTCATCTTTTATCCGTCTGCCTCAAAGAAAATTACGTTAGAAATCATGAAGTTAGTTCTATAATATAATGTTATAAAAATCCCCTTGTGTGGCAGTCAATACTTGACAATGTCCCTACAAAATAAGAGAATACAATCATTCCTGTCAAACCGTGATTTGAAGGTCGTTCTCAACGGATTCTCCTCCAGCTCCTATCCCACGAACGCAGGTGTTCATCAAGGCTCCATCCTAGGCCCTACTCTGTTCCTTATATTCATAAATGATATTCCTGACGCCATACATTCCCAAGTTGGCATCTACGCGGATGACACCACAATTTACTCCTGACTCAAAAACAAATCTAGTGTCGCTGACAAAATTAATCTGGCCGTTCGTATCGAAAAGGACCTCCAATCGGTTGTGAGCTGGAGAAGGAATTGGCTGGTCAATTTTAACGCCTCAAAAACAAAACTGTTCTCTATTAATCACCACAAGGATCCTTCCCTGCATCCCATTAGAATGTCTGAAGCCCAACTTCTCGAAAGCTTCTCTCACGCTGACTGCTGACCTGAGATGGAACAAATACATTGAGTCAATTGCTTCATCCACCGCAAGGAAAGTTGGCTCCCTGTGCCGGGCCAGGAAAGTTTTCTCCCCGGAATCGATCTTTCAAATCTACAAATCACCCATTCGCCCTTGCAATGGAGTATTGCTGTCATATATGGTCTGGAGCCCCTTCTGTTTGCCTCGGGGTTCTTGATTAAATCCAGAGGCGGATATGCAATGTAGTTGGTCCTGATCTGTCATCTCGTCTGCAGTCGCTCTCTCACAGACGCGCCGTCGCCTCTCTGTCTTTTGTACAAATACTTTCACGGTAATTTCTCCGAGACCTGCTTTCGCTGGTTCCCGGGCTTCATGTATTCAAGCGTCCTACGAGGCTGGCATCCCGCTCCCACCCTTTCACTGTTGAAACTGTTAAATGTAGACGTCTCTTCTACTCGAATAGCTTCATATCTCGCACCTATCGCCTGCCGAACTCCCTTCCTTATTCCTGTTTCCCTGACAACTATAATCTCCAACTATTCAAATGTAACGTCAATCGACATCTCCAGTCGCCTTGATCTATTCACTATCCTTTTCCACATCCTTTCCTCTATCACACATATCTGCTCTCGCTCCAAATCTTCTGTAACCCCTTGCCTTGATCTACCCACTATCCTTCTCCACACCCTTTCCTCTATCACACATATCTGCTCTCGCTCCAAATCTTCTGTAACCCCTTGCCTTGATCTATCCACTATCCTCCTCCACATCCTTTCCTCTATCACTCCTATCTGCTCTTGCTCCAAATCTTCTATAACCCCTTGCTGCTAGTGGCTTCCAGAATTGCTTGGGGTGAAAAGATATATATATATATATATATATATATATATATATATATATATATATATATATATAGGATATATATGTATATATAACGCTGCAAAAAAAAAGGCTGGAGGCAACAGAAATGTTTGTTCTACAGAAGGATACTGAGAATTCAATGGACGATGCGATTATGCGGCGTCGGGGAGAGTTTTAAAGATAATAGTAACAAAATGCACACTTATACTTAGATTAAGCAAGAGACGGCAGACGTTTCTTGGACCCATACTGAGGGAAAGTCGTGGATGAAGAACTTGACTCCCGTGGGACATATCGAGAGCACGCGAAATAGGGGAAAGCAGCGGGGGACGCGTGTCTGATGAGTTTATGCGAATAGATGGCTTAAATGGGGCGGGAGATTTAGCAAATGAAGAGACACTGCTATTGGCTAAAAGCGATAGGAGGTTGTGGAGAGCCATAATAGCCCACGTTCGTAAGGGACACAATACATAGAAATAGAAGGTTTATTTTTCAGTTTGCCTACATTAATCTTATTGTTTCAGTCTTTCAGCTCAGACACATACACATACCAACGCTTAAATAAGTGAGAAGATGTCTGAGTGGAACTTAGTTCTGAATATGAAGGGAATGAAATATAATTAGACCCACTGTACGTGACATTTTTGTGTATTTTAAATGAGACGGTCAGAACTTGTGGAACTGAGGTTGATTGGTTGATTTTGTTTAGCCGCTTATCAATCTCTCTGGATTATTTAATTTTGAAATGTAAATATTATAAATGCAATTTTATGCCTTCAACTAGTCATTTCCTCAATAAAATGTATTGTTGGCAATTCTGCTATAAAATGTATTGCTGGTCATTTTGCTTTTAAATTGTATTCTGGCTAATTTTGCTATAAATATGTATTGTTGGTAAGGTTGATATGAATGTGTATTTCATAGTGTTTGTTTTTGTTTGGTGTGTCACTCTTTGTCCATAGCTGCAACCCCAGCAGATGCCACTTTCGAATTCCCGATCAGAAGCCATTCTCATACACATGCCAAGTAGAATTAAGGAATGTAGCTCTCGTAAGTACATCTATCTATCTATCTATCTATCTATATACATATGTATATATATATGTATATATATATATATATATATATATATATATATATATATATATATATATATATATATATATATATATATATACACACATATATATATATATATATATATATATATATATATATATATATATATATATATATGTATATATATATATTATAAGATAGATTTTGGCAGCAAGAATTCTGTTTTATTTAATATGGACAATTCCTGTCAAGTTTATATATATATATATGTATATATATATATTATAAGATAGATTTTTGGCAGCAAGAATTCTGTTTTATTAATATGGAAGTACTTTCGAATGTTGATTCATTCGCTTTCAAGGATCATTATGTTAAGCAAGTGTTGTTTAATTCCTTCTCACGTTGAATGGTAATCGATTTCAAATGTTTTATCGCACTCAAGGTGACGTGATATAAATGGTCAAACTGATATTTTTTAATAAAAAAAATGGATTAACATTCGAAATACTCGTTAAAAATGATATAAAAGTTTATATGAATTTTGACAAATTTTCCGATAAAGCAAAACAACATATTCGGATATTTGAAGGTTTTAAAAAAGAATTGATAGATATGATTTGTTCAACGACGTGGAAGATAACTTTAATTCCACCAATCCCAGCCTTATTAAAAAAAAAAGAAAGAAAAAAACATAACCCTTGAAAGAGAAATTATTATGAAATTATATTTATATCTATACTACCAAATATTAATATACGTTTAATAAAATGCATTACTTCACAATTTTTTCTATAGATCCATTATTCTAGAATCTAACTAATCTCTTTTTAATACATTAAAATCAATGAAGATATATACAAAATACACACGAGATGTGCTTTAATGAAAATCTTAAAACAAAATTAACTTTTTAAAAATATCCTGCTGCGTCTCACTAACTTTTACACACTTTGCCGTTCAGAGTATTTCTCACACATATTATCTGTTACTACATGACACGTGACATTTATCTAACAAATTAGAACTAAGCAAACATAGCATAGCATTAATCTGCGTCTCTGATTTTTATGATTTCTGTCTTGATCTTTGACGAAGCTTTAATAAAGTGAATCATTTTAGATTGAGAACTGTTTCTTACTTGTTGTTTATCCTATTGTAGCGATTACTACTATATTTGACACGCCTACATTTTTCTCAACTGTGATTGGTCAAATAAAAAATACTAACTATCACAGGACAATTTACTGATCGCATTCACCACACTGAATTTTTCCTATTGTTAATTCACAAACATACTTTTGTTACAAAATCACCGATTGGGTAATTTTTCATCCAATCAGATATTTTTTGCGTGCTCTCGAAATTTCTCCCGCCATTGTCCTGGGAGTCTACCCATGGTTATATAAACAGGAATTCGTTCCAAAAAAATAGACAGTAGCAGCAGAATTCAGTAGAACTCAGCAACATACACGCGTATACGCAATCTATTCATTCTACTCACTGCACACACGCACGCACACAGAACTTAAATCTCATTCACCATCAGTTCTATGTAACAAGCCAAGTTGCAACAGCTCTGTTAGTTATATCTAATCCACAACTGATTTAGTACATGTTCTTCTGAAAACATCATTCTATCTAATCCAGAACTTTGAACATTCTATCAGAAAACTTGTTTATTTACATTTAATCTTTCAGCCAACAGATGAAGGGAAACAACTTCTCCTGTCTTATTGTTTCACACATTACAAAAAATGTTTTGTATTTGTTGATTTTAATATATATTTTATCGTTGAAACAAAAATCGGTTTTCCATTGTTTTTCCTTGATACAAAAACGTATAATTGTTAAATGCTATTCAACACGCAGTCACATCAACCTTTTCAACACAACCAGCATTTACACTATCGTACATTATATATATATATATATATATATATATATATATATATATATATATATATATATATATATATATATATATATATATATATATATATAATACATAGCATAATGAGAAGCCACGTAATTCAATTAATTTCTGAGGAAGGACCGAGGTGGTCTGAAATAATTAAATATATGTAAAAACATATTAATAAATACTTTCGCAAAAAACACCCAATTTTTTTTCAGTTGTTTTATCCATATTATATATATATATATATATATATATATATATATATATATATATATATATATATATATTAGGTATTTCACCCCAAGCATGGCTGGAGTGCTACTAGCACGCATGGGTTTTACAGAGAGTGAAAATAAAGAGGATGTAGGAAGAATGGATATAAAGAAGGATGGAGTTCAGTATCAAAGCATTAGAAGATGTCAATTGACATAACATTTGAATATTATATTTATCAGGGAAGCAATTAAGAGGAAGGGAGTTCCACTGTCAGGAAGTGCGAGAGAATAAGCTGTTGGATTAGAGCAGGCCGTTACATTTAACTCTTCGACAGTAGCTCACTTAAATTCGTGCAGTCGGGGCACCAGTGAAAAAAGCTCGTCAGAGCAGTTACCATGAAAATATTTGTAGAAAAGCCAGAGGGAAGCAACATCACGTCTGTAAGAAAATCACTGGAATCGACATGCCAGGTCAGGACCTATCACATTGCATATCCGTCTTTTGATTTTGTGGAGAACCTCCAGATGTACAGCGGGGGCAACAGTATTCAGTGCAAGGACGAATGGTAGATTTGTAGAAACGAAGGATGGACTCAGACAAGTAGAACCTTCTAGTGCGACATAGAGAACAAAAATGTCCTTTCTTTCTGTTAGATGAAGCTATTGTTTGAATGTAGTTGTTCCACCTTATGGCAGTGGACAGCATGAGACCAATAAGGCGCAGACCGATCTCCTGACCTTTCACTGCGGTGAGTAAATAAGAGCAGTTTCATTTTCAAAGCATCAAAGATTACCAGTCATTTCCTACCCCAGTCAACTACAGTTTAGAGGTCCTTTTCAAGAACAATGGCCAGGTTAACTTTATTAGGAATACCTGATTTACTTTTTAGACAGGGGTAAATAGTATAGAGCCTTGGAGAACACCAGCGTTATTTATACATACATATATACATATATATATATATATATATATATATATATATATATATATATATATATATATATATATATATTAGTGTATTTAGGCAGCAAACCTTTTTTCATGCACATTTCAATGTATACGAGAGACAAGGTGCTTTGATTTAGATTTTTAGACAACTTTTCATGTTATCTAATTTTTTTTTTCTTTTCGGATGATGAATTATTTAAAATATGTCCAATTGGTCGTTTTATCTGAGGAATATAATAGCATCATCTACATGCAAAAAAGGATAAACATAATGGCAACTTTAGTAATAAAAACAAAAGAAAAAAAATCAATACTCGGTAATATCAACTATGGACATGGACACAATATTTTGAGCGTGATTTGACAAATGAAAACATTATACAAATACATACAACAAACTAATTCTTCTTAACAGTTAATTAATAATATTTCAACCTTGAAAATGCCTAAATGTATAGCCGAAAGTGCTCGAAAAAAAAAAAACGACGATTGGACAGTTTTTATATAATTTATCATGCGAAAAGAAAAAAAGAATTATTAGATCACATGACAAATTGTTTAAAAAGCTAAATCAATGCACCTTGTCTTTCTTATTCCATGAAAAGTACACACACACACATATATATATATATATATATATATATATATATATATATATATATATATATATATATATATATATATATATATATGGGAGAATGTGATATATGAATGTCTATATTTCTCAATTAAATGACAAAGTGAAAAAAGATTACATGTAATGCTTTTCGCTTTCTCGAAAGATTTAATTGAACCAAAGTATTGGGGGAATTATATATGCATGGATGGCCAGGGGAATATATCAACGCGTTTGAAAGAATAAAAATATCGGATTGAAAATATGTCCTTAATTATATACATATATAAGTTTATAATAATGGTGCAGGTGACGGAATGGATATAATCTCGGATGAGATATCGGACAAGTTCAAAATTACAGACGAGCTCGCAATATTCACTTACGTCAAGTATCCCTGTGAAAGTTATGAATCCTTCTTTTTATCCCCCATCACTGGGTAAATAACAGAACAGGCTGATATAGCCAACCAGTATAGAACGACAACACCGAATTCAAACCGGAGAAGGATCGTTTAAACACCTTGGGGCAAACAATGTGCAACATTTCTTTGTATTCAGTTCTGCCGAAAGGTTTTGTTGCCTTCCCACTATAACCAAATCATATCTGTTCGCTTCTAAGCTGCTGTTTATCGTATGAGAGAATCCTGATCCTTTATATATATATATATATATATATATATATATATATATATATATATATATATGAATATATATATATGAATATATATATACATATATATACATATATATATATATATAATATATATACATATATATATATATATATATATATATACATATATATATATGAATATATATATATGAATATATATATATATATATATACATATATATATATAATATATACATATATATATATACATATATATATAAATATATACATATATATATATATATATATATATATACATATATATATATATATATATATATATATATATATATATATATATATATATATATATATATTATGAAATGGACAAAGTCCGACAATTAAGACATGTTTATATTTATACATTCTTTTTTTAGATACAACTATTTAAGTACATGCTATGTTTATTATATATATATATATATATATATATATATATATATATATATATATATATATATATATATATATATAATATGTATAAATATATTTTATTATATATATATATATGTACATATACATATATATATATATATATATATATATATATATATATATATATATATATATATATATATATATATATATATATAGGTAAACGATTAGATGATTACTCTTAACTATAAATACAAGTAAAAACTTAATCGACAAAGTTAAACCAGTACTAAACAAATCATATCTTCACACACATAAACACGAATCATACATACAGAATGGCAAAACACACTAGTTGGGCCACACAGACATACACATACCATACAAGATACATGTAGTTACTGTATAGATTTTTTTAATAATAATATAATACATTGCATGTATGTATGAAGAACAAATATATACACACATACTGACAAAAAGAAATACCTTAACCGGATCCCACGCACACACACACACACACACACACACACGAAGAGACACGAACCCTACACACCTTATAAATTGTGTATACATATATAATAATTCCTTGTAATAAAGTAATATGTATGTATGGAGAAGGAATATATATATATATATATATATGTATGTATGGAGAAGGAATATATATATATGTATATATATATATATATGTATATATATATATATATATATATATATATATATATATATATATATATATATATATATATATACACATACTAGAAAAACACACAAAATAGACAGAAATGGAGAAAGGTTTACAAATGCGCAGAGGACATAAAAAGATAAGAAAAAAGACGTCATTCCTTCACGTTTCTCTGAACAATCCTAATTGTTTTATTACGTTTTAAGCAAAGGAATATTTTTCCAATAGTTCAAGAAGAATTTTGATTACGACTACACACAAAAGACAATGGCTAAACATAAGAAAACACAAGAAAAAAGTAATTCCTTCAAAAAATATGTGGAAATAACCATTCTTCACATGATGAAGGTAAAAAAACCGGAAACGCGTGTAGCAAAAAATATTGAAAATAAAGCATAATATATAAACAAAAAAACACACATTATAAGGAAAAAGTTCGCGGCTTCTCTTTGAAAAAATACATTTTCTTTTTATGCATTATTTTTATAGACTCAGTTATTTAAGTAAATACTCTGTTTATAATAAGCAGTATTAATTACTTTTACCGGTCTGAATGTCCAATTAATTCCGTAGAAAATATGTGTCCTCTGACAGGAATTGAACCTGTGTTCTACACGGAATCGTCATTTGATCAGACGTGCTACACCACCTAGCAATAGAGGCAGCGTCCGGTTAGAAAAGGCAAAGTAATGTTTTTAAACAACAAATTTACCACGATTTTTCTTGAACGTTCATATCTGCTAGAAGCGTATTTTAAGTTAAACAAATGCCAACACGTTTTATGAAATCGACTTTTCAGTAGCTAAGTTGTATAGCACGTCAAATAAAATGACGGTTCCGCGTAGGATTCGGGTTCAATTTCTGTCGGAGGACACATATTTTCTACTAAAATTCTCGGACATTCAGGCCGGCGAATGTAATTAATACTGTTTTTTTATAAAGAGAGCATTTACTTAAATAATTGCATGTATAAAAATAACGTATTAACAGAAAACATATTTTTTCAAAGAGAAGCCTCAAACTTTTTTGGTTATAATGTGTATTTTATATAATTGTCGGACTTAATCCATTTCGTAATATATGTCGTTATTTGTTCATGTTAAGATACGCTTCGATCCAATATCATCATTCGAAAAAGTTCTTGGGAAATTGTTTGTTTACAAACATTAGTTTGGACTATAAACAGAAAACATTAAAATAATTGTCGGACGAAGTACATTTCATAATACATATATACATACATACATATATACATATATATATATATATATATATATATATATATATATATATATATATATAACCCTAACCTAACCTGAACAAAATAAACTATGAAATCTCCACAAATATCCTTAAATGCCTATAATTGGCAACAGAAGCCAATGGTTTATACCAACGGCTTTCCATACTCAATACTCATCGAATTCACTCTCGCGTGGTCATGTGTGACGTCATGAGCTGTGGTGGGATTTTCGCTTTCAACGTCTTATATGCACGTGTTTATCGTTGCTTGGAAATCATCCATGTAAACAAAAACAGACTATCATCAATTTCTTGTTCGTGTATTGCTTAATATATTGTGCAATTGTCATCTTTGATAATGGCTTATGTAAGCCGAAAAGCTAAGATTGGTTTAAAAAAACGTCTATCAATATTGTGATTTTCTTTCTTCGTTTAATGATAATGTTATTAAGCTTATCAGACGATATGAAAAGAACTTACATAAAATATATAGACAACACTTATCTATATTATTTAATGAAACATGTATGAATATATATATATATATATATATATATAAAGCCGGATCTTCCTTTCCATAATCAAGATGGATATTGACGAAACGTATAGAAAGACACTACAGAATCACCAACAAAAGCTGTACCGATTAACAGAAACCACTCTACTTTGAATAACTTCTTTAGACAACAGTTACAAATAAAATGGTTATCACATATAACGCGAAAAGAAAATAAGTACACATCAAGTATTTGGCGTTCTATACAACTTCAACTAAAAGGTTAGGAAAGAAACCCCCGTCAGTAATGGAAAGAGCAATAACGGATACCGAACTTGAGAAACGTATTTTCCTGAAAAATTGTTTTAAGAGAAAGAGTTTTTTTTTTATAAATTTCGACCGGCAGTAATACTGGCTGCTCGGTCAATGATTGTCGAATATTTCCATTATTACAGTTGTACATCATGTAAAACTTGAGTAAGAGACATTGAATTTCGCCATTAACTCACTGACATTCCTCGATACTTCCTGTAACTTTATGGAGACCACACATTGTATGTGTGTTGGTGCTAATGATTTTCAGTTGTAGCGACAACGCTGTCTGTGATTGAAAATTTTCAAAGATGCCCTGTACATATACCCGCCTTGAACGCAAGAACACATCAAAAGTATATATAGCGTTTTGTGTTGAGTGTGCCCGATGATAGCATTTCTAGCTGGCCATTTGTGAAATCTAACGGTGCTATTTTCCCGCCTATATCTGTGGTAATGTCTGTGGCAATAAATATGGTACGACAAATTCAAAGCATCTATGAATTTATTTCAAGACGTTTTAAAAGAAATTGCCTTTCATGGAGATAATGCAGATTTTACTGTTTTTAAATTAAATTGTTTCCCAATGACAACGTATAATTGCCAAAATATGTCTACTAAATTGTTTTTCTCAAAATTCTTTTTTTTTCTAAATTGTTTTGTGCATTTTCCATTACATCTAATTTCAGTCAATTGTAACCGCTATATATATATATATATATATATATATATATATATATATATATATATATATATATATATATATATATATATATTTAAAATAACTGAATAATATATATACATATATATATATATTTAAAATAACAAAATAATATATATATATATATATTTATATATATTTAATTTTAAATATGACCCTGATAGTTATGTAGAGTTGATTAATTTACCGACGTTCTGCATACTCTCTGTCTGTACTCTGTCTAACTCTGGCTTTGTTTTCGTTTTTTTGTGTGTGTCTCTATCTCATCTATCAAGTTTTAAAATAGGGGTCATAATTTAATATGTAATGCTTAAAATCGAATACAATAAATATAATCTCGACTAAAATCGGATAAAATAAAACTTAAGTCACCTTGAGACTGATGCTTCGTCAGAAATATATAAATCGTCGTAATTAAATTGCTGAAAGGGATGCTTTATTTAAATAAGATCTTCAAAGAAGACACGAGGGGAGTGAATAAGAAAGCTAATCCAGAATGAGTAAATGATTCTTCAAACAATTCCAATTTGTGTTTGAGTTCTCCCTGTCTACAGAGATCCGGACGATTTTGCTAATCACAACAGCTTGTAGGATATTCAGATGGTGATTTGTCCGGGCTCTGTGCAGAACAAAGAACAACACTTCTGAATAGTTGTTCTCACAAGTATCCATATTTAACAAATGTTCTCGAATGGCATACTCATGTGTCTGTGGATGCCCGGACGTTATTGACGTATGTCTCCGGATAAGACCAGACACATATTGAGCAATCCTCACTCCTCGCTTTTGAATCGATTTGCCTACATAGCATCGCGCTGATATCTATAGAGTTTTGTTAGAGGGTAGGCAAAATGTATTTACGGACAGAGGGGAACGCACTTCTGGTAGAGAAGATTATACGTACTACAACGGAATTAAAACAGTGCATTATACATGATGAGATACTAGTGGCAGACAAATTGACTCCAAGGTCCAATTGTTTGATATAAACAGGATACTTAAGAGGACCAAATATTTAATATCATTAAACTTCTAAATTTGAAGTTTAATGTTACTCAGAATAACATTTTCATGGTAGCCATTTGCGAGGAAAATGTCGGTGATTAGCCTGACTTCAGTATGCAATTAACATTCCGAGCAGAGTAAGAGTTTTTATAAGGTTAATCTTCTTAGATTTAGGGGCAAAGGAATCCCAACAAAGATATAACCCTCTAAGTGTGGGCCTTCTTTATACGCCAGTGACGAAAGACGTGGAAGTTTTCTCGACTAATACCTACAAGATAGGCAACATATTATTATTTCTCTTTCCATAGCAAATTTTACGAAAGGGCGGAGATTGTATAAATGTTGAAAAAATTATTCGCCTCGCTATGTGATATAAAAAACACAAAGATATCATCAACATACCGTACGTAACAGTATGGTTTAGGAAGTTCTTATCAAACATTTGTTTCTTCTGGAATCCTACGGAAATATTAGCCATAACAGATCTCAGAGGACTACCCTTCGATACTTCATCGATCTAAGATTATTGAAAATGAACGAAACAAGCTTAGTAGCCATCGCCATAAGCTCAACAAAAACGTTCCCAGGAAAGCAAGCAGGCTTTAAAGGGTCTCGATATAAATAGTCGGCACAAACGTCAGTAGTTTCATCTAAGGGTACATTGGGGAACTAGCTAGAAATATCCAATGACACAAGATATTCGGTGTCAGTAGCACGTTTTAATTTATATATATATATATATATATATATATATATAAATATATATATATATATATATATATATATATATATATATATATATATATA
>OZ038487.1:98594384-98616884 GCA_964036315.1 Acanthosepion esculentum
GCAATTTTCTTCTATTCTGTAAATAAATAATGTCGAAATGTGTCGAATGTTGTGTATGTGCAATCGTTTACGGCTATAATTTTGGCTATTATTAAATATGATTTTATTTTTACTCAGATTCTTTTAGTTATGTATGTAGATTTGTCAGAATGCTTTATTTTTCAAACACGGTTTGCCCATTGTGGCCGTGTTCATACTTAATATTATTGAGCTCTTCTTTTTCTTAACAAGCATGCTTCCAGTTTTCTTACAGTTTAATGTTTACATGTTTATTGATGTTTATTGTTGTTTAATCCTTTCTTCTCGTTTTCCTTCACTACCTTCTGTAGGAGCCCTTCTCGTTGCTTTTTTATGGCTGGTATCAAAACTGTGACTTCTCATCTTGTTACGAATATGGCAGCCAATAATGAATCCTGGTAGGGCTTCTAATTATCTCAGAATAGCCTCACTGTACAGATTGAATGAGTTCAATTAGTAGAAACATCCCTATTCTACACAACTTTCTATTTACCTATTTTTTGAAGCATACAACTCCAAGCAAGGCGGGAAGCCACTAGCACGCAAGGGGTTACAGGGAGTAGGAGCGAGAGCAAAGAGTGATAGAGGAAAGGATGAAGATAAAGTTAGGAGATAGATCAGAGCATCTAGAGACGTCGATTGACATTACATTTGAATAGTTGAAGATTACAGCTATCAGGAAAACAAGATATGGGGAGCGAGACATGAAGCTATTAGAGTAGAAGAGACATACATTTAACAGTTTCGACAATGTGAGACCGAGCAGTCGCAAAGAGGTGCTCGCGTGTAGTTGAGCGTCAGACATTCTAATTGGAGGCAGGGATGGTTCTCTCTGGTGAGTAATAGAGAACAGTTTGTTTTTTTAGACATTAAAGTTAACCAGCCAATTCCTGTCCCAATCCACAACCGATTGTAGGTCCTTTCTAGACAAACGGCCAGGTTAGTTTTGTCGGCGACAATAGATTTGTTTTTGAGGCAGGAGTAAATAGAAGTGTCATCCGCATAGATGCCTACTTGGGAACCTATGACATTAGGAAGATCGTTAATGAAGATAAGGAACAGAGTAAGGCCTAGGATAGAGCCTTGGGGAACACCTGGTTTCGTGGTGTAGGGACTGGAGGAGAATCCGTTGAGAACGACCTTCAATGCACGGTTTGACAGGAATGATTGTATTAAATCGAACAATATTTACTGTTTTCATTTTTTATACGTATACTGACGATTTTCTGCCAGTATAGATTCTGGATTCTTTTAATATCCTTCCTTAATATGTCAAGGTTACCAACGGTTCTTTTTTATGCACTATATCAAACGCTTCTGCAGAATTTATAAAACACTGTTACCCCCCATCTACATGTGTTTTGTTCTTTCTGATATAATTCTGAGCATAATTATCGTATTCCTTTATTCCAGTATCTTTAATGAACCTGCACTGATCTTTGTATTAGGTTGCTGCAAAAATAATGTCGTTTTTTGACATGATCTTGAACGTCAAAAAACGACATTATTTTTGCACCAACCTAATACGATGTCAAGACTGATTTGTCTGCGCGCTATATTCAACAGAAGTTTTGTAATATATGTCTCATTAGGATGATTTCCCGATGGTTTTTGCATTCGTATGCACCTTAGGCATTGCTAAGCAAATAGAGCTACTTATATCGACACTGTTATGCAATGTAATTGGCCCTCATCTGTCATCTCGTCTGCAGTCGCTCTCTCACAGACGCGACGTTACCTCGCTCTGTCTTTTTTACAAATACTTTCACGGTAATTTCTCCGATGAGCTGCTTTCGCTGGTTCCAAGGCTTAATGAATTTAAACGTCCTACGAGGCTGGCATCACGTTTCCCACCCCTTCACCGTTGAAACTGTTAGATGTAGACGTGTCTTCTACTCCAATAGCTTCATGTCTCGCACATCTCTCCTGTGGAACTCCCTTCCTTATTCCTGTTTCCCTGACAAATACAATCTCCAACTATTTAAGTGTAACGTCAATCGACATCTCCAGTTGCCGTGATCCCTTCTCCACATCCTTTCACCTTTCATTCCTATCTGCTCTCGCTCCAAATCTTCTGTAACCCCCTTGCCTTGATCGATCCACTATCTTTCTCCACATCCTCTCCTTTACCACTCCTATCTGCTCTTCCTCCAAACCTTCTGTAACCCCTTGCGTTCTAGTGGCTTCCAGCCTTGCTTGGGGTGATAAGCTTAAAAAAATATATATTTTTCATTTATTATGTCTATAAACATGTCATTGACGAAATTTTCTGAGACTGCCATCATCTTGATTATAATTCCGACTGGTCCTGTTGCTTTAGTTTCTGTTAATTTTGGTCAATAGTGATTCCACTTCAGATTTTAATATTAATGGTCCATGGCTATTTCTGTGGATTGCCGGTGTTTCGCTTGTAAGAGTTCTCCAATATATTTCTTCCGTCTCTTAAGTATTATTCTTTCTCAACTATCAGTTTCCCGTCCTTTGATTTTATACATCCTGTTATATTTATACATATCTGTTCTTATCTATGAAACTCATTTCTTCTATTTTTACACATTTTTCGTTGAGCCATTCCACTTTAGCCTGCTTGCATTTTTTCCTAATTTATTTGTGCAGAGTCTTATATACTGTGCCTTACCTTGGCTTTGCATTTTTCCCTCTTTGTTCTCATGTCTAGAAATTTCATCTATTCTTTTTTTTTCTTTATCTATTCTTATTTGGGATGACCATAATCTCTTATATCACTAAAGCTTTAATTAATCTCTCCTATTTCGTGTTTCCATTCTTATTTTGCCTGTTGTATCTGTTTTTTAACACTGTACACATATTTCACCTTCACATTTGGGTCATACGGAAGTATGTCGTATTGCCATTTGGCGGCAGCATAGGCCCTCTTCAATTTCCGAAGTTTCAAAGTCGATTTAGTATTTCGTTTCTACTTCTGGGTTTACCCATGTCCATATATGTCTATTGTTCTTGAAACCAGGTGTTGTCTTCTACCTGATATTTCTCTATGCATCATTGGACTCATTTCTCTCTGTGTCCATTACAAGTTCCTAGTTCTGATTTTTCAACTATTTCGCCATCTCTCTCGTTGTCTACATTGAAATTCAGAACTCCCGTAACGATTGTAATTTCTGGCGATATTCAGTAAGCCTTGCCGTTGCCTACCGTAGAGTAAAACGTTTCAATTTCTTCTTCACTACTTTGTGTTGTCGGTATATATACAAAAATGATGGCTACGTTGAAATGGTTTCCTCTCAGTTTAACAACAAGAATTTTTTTTTTTAGATAGTTGACAGTATCCCAGAAAGAAATTCTTTATGTCTTCGTCGAATATCATTCATATTACTCTTTCATTTTTCTGTCCGTATGCCGAAAAGATCAGGTCAGAGTTGACTTGGAAACATCAGCAATTAGTTGGTGGTTCCTTCGCCCCTAAAAGATCAGAGGCTTTGGTGCCGGTCGAAATCATTAGTCGTACCCAGGACTGGTAGCATCTGTCTAAGAAGGACCAACTTAAAAATGATCAAAGACATCACGCACTGAACGTTCACCAAATTTTAACTGAGGTAACCAACGCTGCCACGTCTACGCAAGAGAATGTAACGCCGAATCAGTACTAGAGTGCCATTCTCACACTCACTATATATTGGGGAAGAAATAAAGTAACATTGGAGAAGAAATGAATAACAGCATTCATCGAAGTCGGGTTACGGCTTTAATTACTTGGCGAAATACATGTCGAAATATAACTCGAGACATTTTACCATATGCATGTTTAGTCTACGTGTGTATGTGTAAAAATATTTAGTATACATTTCAATCCATTTCAATCCTATAGGGGCGCCTCGACAAGCTGTAATTGTTAGCAAGATCAATTACAACTGAGTAGAGACTTCGATTTTTCCTGCGTACTACATGCATTCGACCTTATGCCACGTATAAGCTACGCTTAGAAAATAATACGTTCGGCCTGATGGTACATTTTAGTCATCTATCTCATCCTGTCCATATCTATCTATCTATCTATCTATCTATCTATCTATCTATCTCATCCTGTCCATATCTATCTATCTATCTATCTATCTATCTATCTATCTATCTATCTATCTATCTCATCCTGTCCATATCTATCTATCTATCTCACCCTGTCCATATCTACCTACCTATCTATCTATCTATCTATCTATCTATCTATCTATCTATCTATCTATCTATCTATCTCATCCTGTCCATATCTATCTATCTATCTATCTATCTATCTATCTATCTATCTATCTACCTATCTATCTATCTATCTATCTCATCCTGTCCATATCTACCTATCTATCTATCTATCTATCTCATTCTGTCCATATCTATCTATCTATCTCATTCTGTCCATATCTATCTATCTATCTATCTATCTCTCTCTCTCTCTATATATATATATATATATATATCGATCTATTCATATTATCTAAATTTCAGTGCCATTCTCCTCTCTCATTCAATATGTTTTCTTATATTTTGCCGAATCGCAATCGTTTCTCTGCATGAATTCATTTGAAAGTAGAATATAGAAAATCAAGTAAAATAAAATTATACCCTGGAATAACATAATTGCAAACAAATGCTACAAATACCAACAGTTTAAACCACCATAAGCTTATATTTCTCATGCTAATTATATTTATTTCAAATCTTTTTATTCATCATCATTTTTGCAGCCATCACCAATACAACATTGTCTGTTTTCCCCTACTATCTACAGAAAAAAAAATCGCATTTCTCGTATTTAGAAATGTCTTCAACAGCTTTTTTATTTTCCTGTTCTTTTCGTTTTTATTATTTCATGTGTTTGATACAAATGTTTACAGAATTTTTTTAGCTGAATCTTTTATTCATATAAATTCAGAGCGGTATCATTTATCCATCAAATTATTTTCGCTGGATTTCTAAGTCCTTAGGTCACATTTCAGTTTATCTGCTTATTTCAAAAGAGAAGAAATATTGCTTTTTGTGTGTAGTATTTCCTGAATTTGATAGATCCATATGCTATTTTTATCAGAAGAAGGAAAAAAATCCGCTACACGTAGGAAGAGCAGGCTATATGTAAATTGACGGCGCTACATATAAATAGAAGGTACTACATGTTTAAAATGCGCCTCATGTGAACAGAACCTGCTATATCTGAGCAGAAGATGCTACATGCGAGCACTACACTACATGTGAATAGAAGGCGTGTGGAAAATAGTGCGGCGCATGTGGATAAGGATGGGCTACATGTGGAAAATATTATGCTACATTTGATGAAACAGTAGGCTACATAGGAATAGAAGCACGACATGGGAATAAAAGACGTTATATGTGGGAAAGAGTGCGCTACTTTTGAATAGATGACGTTGGGTGTGAGATGAGTATGCAACATGTGAGAAGACACCGCATGTGGGAAACTTACGCTGTATATGAAACAGCTTCATTATTTTTGGTCCAGATTTTTGGGCTAAGTATCATCTGCAATAATAGTACGATCATGTTCCTGCAGCAAAATCATAGGTCGATATCCTTGGCCAAATAAACGATTTTACTTTTCCAATATATCCTTCAAAAAGCTTATTGAACTTGGTAATGTTGTGCAGTAACATTGAATCAGTACTTCGTATGAAACAATTCGAATTGATTTCCACGTATGACTTTTCTCGGTTTAGGAAAAGATGTTGAAAATTTTCAGGATGGAGACAAAATATTTTACTGTATAATTCTCATAATAAATTTGATTTACTTGTATTGGACTATGGTAGCCTTAAATCCTTTTCTTCACAGAAAAAGTTACGTGTTTCTAAGTTCAACAATGACAGTCTCCGGAAATCCCTGTAGAGGAAGTTTCCTTATCTTTGTCAAGATTTTTTGTCCTGTAAAAGACTCTCTACCCAAACACAGGTAATAAAATGCTAACATTGCAATGGTATTTCTGTGAGTTTCCGAAGATTGTTATAACTGAATCCGCATGAGATTGTGACCTCCATTTTATAGATGCTTTAATTCCTATATCTCTCATTAAAGTTTCGATTTTATAAGGTAATGATAATACCAGCAATTTTATCATCAAATTCTTCCTTTGCATTCTTCTTCTTCTTCTTCTTCTTCTTCTTCTTCTTCTTCTTCTTCTTCCTCTTCCTCTTCCTCTTCCTCTTCTTCCTCTTCTTCTTCTCCCTTATCCTTCTTCACCTTTTTTAATTCCTTCTTCTTTTAATATCTTCTGCTCCTTTACCTCCTCTTCTTTTACTTCTTCTTTTATTTCTTCTTCTTCTGTTTATTTCTTTTTTTTTTCTGCATTTTTCTTCCTTTAATTTCTTTTTCTTTTAATTTCTACTTCTTTTTTGTTCTTCTTTTTTACTTTCTTCTTCTTCTTTTACTCTCTTCTTTTACTTCCCCTCCTTCTTCTTCTTCTTTTTCTTTTCCTTTTCTCTTTTTACTTTTTTCTTCTTCTTTTAATTTCTTTTTCTTTTACTTTCTTCTTTTTCTTTTAATTTCTTCTTTTCTTCTTTTACTACTACATCTTTTTTCGTCTTCTTCTTTTCTTCTTTTCCTTTCTTCTTTTCACTTTCTTCTTCTTCTACTTTCTTTTTCTTTTTTAATTTTTTTCTTTTACTTTCTTTTTCATCTTCTTTTACTTCTTCTTTTTCTTATTCTTCTTCTTCACCTTCTTTTACTTCTTCTTTTACTTCTTTTTCTTCTTCTTCGTCTTCTTCTTATTATTTTGTCCCTTTTACACTGCTTATTGTTGATATTAGCTGATTTTGCACTTAGTGGATATCAATATATATCCCGCGGTTTCAGTTATTCAGTACTTTTCTGATTGTCAGTGGTGTGACAAGGAAACAGGTCTTCTGTAATACACAAAAACCCACTGGTAAAACTAATACTTTAAACGAGTGGGTTGATTTTACTGAACCTCTTCATTATGCTCCGATTACAATAGACACGGTATCTACCTTTTGGCAATTCAATATTCTCTTCATTTTGTATTTTGAGTCTATATAGCTCTCATATTGTCATTATTCGCGAGCGATTTGCACCCCCCACCCCCACCAAAAAAAAAACTGATGCTGTGTTACAACGATGCGAAACACAATATATCATTCATGATAGTGTGTGATAAGGTTATACCGCGAACACGCATCACAGCGTCATGGGGAAATATTTTAATGATAGGAGAGTGCAAAATCATGCAGGTGTGGGTCATTTTGAAATACATTAAATTCCGGAAAACGATTTCTCTGACTATTTCCAATTGAGACTCAATCTTAAAACCTATTTTAAAAAAAAGCAAACCTTCTCGACATACGGCCATGATTCCCTTCTAATGCAAAATGCGTAGTCCTATAGTGAACAGGGCAAGTGGCAATAAAAACAGCTTCTGAAAAGGATATTTACTGCGAACCATTTTAAACCACTATGGTGATTTTTCATGCGTAGCGTAGATGTGGCACAAGGACGAAAGTATGGGGCACCCAGTGAGGATCGAACTCACTACTCAGTCGTAATTGTTCTAGCGAGACAAGCTAACCATTACACCACCTCGGGGTGCCCTTTTAATCCACTATGATAACAATTTTGTTGCCATATCTGGTCTGGTACTCCTGCTGTAAACCTTGAGATTCTTGACGAAGTCCAAAGACGGATCTGTAATACAATCGATACTGACTAAGCATCTCGACTTAGAAATGACATCATGAAATTTCCACTAAACATTTGTAAAAAAAAAATCTAAGATCACACATACTTTACATAGGTAAAACCCTTTATAAATATGTGGGCTGTACTTGTCAGAACATTTTTTTAAATTTCTTTAAGGCATAAATCTACCAGGGATCGAATCAAAGCCTTTATCGTCACTCTCTCTAATCAAGACTAGGTCTCCTGGAATCCTTGATGTCCTCATGTGCCCCATTTTAGGGATTTTCACTTAATTATCAAGTGTTTTGAAATTCATCAAAGTACCTTACAGTCTGCAGGAACGACCTTTTTAATAAGAAAACGCATTCCGATTTTGTAGTATTTGATTACGATGTCTGGACGAATAGCTTTGCTCTCTCTGTGTCTATTTTAAGTCCCCAAAATTATTACAGGTTCTATTTATATAACCTGGTTTGGTCGATGTTCATACCAGTTTCTCGCAGTTTTCTTCCCGTGAAAGTAGCAGATGTTCCAGTGCAGATATTGAGACACTGTTATGCCAAATTTTGTAATACCCTGCAATCTGATAAGATGGTCATTGTTTCTTGATACTTAAAGAAGAATATGCATTTCGGGTTAACACATTTTTTTAGTGCGCATCCTCAGTATCTTTTAGTTAACAAGCATTGGCCCTGTGCACCAAAAATAAAATATTCGATTTCAGTTTTTAACCCGCTACTACGTAAACACTAATGGTTACGCGGTTTGTCTGCATCAGCTTGTTTGGTCGGGGAAGAATATTGACCATGATTATGTCGCCATTATTTTGCGTTTGCTTCATTAATTTGTTGCGCTTTGTGTCTTATTTTTAGGTTCTTTTCTGCTGCAGTAGGTATATTATGATTTATTTGCACTTCTTCATCCACTTTAAATTCCGTTTTGAACTTGTTGGCTTCCTTTATTACAGAATAAATTTTCTTTCACGTTCATTGAGAGACATGATCCTCCAGTTTTCGGTAGTTTTCAGGTAAATTTGAAGACTGTTGTAACTTTGTAAGAGAGTTCTAGGTGATCTAATCCTCTGCCTCCTACGGATCTCGACATATACAGAAGATCAACATCAGTCTTAGCATGATGCATGCGGTAGCAATTAAGAAGCGTCCTCGTTTTGACATCCAGACTAAATTTGATATGTTATGACTACACGTGCGCAGGATAGGCTTTTCTCTAAATACATTTATGGTAATAGTTTTGGTGAACTATCCTCTGTGATACCTATTTGTTATGAATTTAAGCGCAGTACTAGATTGGTAGCAAGGTCTCAACATTTTACAGTTCACTAAATATAACCGTAAGTTCTATACTAACAATTTATCTATCGAATTTCTCGTTTGTGAAACACTCTTCCGCCTTATTACACTCCAATGAAATTTGATCTTCAAAAAATTAAATTTGATATTAAAATTGGTAATAAAAGTTATTAGTGTATCAACGGTATATTTAGTTCTAATGTTGATGGGGAACGAAAGCATAATAATACAAAATATAACAGCAATAACAATGATAATTATGGTAATAGATGTAGTATACATAATAATGATAACTACAATAATGAGAAAAATGAGAAGACTATCATTGAATCCATTGCTAGGTCTTCTTTTTTTTGTTAAGCTTATCACCCCAAGTAAGGCTGGAGGCCACTAGCACGCAAGGGGTTACAGAAGGATTGGAGGAAGAGCAGATAGGAGTGGTAAAGGAGAGGATGTGGAGAAAGATAGTGGATCGATCAAGGCAAGGGGGTTATAGAATATTTGGAGCGAGAGCAGATAGGAATGAAAGGTGAAAGTATGTGGAGAAGGGAAGTGGATAGATCAAGGCAACTGGAGATGTTACACTTAAATAGTTGGAGATTGTATTTGTCAGGGAAACAGGAATGCGGTTAGGAAAGTTGGTTCAATGTGTCGTGATAGACAATTTTTCTCACCAGAATCTATCATGCATATTAATGAGCCCATGCATTAAATATCGATGTCATATCAGGTCTGGTGCTTTTGCTATGGATTTAGAGGTTCTTAACAAAAAGGACCATGTCCTTGGTCCTGACTTGGCATCTTTGGTCGCTTTCCTACCGTCGTAACGTAGCTTTCCTTTGTTTTTTTCTATAAACATTTCCATGGTAATTATTCTGATACAGTTTCCAATATCGTACATAGATTTATGATTCGAAGCGCAGTACTAGATTGGCGGTAACCTCTCATCATTTTACAGGTGAACTGGCGAGATGTAATAGTAATTTCATTGCAAAAAGTTTCTTCTATCGCACTTATCGCCTGTGGAACTCTGTTGCGGCTTCTTTCTTTCCAGTGCTCTTTGGCCATCAACAAATAAATGCAATGTAAAAAAAGTTATATTCATATTCCTTATTGCTCTCCTAAATAACCCTTTGTCTGTATTCGGTTGCGTCTACGTGACTTTGTTAGATATCTTTATGTGAAATGGTTAACACACACACACACTTATATATATATATATATATATATATATATATATATATATATATATATATATATATATATACATTTTGTTATTTATTCATATATATATATATATATATATATATATATATAGGCAATATTAGTGCTAAATATACACATACATATGCAATTATATATACACATACATATATGTATAAAAATAATTCCAAGAGGATATGATCCAGTTAGAACTCAATGTCCATGACAGATTAAGGATATAATGAAAAGATTTGAACACTGATATTCCATGGACATAATTTATTCCATTGGAATCGGAAAAACGATCCAATTCATCAGACCTACAGATTAAAAAATAAAACAGAAAAAACAACTCCGGGAAAAAATAAATTATGACCATGGAATATTAGTGTTCAAATCTTTTCATTATATATATATATATATATATATATATATGCATTTTTTTTTCATAAAAAAAAACTAAAAATTACCTCAACACGGCTATATATATATATATATATATATATATATATATATATATATATATATATATATATATATATATATATATTTGACTAAGTTTTATATTTTATAACTACACATGCTGAGAATTTTAGAAGATTTTTTTTTTATCGAGCCAAATTCATTTACAGTGTTTTTTTTCTTTCTATAAATTTTGTTAGTAGGAAATCCCATGTGATATTAGAAGATCTATCACATATGATAAAGTTTTGTAGAAGAACTCGTGATCAAGTCACCCTCTAGGCATTTATGTCGTAGTGAATTATTTCTCCTTTGATCAGAGCAGCATTATTTATGTCAAAATTGTAGTCAGTCTCGTTACAACCAATGGCAACCAATGCATTTGACGTATTGTTTTGTAAATTATCCCTTTTGAGTCCATATAATCTTGAGATTTTCCTATATATATTTGTGACAGTTATTACACCCGATGGTGCAAATTCCTCCTTTAAGTTTAACATATTGTTTTGTTTAATATTGACTAAGTCTTTTATTGTTTTGGATGGCGTAGTAACACATTTTATGTTGAGTGTAGATAGATTCTTTGCGATGTGACAGAGATAGTTGTTGTTTATTGTTTTGGAATATTTTGCCTACGTTTGTTTTTACGATTTTGCTGTACGGTGGGTTGAACCTTATGATATTTCGTTTCCTGTTGGCCTTTTTTTTCCTCTGTGGTGAGTATGTGAGTGTTGCTGGGAATCCACTATCTTTTAGGGCTGTTTCGTTTACTTTCTTAGTTTTCTTAAATATAGATTCATTGAAGGAAATGTCGAAAAGCCTGCGGTTAATCGACTTTGATATCCGTTTGATTATAGAAGGCGGGTGGTTGGAAGATGTGTGTACATAGAGTGGTTTATCATTGGGTTTTCTGTATGATCTGTATGTGCCTTTTCTTAGGTTGAAGGTAACATCTAGAAAATCTACTTCGTTTAGGCTAGTTTTTATATCTATGTCGAAACCGTTATTTTTGAAAATCTTTATTATTGCTTTTCTAGTTTTGTCTGTGTTAATGAAATATGCATTAATATATATATATATATATATATATATATATATATATATATATATATATATATATATATATATATATATATGAAGAAATATACTCTTAAGATATGCTCTATTTATGGGATATAGTGCTTAAAATCAGAGATAGAGCCTTTGTAAATATAAAAGTGAACATTGAAATCAACACTTAGAGTCGAAATACTATCTAATCGCATTTCTCTTACAGTCTGTTGTGTTTTTGTTTTTTTAATTCTGGTCAGATATCACTCTCCTGTCTGTTTGAATTCATGTTAAAAGATATAAATAAAATGTAGTATTTTGTCTGGTGTAAATATTAGCTGCGTTGATAGTGAAATTCGCATTTATTTATTTTCATTCATTCACTTTTTTCTCTATTTCTTACTTCACTCTTCTTGCCATTTTTTATTCTTTGGGAAATTATCGCCATTTTAGCTGCCACTTCATCAATCATTTTAGTGCGTTTTTCTGTTTTTTTTTTCTTCATTTACTAGATGTCTTTATTTTAGAATTCCCGCTTCTTCACTTTTCAAGATTCCTTCTCATCTAGTCTCCGTGTCATTTTTTTGTTTTTATTTTGCTATTATTTTGTTCTTTTCTTCTTCTCACGGTTTTTTTTTTGTCTTCTGTTTGTTGTCGCCGTGCCTCTTTTTATTAATTGTCGTAGAAGTACTTTATTTTCACACCTGTATTAACTGGTGTCTTTCAGTGATCAAGTGTGAAGAAACCGTTTCAAAATACCAACACTCCCTTCACGTATCACTAATCGATCTCGTTGAAATAATGCTGTTCTCGCGTATTCTCGTTTATAGCATATATTTCCAGTTTGCAAGCATTTCCTTGACTTCTTCGGAGACGCCAATAATAATATGGACAGCTGAGACTTCCATATTTTACAATTGTTCCATTTCATTTGAAAGAGCCAGCAAATGATCAAGTATTTTCTTTTGTCTATTACGTCGTTTTCTCAGCCTTTGGGAGGTCAACTTATGTCAGTTATTACACTTATTATATTCAAACAGACACATTCCCACAAATGACCACGCAGCTGGGTGATTTTATCACAGAATTCTCTCTAGGTAAATTGAAGAGCGAACTGTCATGATTCTATTAACACAAACCTGCACCGGTTCCGTTATATCTCGTTTACTCAATTTAACAAGCTAAGCTTGGTTAAACACGTGGCATGGTTTCCAGTTATTTCACAGCGTTACCACACGCTAAGATCGTCTACCCAGGACTATATTTTCTATGGAAAACTTCTTGTGTTTCATCGTCAGACCGGTCATATCCATTTAGCCACGCACATAATCTCTTGTGAAATATAACAATTTTCTTCGTTTCCAAGGACTCAATTGGATGGTTTGCTTAAATTTTAAAATCGCGACAGAATTTAACTTCTGTATTCTTCTTCTTCTTCTTCTTATTATTATTATTATTATTATTATTAATAATAATAATAATAATAATAATAATAATAATAATAATAATAATAATAATAATAATTCCATGGGTTTCTGCTGTCTGTACATTTCCTTCCAGCTCCCAACCAGAGATCTAAGATCAGAAATGGCTTCATGACTGATCACTTTTGTAAACAAAAAACAAAAAGATCGAAGTTCACTCAGATTTTACAGAGATAAATCACTTCGTAATATGAGCACTATCATTGTGAGTACATGTTTTTTTTTATTATTATTTCTTTAAGGCTTGGGCTATTAGGGATCAATTCAATGAGTCTATCGGAACCTTTTACACTCAAACCGAATTGCTGATGTCCTGACCTGCCACATCTCTGCAATCTCGATTTAAAGGTCATTGTTGTTGGAAGATCTTCAAAGATACAATACAATCTGCAGGTTCTGCCATGTCAATAAAAAGGCACATTCTGTTTTTGTTGTCTGTTATAACGATATCTGGACGATAAGCTTTAATTGTTCTGTCTGTGTGTATTATGTAGTCTCATGAAATTGTTACGGGTCCTATGTGTGTAACTGCGTCTGGGTGGTGTTCATAACAATTTCTTTCAGTTTCCTTCTTGTAAAAGTTGCAGATTTTGCAATGCAGATATTGTTGCCCACTCTATTATACTGGGTTTATATCCAGTGTGAGCCAATACCATACAACCTAATATAAGATGTTTAATTGTTTCAGGATATTTACAACTGAATCAGCGTTTGGGATCAATACACCTTTTCAGTATGTTGTCTTGGTAATTTCTAGTTAGCAAGCATTGGTCATGTGCTGCAGGAATAAAACATTCGGTTTCAGCTTTTAACACTGAACTACATAACCACGGGACTTCTCTCTATCAGCTGGTTTAGTACGGGCAGATTATTGACCATGAAGAGGGGTGACTTTCGATCGTTTTTGCTTTTGGTACATTGCATTGGCTTTGCTTTGTTGTCATTATTATTATCATTTTATTTCCTTTGATTTCTGGTGTGTACCCATTTCTTTCCGAGTTCCGCCCAGAGACTTAAGGTCAGAAATGGCATGACATTTTCCACTGACCAATTAAAAACACACAAATATTTTACGTAGATAAATCCCTTCATAAAGTGTGGGCTGTACGTATTTCTGTTAGGTACAAACTACCAGGAATCCCTTCAATGAGTTTATTGGAATCTTTTCCAATCAACCCGAGGGCTCCAACTATAACAGAGATTGTTGATGTTCTCATGTGCCACACTTTTGAGATTTAAATTGTATTTTGTCCTTGTATTTTGATAGATTTTTGAATATTTTCAAAGATACATTGCAGTCTGCAGGGACGGCCATATAAATAAGGAGGCATTTGTTTTTGTTTGCCGTTTCTAATAACGTTGTCTGGTTGATTAGCTTTGATTGTTCTGTCTGTATGTATTGTGTACTCCCATGAAATTGTTTCAGATCCTATCTCCGTAACCAGGTCGGGTGGTGTTCATACCAATTTTTTCAGTATCCTTTACAAGAAGTTACAGATTTTCTAATGCAGATATTGACCCACCCTGCAATGCTGTGTTTTATATCCAATAAGTGCAAATACCACTCAATCTGATCCAAGATGATCAATTATTTGTGGATATTTATCACAGGATGTCCATTTTGGGCTAATAGAATTTATTTTACTATGTGTGCTTGATAATACCTAGGTAACAAGCATTGGTTCTATGCAGCAAGTACAAACCTTTTGATTTTAGCGTTTAACCCTGCATTTGTTGCCACTGATGGGTACGGGGTTTGTCTATATCATCTAGTTTGGTACGGGCAGAGTATTGACCGTGAAGTGGTTTATCTTGCCATCACTTCTGTAGCTGGTCGATTGTATTTGCTTTTGATGTCTTCTTTTTAAGTATTTCGCAGCTTTCATCGGTGTATTGTGCTTTACCTGTATTTCTACACCCATTTGAAACTCCATTTTGACATTTTTGGCTTCCTTTTTTTACGAAATAAGGCCGCTTACTACTTCTCTGTTCTTTGACACAGATCATCATCTTGTCTTCTTCAGTTTCTAGGTATCTTTGAACACAAGTTGTATTTTTGTAAGACAGTTCTAGTTGATCTAATCCTCTTCCTCCTTCGGATCTAGGTAGTGTTCGTACCAGTTTCTTTCAGTTTCCTTTCAGTGTGTATAAAAAATACATTGACAAACGTAGGGGGCAAGTTCTTCACACCAAGGCAAATATCCATATAAACATATGTGGGGAATTCGTTCATTTTTGAGTTATTATGCTTAAAATTTACGATAGAAACTCTTAAATGTACAATCCAAGATATAATCCCAAATACTTATTACTATAGTGCGTGCTGTCCTGGATCCTGCCTCAGTAATGCGACGATAAACAATACCAAAGTTTGGATAAATCGATGCCTTTTATGGAAACGCAATCTGATACAGCTGTGCAGCTTCCTGTCCATTACCATTCGCGCGGACGTATCATATCTGGCTGTTCACGATATGAACATCTTGTCATTGTTAAACGGAACACTTCTCAGTTAAGTCACCACTACGCATTTTAAACGTTGACGACGACAGAGTAGGCACAAATATACTTGAATGACAAATGTAACCTTAGTCTATATTGCAACACAGAGACATCTACCGTAAACTTTCTTTAAAACGAAGGATTTTCAGAGTATATATATATATGTAAAGACAATACTTAAAAATCTATTTCGGTTATAATTTATATATTGGTATTATTATATAATTCGTGAATGTATTCATCTGCTCATTTGAAATGATAACAAATGTCCAAACAAAAGGAAGGAGAGGAAAAAAAGAAAGAAAATGGAAAAGGAAAACAAATATATTCAAAGAGGAAGAAGGAAAAATAGAAATTTAAAAAGTTGTCGAAGACAGAAAGAGAGTGAGGGTGGGGAGAAAAGATAGAGGGAGTGGAGGGGGAGATAAGGTGAAAGTGAGAGAGGGAGGGAACGAAAAGAAAGGAATGAAGGAAGAATTAAATATAAGCCGTTGGGTTGACCTTTTTCCTTAAAGGGCTGAACAAGTTAAAATAGAAGGTAATGGATTGGGCTTAGCAGACGTAAAATAGATACAGTAATATGTCTCATCGTCATGTGATTTCCGAGAGCAAAAACTCATCATCGCAATATGCTCATCGCAATTTCAAATAAAAAATAATAATAATAGTAATAATAATAACTCTTCTTCTTCTTCTTCTTCTTCTTCTTCTTCTTCTTCTTCTTCTTCTTCTTATTATTATTATTATTATTATTATTATTATTATTATTATTATTATTATTATTATATCCAACACCTAAAAAATAAAAAAATAAAAATACTTAAATAAAATAAAAATTAATTAAGTAATTAAATAAATCAAGCGATGAATAAAGAAGAAATTCAAAGAAAAATTTAAAATACACACACACGCGCATAATGCATGTTTCATTAAATAATATAGACAAGTTTTGTCTATTTATTTTAAATAAGTATTGTATGATAAGCTTAATCACATTATCGATGAAAGACGAAAGGAAAACACCATACTGACACATGTTTGAATCCAATCTAAGTTTTCGGCTTACACAAGCCATTATCAAATAATGTTTAATGAAACATGCATTAATGAAATATTGCTGCCAAAATATACAAAATTTAAATGTATATATATATATATATATTTATATATATATATGTATAATGAGATATTTATCAAACATATTACTTATTACTATATATGTTATTTTGACTGATTTCACGGAGTTAAGTTGTTATCTATGTATTTTTTTTTAATTTACTTATACAGTGAACAATCGGGCCAGATCTAGAAATGAAGCCTAAGAAAAATCGGACACCGCGACAGGAATCGTAACCCTTTTTCCTATTTGGGAATCCGCTTTTGCCTTTAAGAATCTATTCACGGAGACCAGTGGGGAGCAATGTTTCAATGACCTATTTAATTCCTGTCAGGGGAACAATTTTTTTTATTAGTAAGACTCCTCAATCTCAGCCAGTTGTTATTAACTTCCTATTTATGAAAAAAAACTGGGATAGAACCTCAAACATCAGTAACCATTAAAATGAATATATATATATATATATATATATATATATATATATATATATATATATATATATATATATATATATATAAATATATATAAAGGGAAGAGGTTATAGTAGTTCCAACGAGAGAAAAGTGTGTATATTAAAAAGAAGAGAGAAACTGCAAACGTTTTTGGTTGCAATGTGGATTTTTTAACAAAAATATTATGCTTTATTTTCAATAATTTTGCTACACGCGTTTCTGGTCTTGCGACCTTCAGCAGGCAAACAGTGGATATTTCCACATATTATTAAAATGAATGAATTTTTCTCATGGTTTTTGATGTTAAATATTCTCGATATTAGACATTCTCTTTTTTGTGTGATAATGACCCAAATGTCTTCCTTGAACTGGCAGTGAAAATCTTCTGCGTGAAGGGTAATAAAACAACCCCCCAAATACTAAACTGAGTTTCTTTCTTCCAGGATTTAATATAAGATGTTTAGCCATCTTGACAACGCTTGTCGTAATTATTACTTAATTAACACTTTCGGTTATTTCGCTCGAAATTCCCAACTGAGCAATGGTGAGAGAAAAAAGATCATTCAGACCTTTAGTAATGGTTCCAGCATCGATACTGTGGCTTTCATCTTCAAATTAAATTCAAGAACCTTCAAGAGAACGTTGAATAAGATTTAATAATGAGGGAACAGTAGAGAGGAAAAGTGTTTCAGGCGCTCACAGCAGCAAGCGGGATCATCATCTCAACTTAGAGCTTATTGTTCAAAATAGACTCCAGTAGTGTTAAAAATCTCTGAGAATTCCAGTAAGATATATTTAATCCTTTCTAAGATACAATTGTTCAAATCTTAATCTAAAAATTGGACAATTTTGCAGTATATATATATATATACATATATATACATATATATATATATATATATATATATATATATATATATATATATATATATATATATATATATATATATATATATATATCAGTTTGTTCACATCTATCTATCTGTCTATCTATCTATATTTCTGTATATTCCATTCTGTTTTTATTTATATACTTACCGTCGCTTTCAGATCTGTATATTTTTCAATTTTACAGATGATTGCCTATATTCTGGGATTCACCCATTCCTCCGAGTGCAGGATGAAAGAATTACAAAACATTGTTAAGTACAAAGTGTCGTCGTACGCACACAGACGCAATTCTACTCGGTACCAATGGATATTTCACTTTTCAAGCTACCCTATGAAAAGAAGTCGTTAATCTTTATTCCGTTCCAATGTTCAGCAATTGGGGAAAGCTATAAAGTGTCGAATTTCTGAAGTCTAAGTCCACGATGAAAGCCCAAAACTTTTAATATAACAAAAAAATAACAAGATTGATTTCCGCGAGAATTTTTACGATTTTGACCCAGTTAAACAAATTTATTTTCATAACTTTCTTTCCTCTAGCAATAACTGACAGCGTCTGAGTAGAAAAAGACGAAGAAAATCTAAAAGAAGAAGAAGAAGAAGAAGGAGACGAAGAACATTGATAATAAATTAATGTAGGAAAGAAGCGAATAAAGAAAGTGAAGATGAAAATAAAATAAAATAAATTAGATCAGAAAAGATAAAAGAAGAAAGACGAATAATAATAATAATAATAATAATAAGAAGAAGAAGAAGAAGAAGAAGAAGAAGAAGAACAACAACAACAACAAGAAAATGAAAAATAAAAAGATGAAAAAGAAAAATAGGAAAATCGATGAAAATAAATGCAAAAAATAATTAAACGAAGAAAATTAAGAAAAGAAAAATAATTTAGATAGAAAAAGAGGAAAGAAGAAGAAGTAGAAAAATAATAAAATCGCTGAAAATTAATGCAAATAATAATTGAGCAAAGAAAAGTAAAAAGAAAAATAATAATTTCGATAGGTAAAAAGCAAAGGAGAAGAAAAAGCAGAAAAAGGAAAATAGGAAAATCTATGAAAATGAATACAAAAAATAAGTCAATGACGAAAATTAAGAAAAAAAGAAAAACAATTTCGTTATAAAAAGAGAAAAGATGATGAAACTGAGTAAAAATAAGAATAAAAATGAAGATGAGAAGCTAAAAATGAAGGAAAGCAAATTAACCGAAACAGTCGTAAAAGTAAAAAGACAAAGCAAAGGGGGGAAAAAAAGAAAGAAAAATAGACACATCGAGCTAAGAAGACGAAATGTAACGTAGAATAAAGCGAACAAGAGAAAGTGAAGCGAAGGAAAGAGAGGAAGAAAAACATATAGACATTGAAGGGATATAAAGAGAGGACGGACGATGAAAAGGGAAAGCGAAAAGCAGGAAATAAAAGAAGGGGTATTAGATTCAAATGAGCCAGAAGAATGACGTGCAGAAATAACAAATAAAGACTGAATTATATATTAAGTAAAAGGAAGACGAAAGTAGAGTCGAAAAGAAAGTAAGGCGTAAGTCAGTCCCTGAAACAAAAAAAAGACGAGAACAAGACATTGTGTCGAATGTTAAAATATGAAAGGGAAGCAGAAAGAAATGGGGACGAGAAAGAAGGAGAGAATAGAGAGGGAAGGAGGGCGTGGTAAGCAAGATATTCTTCTGACCACACTTCTGACAATATTTCTACTCTCTTCGCTTCCTCATCGACATTTTTGGGCACGAAGCACCAATTTTCGCGCCAACGAAGTAAAATAGATTACCAACTTTTTATATATATATATACATAATGGTAACACATTAGGTCCATCACTAATCTCTTACCATTATGTGGGAGGCCTTTCTGCGAGGTATATGTTGGAGCGATTTCTACTGCATCCTTTACTATTGTTCGCACAATACGTGGCCCAAAAGCCACTCAAGCTAGAGCGTTACCAGATTAGTTATTTTATTTTATAAGCTATTTGAGACGGTTACATGTAACCGTTTTGACTGTTGAAAGGGTTGGACCGATGTTGTAACTCGCTTATATTCATGTAACCAACGGAAGTAGCTCATCGGAACAGTTGCCGTGAAAATACTTGTAGCAGAGACGGAGGGAGGTCACGGCACGTATGTGTGATAGCGATTGTAGACTAGATGCTCGATCAAGACCTATCATCTTGCTTTTCGTCTATGAATTTTGTCGAGGATCTCAAGACGTACAGTGGGAGCAGCAGACCATATATGACAGCAATATTCCATGCAAGGGCAGATGGTTGATTTGTAGATTTGAAGGATGGACTCAGACGAGAAAAACATTCTGGCACGACACAGAGAACCATATGTCCGCAAATCCTTCATTTTTGAGTCATTAATTTTAAAGAAAATTCACGGTAGATGGCGCTCTTTTGCCTTGTAGACGAGGTAACATTTTTAAATCCTGTACATTTGTGGTTAATTGATATGTAACGTTTAACGCGTGTTGTAGTGAATGAATGTAGAAGTGTTCGGCTTAACAATGCCAGGATATTCATATTGTGAAAAGATTACGATTACAGACCGACGGCAGCCGAGTCATACAACCTTTTCTGCTGTTTAACGTCGCATTGCTGATAGAGGATCCGTGGCCCCACCAACTATGGGTCGAAGAAGACCGAGATGCACTCTTACGCCTGAACAGGTGTCAGCACACGTCAAGCGGCCCTAGCATGTCGTACACCTCATAGAACCGTATGGAGGATATTTCAAGAGCAGCTCCTGTAGCCGTATCATTTCTAACGTGCGCAGGGTCTTTCACCCTCTGATAACTAACCACGGGAGAATTTTGCCGATGGTTTATTTCGCAAACTACCGATCCATTCTTTGAATCTTCAGGCTTGAACAACGATTAATGTATGCGCTGGAATCGACTGTCTTATAGGTCCATATATTCTCCCAGGAGCTGTCTACAGGGATTTATTTCGAACACACTTCTAGACCTTTTTTAAGGCAATTTACCCCAAGCAAGGCGGGAGCGCTACTAGCACGCAAGGGGTTACAGAGGATTAAGAACAAAAGTAAAGAGGCGAGTCCGAGGAAAGTATACAGAGAAGGACGGGGAACAAGCTCAGGGTGTCAGATGTCGATTGATATTACACTTGAATATTTGAAGATTATAGTCATCGGGAAGGGGGTACCAAAGACGGGAAGCTGTTTGAGACGGTTACATGTAACCGTTTTGACTGTGAAAGGGTTGGACCGATGTTGTCAGCCTGGTAACTCGCTTATATTCATGTAACCAACGGAAGTAGCTCATCGGAACAGTTGCCGTGAAAATAATTGTAGCAGAGACGGAGGGAGGCCACGACACGTATGTGGGATAGCGATTGTAGGCTAGATGCTCGATCAAGTCCTATCATCTTGCTTTTCGTCTACGAATTTTGTCGAGGATCTCAAGACGTACAGTGGGAGCAGCAGACCATATATGACAGCAATATTTCATGCAAGGACGGATGGTTGATTTGTAGATTTGAAGGATGGACTCAGACGAGAAAAACTTTCTGGCACGACACAGAGAACCAACTTTCCTTGCGGTAGATGAAGCTATTGATTCAATGTATTTATTCGACCTCATGTCAGTGGACAGCGTGAGACCAAGCAGGTGCTCTTGAGGAGTTGGGAATCAGCCATTCCGATGGGAGGCAGGGAGGGTTAACTGTGGTGGATAAAGTTGAGCTGTTTCGATTTGGAGGCATTAAAGTTTACAAGCAATTTCCTGCCCCAGTCAACCTGAGATTGGAGGTACTTTTCAAGATTAGCATCCAGGTTAGTTTTGTCAACGATACCAGATTTACTATTGAGGCAGGAATAAATAGTGTTGTCGTCCGCGTAGATACCAACTTGGGAACTGATGACATCGGAAAGGGTCATTCATGAAGATCAAGGGAAGTGTAGGGCCCAAAATAGAGCCTTGGGGAACACCACCTTTCGTGATAAAGGAGCCAGAGGAAAACCCGTTTAGTGCAACCTTCATTTCACGGTTTATCATGAATGATTTTATTTAGTCAAATAACCGTCCTGTAATACCGTATCCCTTATGAAGAAGGCCGGCATGCCAAACCCTATCAAACTCGTTAGAGATGTCTAGAGCCACGGTTCGAGCTTCTCCGATATTGTTGAGCTCTTGGTATACAAATTCAGTTATGGCCGTGAGCACGTCAGCGGTAGATCAGGCAAAGCGGAAACCATATTACTTGTCGGAGAGCAGATTATGTGAAGTAAAGTGCTTAACCACTTCGGCGTTGATTAAATCTTTGAAGACTTTAGCGAAGAATGGTAGGAGACGGATAGGACGGTAGTTAGACGGGTC
>OZ038487.1:98621884-98664384 GCA_964036315.1 Acanthosepion esculentum
ATATAACTTATACGGGCAAATATACATAGATAAAAATGGTCAAATAGAACAGAGAAACAAAGAATAGAGAAGAAAGGACATTAACACAGATATATACGTATAAAAATAACATTATCTAATATATAAAAAATGAAAATTCCAAACGCACAAACATATATAAAAATATATATTTTTATCATATAAGTCGATATACTCCTTATTATACATTAGGTGAAAGAAAATAAAACTACCTACATATATAAGTGTACAGTCACACATATATACATACATACACATACACACATACACACAAATATATGTCTACCCATACTAACACATACATATATACGCATACACATATGTATATATACACATACAGAAGCAAGTATAAGTATATCAACCCACACAGTGACGTAAAAAAGTAAACAAACCAAATATAAATAGATATACATACATGCACATATATACAAATAAACATATACATACATATACACATACACATATATACATACATACATATACATACATACATATGCATACATAAACATATGCATGCATATATATACGTATATAAACTAAAGACACAAACATACATATATACCAACACATATACAAACACACGCATATACATAAAAAGCCATACAAACGTAAATTAAACATACACCTATATAAACATATATACGTACATACACATCCATATATATATATATATATTATATATATATATATATATATATATATATATATATATATATATATATATATATATAATTCTGTTTTGATGACAGAATTTGAAGAAAACTGAAGGAATTATTGCACAACATATTTAAGGAAATCAAGGAAAAAATACTGACCGCCAGTTACAAGAATTCGGAAGGCGGTTGGTCAGCAAAATGGACAGCGCAAGATGTGCTTTACACATTCGGAACGTTAAATTAAAACAAGTGCGAACAATCAATTATCTGCGCAGTGAAAAATCAAAAACACTTCACAGAAATAAAAACATGCAGTAAATATCCAAAAGATAAAATTAACCACAGAGGAAATTTGTTTTTGTTTTTTTTTTCTTCTTCTGTCTAGTCGGACAGTTTCGTTATAAATGGACGAAAGATCGGAATTGAGAGACATATGTTTTTGCCGACGCATTTTGAAAATGGCTAGTACATTTGAAAAACGATGAAATTTCAAGAAGGATGTGATTGTTATGAATAAACAAGAGTGGCCTCCCCTTGTTTTGTTACTCTCCTCTTTCAGAGAGCGATTTCTGTTTACTGGGACTATAAAAGGACACTATACGCAAACCTTGTATTCACAAATGGATTAAAGAATTGCCAAAGCCTACATCAGTGTACTTTTGTCATTATATGGAACTACAAAGAAATATTTTTTTAAAATCAGAAGACAGTTAAAAAATGGGGACGAATGTAAGCTAAAGCAGTAATATAGTAAATAGGCGGAAATGAATAGGACTGAGAAAGAGGATGCCTAAAGGGGAAAGTGTTTTTATGACCAACGGATGACAAGAAGGTGTGGAGAGCCATAAAGCGAAATGTTCATTGTGTAAAATAACCACAACCGCAATGTTATTAGTAATTCTCAATTTCTTTATTCTCATAACAACGAGATACAAATGATAAAAAAACTATATAAAAAAAAAAATATATATATATATAAATAAAAACTATATCTGGCTCCCGGCCAGTCAACTGTTTATATAATTGTATTGGTCCAGGTTAGGACCAAGGAAGAACAACACGAACACAAGAGTTGAAATAACGAAGACATATTACACGGAATAATAATACAAGATGTGGAAGGTGTCAGTATGACTGTCAGTCTGGTTTGGAGTGAACTACTATCGGCTCGACTCGATTCGTCTCTCTCTTTCTCTTGAGAGGCGTAGTATACATAGTGGTAGGAAGAGTTCATTCTGTAGTTATAGGTAAGGACCCATAGCAATAACAGAGGACGAGGCTATGTATGTTTGCATATGAAAGTCCCTCTTTATCTAATGAGACCTTCCATTTCCACTCTATGCATAGGAAGTGAGATATTATCATACTATCACCACGGGACATCATCATATAATAAAATACATTTCGAAACAGTTTAAATTTTTCAACATAAAGTTAAAGAGAAGCAACAAAATAAAATATTTGGTGGAATTGTGTTAATGTATGGAGGAACAAGTACCAGAATGAATAAAAAAAACAAGAAGCTCTGGAGAGACAAGGGTGTCCATGTCATGAATAGACAACACAACAGAGAGATATTACGATATTAGCACTACAAGATTCATCTCTTGATAAAACACATTTTCAAACAGTTTAAATTTTTCAACATAAATCTTGTTGATCAATGAGTCTTGTGGGAGTCAATAACTGTTTCCAGGTAATTGAATGTCAGACTCAATGTGAGACTATTCTATTTCAATACAGTAAATAATAAAAGTATTCCTTCACTTTGTGAATATTCATGAAATTATATAGAATTTCTGTAATTCGTATAGAGTTATCTGACAACTAGCATTTTACCTATGTACTGGATTGTATCGTTACATGAGTTTGAATATAAAAAATATGAACTTATAATCTTGAAGGTGATTAAATAATTGTATAGGGTATTTCAAGAGCAATTTCGTTTTTGACAGACCTTTACTAAAAAGTTTATTTCTTCTGCCCATCTAAAGTCTGATTCAATTATAGTAGTATGAATTGGTTTATGACCATATCACACCGAAACACCAGTTTGTGTATGAGTGGTGTAGTAGATAATGGCTTGGAATTGTTAATTGGATAGCCATGATCCAATTCCAGTTTGGTTCACTTATGTGCAAATACACTTGGGACAGATATGAATCCACCTGTTCTTCCCCCAGTTATGTGTTAATTAGTAAGACTTATATCCCTAAATCTTTAGTCTGGTTTGTGTTCTCGCTGGACAAAGATAATTCTTTGAAAATAGAAAGGAGCCAGAGAATTGAAATTAATGATGAGAATAAACTATGAAAAATACAAGAAGCTCTGGAGAGACATGGTTGCCCATGTTATGAAGAGACAGAATCTATAAGGTGATATTACGATATTACCATTACAAATTGTAACGTTACATGGGTTTGAATCAGTGGTGGGATACAGGCAAATCTTCCGCCGTGTTCTTAAAAAATGCCAGAAGATAAAAGCTCGATAATACATTAGAAACATTACATAATGAGGTGTTCAAAAAGTAATTGCAATTTACTAAAAACAACATCAAAACAAATGAAGATTATTTTGCGGAAATGTAATCGCTTTCGTTTTCAACGTTTGCAGACCAAAAGAAGGTATTGTTGTAAGCAAAAGAAACCGAAATTAGACAAGTACAAAAAGTTAAATACCTAGGCAATGCTGTAATTGGGAGGAAAAATGCGACACTGAAATCCAAAAGGCGCATTGATATAGCGAAAGAAGCCTTCCATAAAGCTAAGCAAACAAAGAGGAAAATTTCATTAAAAACAAAGACAAAAATACTGAATCTCTGTATAAACTCGGTACTCCAGTATCTGTCTATATTTCTGAGATGAGGTATTATGTACACTATTTACATTATTCGGACTACTGTTGGTTAGATCCAGTGACAGGACACAAAGAGTTGTGAGTTCAATACCTGGTTAAGGGAGTGGAGAACTTGGAGAGGTGAATTAACAGGAGATACCTGATAACTGACATCCATTAGACATGGCACTTGGAAATAGAACAGTCTACCCCAGCGAGATAAATAAAGGGTTCAGTTCGACATTCCAACCACCTGAAGAAGGCCGGACCATACAACGACCGAAACGTTGTGATAAATATGGCAACAAAGATGAGGACAATAGTCCGAATAATGTAAATAATGAACGCGATACACATCTATGGTAGTAAGTGCTAGATAATTTTATCACAGATGACAATGAGATTTGAGGCAAAATAGATATGGATCTACAGAAGGATACTGAGAATAACATGAACCAAACATGTGAGCATATTGAAGTCATGCGGGACAAAGGAAAACCATGCATAATTTCGCGAACGAACGTGGGTAAATGATTGGCAGAACAGAGGTTAAGAAAGAGAGCAAACTGTCAAGTTTCTCTAAGGGCTACAAAAGAAAGGAAATTGTGGAGAGTCATGATCACCTACGTTCTGAAAGAAAACGTCCCAAGAAAGTAAAAGAATAAATCTCTGTTTTATTTTTCTTACACTTCAGTATTCTAACTTTTGTTCGTTTCCCCAAGCAGGAACTATCCTTTGAATAAGTTCGTCCATGCATAAGCTACACTGGGGAAAATGAAAACTTGTATCATCTTTCTTTCAAATCACATAAAAAGAATTTCGTTGATTTTTTTTCTCAGCAGGCACTTACTTTTTTATTGCTACATTGACAAAATTGAAAAATTTCGTCGTGGGAATCAGGAGAACTGTTGTTTTTCTGTCTTTTTTTCTGTTAAGAAAGGAACAATTATCACATTTGTAAAAAAAATTAAATTTGGTATTTTAGTCTATGTGAGGAGAACTCAATGGTAAGATTTATTTGGAAGCCTAGATTAAGCATGAAACTCCTAGCGCCATATGCTAGAAGATTTCAACGATTTTAAAATACTTGAGCGTATAAACAGATTATCAGCATAATAAAAGGATAATTTATATATATATATATATATATATATATATATATATATATATATATATATATATATATATATATATATATATATATATATATATATGTATAATTCCCAAACAAGTGAGGGAACAGATGGGGTAAGGATCCTCACTTCGTAGTATTTACTTTTTTAAAAAATAGCTCAATACAAATTTTCATCATAAGTTATCTACAATCGCCCAAAGAGGAACCATTATAGTTCCGAAACATGAAAGTTTTTGTGTAGCGATTTAAAATGTTTTATTGTAATCTATTAAAATAAAAATATTATAATATATATATGCGTTTGCTTGTGTGTGTGTGTGTGTGTGTGTGTGTGTGTGTGTGTGTGTGTGTGTGTGTGTGTGTGTGTGTGTGTGTGTGTGTGTGTGTTTTGTCGTGGTCCATAAATAAGTAAAAATGAATTAGAGTTTCAAAAATAATTATAATAAAATCATAACAATTATAACTATTGTTAATTCACTGAGAATGAGAATGGATCCCATTTTTCTCTTCTACGCACACAAACACGTGACATTCTCACTATAGGACAGGAGGTTTGTACGGACAGGTGACCAACACGTGTGTCAATGAAAATGTGTGCTCATTTTCCTTTTTCAACCTATAATAGTAACATTTATCTTTTAGCACTCAACAAAGATGCAAGGTAAGAAAACCCCAGATACTTCTAGTATTTTCCAAAATAGATTATCTGCATACTCATTAAACACATCTACAAAAAACATACGGGAAAAACTGTATACCAGTTGCTTATTATTTAGATTACACTTCTGTGGGATGCCGATCCATATTTGATCTACATTTGACACCAAACTTAAATTTTACTTGATATTACTGTCTCTCGTATCTACAGGAGCACATAACATCCAGATAACAAATAAAACTTTTTTGCTATTTAAACTTCTTGTTGATTCTCATTTTCACGAGTATTTTTGCATAAATAAATAAATGTTAGGGAGTTTACAATCTTTCTAAAATCTGAACAATTCCATGTTGTCGTGTCCATAAAAAATAATTATAATGTCAAAAATAATGATAATAAAATAATTATAACAATTATAATAATTATCATTATTCACTCATTCTAAACCGATGAGAATCAACCCTACTTTTCTCCGCTACACACACACACACACGTGACAGTCTCACAGACAGGCAGTTCACACGGACAGTCGTCAACACGTGCGACAACGAAGATTTTGGCTCTTTTTCTTTTTCCGGCCATAATAGTAACGTTTATTTCTTAGAACTCAACAAAAATTCGAGAAAACCTCAGACACTTTTTGTATTTATTAAGTAAATTATCTGGACACTCGTTACACACATCTATAAAAACACACGGGAAAGATTTTATACACTTTACTTATTCTTTATATTCTTCTTCTGTTGGATTCAAATCCATTATTGATCTACATTTGACCGCAAACTCACAATTTTATTCAGTATAACTGTCTCTCATATCTTCAGTACCACATAACAACCAGATAATAAATAATACTCGTTTTGTTATTTCCAGGACTTGCTGTTTCTCAATTTTACGAGTATTTTTTCCATATGTCTTACGAGTATTTTTTCTAAATGTTAAGGGGTTTATAATCTGTGGAAAAGTAAGTGAATCCCTAAAATAATATTTTTAAAAATTGTCTCTTTTTTCCAGATAATCAACAAATTTTAATTAAACTATACATTCATTAAGAAAATCCTTTATTAAATCAATAACAACCACTTTGAAAATTAAAAAGTCAGATGTGCAAAAGTAAGTGAACCCTCATATTTAATATTGTCTGATTGCTCCTTTCGAGCTTAAAATGTCAACTAGTAATTTTGTATATTTTTTAAGAACTTTCTCCCAGTAATGAGGGCCTATTTTTGACCATTCCTATCAGCAAATCTCCCACAATTGCTCGATATTACCTGGATTTCTTGCATGCACAGCCTTCTTTAATTTGAATCACAGATTTTCAATTTGGTTTAGATCAGGACTTTGAATAGGCCACCCCAGAGCTTGAAATTTCTTTGTATGAACCCATTCATTTGTGGATTTGCTTTGATGCTTCAAATCATTGTCCAGTTGAAAGTTAACGCCCCGGCCTAAACACAGATTTTGAACTGTGGATAAGACATTTTCGTTCATAATTGCTCGGTATCTGTCAAGCTATTGTGTCATCAATGCGTACTATTTTGCCTGTTCCAGCTGCAGCAAAGCACACCCAAATCATCATGCTGTAACCCCCAAGTTTAATGATTGGTATCAAATTCTTCTTGTCAAAAGCCTTATTAGGAGTTTGCCAGATATAACATCTATCGTTCCTCAAAAAAGCGCTAGTTTTGTCTCATCTGGCCATAAAATCTTTTGCATTAACGTTTCTAGCTTATTAATATGAGCGTTGGCAGAGTCGAAGCGAGCATGTTTGTTCTGTTTCGTAAGCAGTGGCTTTTATACGCATTCTGCCTTGAAGATCGGCATTGTTCAAATTTTGTCATACTGTAGATGCATGCGCACTGATTGGCCAGTGAGCATTGCAGAAAAGAAAAGGTGACAGCAGCATTTGCTTGGGCTTACTGAACGGGATGTATATTTGATCTTGCTGTTTTTTTTTGTTTTTTTTTTTTGTAGACAGCCTCTTGGTTGTGATGCCGTCATACCAAAGACCTTCCGTTTATAAATAATTTGTTGTACGGTGGAAAATTGCACAACAAATCGTTTTGATAGCTTTGTGTAGCCTTCGCCATCACTATAAGTTTCAACTAGACAACTTTTTAAACCTTCAGAAAGTTCTTTTGATCTTTGCGTATATAGTTTTTAAAATTTAGTCTCGAGCAGCACACTTTTGCTTAGACAATAAGTTATGTTGTTTGACTACAGAATGCACAGCTTACCGAAAAATTGAACCCGTGACATTTTGTTTATATACGTGCATATAAAAATTATTTGCAATGGCACTCATGTAAAACAGAAAATAACAGAGTGTAAATGTAAGGGTTAACTTACATTTGCACAACTTAATGTGTAATTTTTAACGAATATTTTAAATCCAACTTGATAAAAAATTTTGTAAGTGGATCTAGTGTCTTTAATAAAAATTTTTCATAACATATTAGTAGATTATCTGGAAAAAAAGAGAAGATTATTTTAAATAGTATTACGGGGGTTCACTTAATTTTGCACAGCAATATATATATATATATATATATATATATATATATATATATATATATATATATATATATGTATATAAATATATATATATATATATGATGGACTCTCCCGTCGAACTCGATGTATGAGGGTCAGACAGATCAGTTCCCAGAAACTGAAAGGCCGACACCCACAGGATTTGACTATAGTGGTGAAGGCTATGTGCAGTGCCATCCACACTTTTTGAAGGGACGAATACAGGGACCTGGTGCAACGAATGCCACAAGGTCACCAAACGACCCTCCGCAGGTTTTGAATTCAGAGTTGACCTTCTCCTAGACCAGTTGCCATCCAAGTCTGTCCTGCTATTTACCCATAGTTGGAGGGAGAAGAAGAGGATTCACACCTTTCCCAAGGGTGTTAGCACGTAAGTGAATGTAGTAGTTGTAGGATTCGACTGGAATTCAAACTCGGCTCTCCGATTCCTCAGTCCAAGCCGTTATCCATTATTCCACGGTGCCTCCTTTTATTTATTTATTTATTTATTTATTTATTTATATATATATATATATATATATATATATATATATATATGTATATATATATATATATATATATATGTTTGTGTGTGTATATATATATATAGATATAGATATAGATATATATGTGTGTTTGTGTGTGTGTATAGATATAGATATATGTGTGTGTGTGTGTGTATAGATTTATATATATGTGTGTGTGTGTGTGCGTGTGCGTGTGTGAAGATGAAAAATGTGGTTTTAATGTATGCTATATTTATGGCTAAACGTGTTTAATATCAGGGATAGAGCATGTGCCAATATAATACATTTTTCATATCTATCTATCTATCTATCTATCTATCTATCTATCTATATATATATATATATATATATATATATATATATATATATATATATGTATGAATTTGCATGACTATGTGCGTCGTACTTAAAGCAAAACAAAACTGTTAAGATAGAAAAACAACGAAATATGTTGCTGTAATGCAAAGATGCTTCTAAAAGAAGTTTTGATTGAAATGAATATTGACATAAGAATAGAAGGTATCTGAATGGGTTATCTTAAGTGCGTATGATGTAGAAAAATACATATTATGAGGATATAAAGGATGGATAAGATTAATGCTCAACTGGAAGAGATATATAGAGAGAGTTGACATCGTTAAACCTCCAGCTGCGACAGTGGGCGTATGTCGGTAAAGGTGGCTAGACGATTGAAGATAGGTCTTTTGAAGTTACTGATAGCAAAAGCGGCTACCTGCTGTTTGCGTCTACTGGCGTTTTGAGGTGATGTCTTTTTATTTATATTTCCTTTTAATGTCCAGCTTTTCGGGACTTTAAAATGACAAGATCAAATTTGTTGCACTTGAATGCGTAATTTTGTGAATTTTCGAAGGTTGTGTATTCTGTATTTTCTCTACGCTCTCTCTCTGCGTCGTCATACACAGTCTTTTGCACAGTTGTGAGTAGAATACCATTCCTACCCAGCAGTCTTTCATTTTGAAACTTGTTATGAGTCAATTTGAATATGTACTGATTATATGATTAAAAATTTCATCGTATCAATTTTGGCTTCGATACATGCACTAAACCAGTTCTCTTTCAAAGCGTAACGTTATCGTTGGATAGACTAATAAAAAATGAACTAAATCTCTCGTATATAAAATTATTGTTCACTCAACTACATACTTCCTCAATTATTATTGGTGTGTGGGTAGGTGGGTGTTTTGGGGGGATTTCTCTGAACGTAAATTCTTTTGACGAGGATATAAAATATTATCTACCACTTCCATCGTGGATGGGGCGCTTTTAATCCGTCTGATGTTATTATGCAAATCCCATTATTGATCAATTTTCGATGGCTTTATTACCTTATTATTGAAATAAATGTGATTTTCTGCTTCTGTATAATAACTTTCAACCTGCAGTTTTTATAATAGATATCCAATAACTTTATTAAAACATATTGAAGATGACTAAAATATTTAATTCAAGCTTTGCATTGACGTCAAATTTAATCGTTAAAAATTGGACAAAAATGTATCAAGGGAAAGTCCGAGTTATTGAGCTTTATGTGATTCGCATAATAAATTCATATATATATATATATATATATATATATATATATATATATATATATATATATATATATATATACTCGACTCACCCCTAGGAAACCGACAGCCCGACAACAGCACATGAGATTTGATAATAGTGGTGGAGGTTTCGTGTAGGACCATCCAAACTTTTTAAAGGGCCAAATACAGAAACCTGGTGCACTAAGTGCCACAAGGCCCACAAGCGACCCACCGCAGGTTTTGAATTCAGAGTTGTCCTTCTCCTAGACAAGTTGCCATCCAACGCTATACAACCCAGTCTGCCCTGCTATTTACCCATAGCTGGAGGGAGAAGAAGAGGATTCACACCTTTCCCAAGGGTATTAGCTCGGCTCACTGATTCCGCAATCCAAGCCGTTATCCATTGCTCCACCGTGCTTATACATATTTGTAATCCGGTTGTCCTTTGCTTAGAGTGATTGACCGACAATTTACATATTGGCGGCAGACACAGACATCAAGTGAAGGAACCTGATGTCTAGGAGGAAATTGTCCAGATTAACACGCTATTGCACCTAGCTTCTCTGACGGTCTGATGTAACGGAAATCTACCTTGGCATCATCTGGAGTGGACTCGAAACATATGGTGCTTCCTGTCGTGATATCAGACACCACTCAAGTATCCTCTGCGCGACAATGACCCTTTTATTTTGTTTTCCAGTGTTTTTGTTTTCTTCTGTAGGTTATCTGTTCTCTTTCTGTTTTTAAATCAAGATCGAGTAAGGTAAGGCAACTGAATTGTCTGCGATAGGTGTTATTTTCCCCAACAACACACGTTGTTACATAAACAAAGCATTAACCGCTTATGCCATTCTCGTATATAGATGTTATGGCTGTCGAAAACTTATAGCAGTAAAAATTCCTCCCAGCCAATGAAGCATATAGGTTTTGCAGAGAACCTTCCTTCGAATATTCTGAACTGTCATTGCAGAAGCACAAGGCGCTGTACTATATAATAGAAACCACATCAAACGAAGACTTTCAACAGCGGCAACAACTAAAATGGATAGCTCATGTAACTCAAATAGAAGATATCATCCAAATGTTGATATTCCACACTACTTCGAACAGAAGGTTAGGAAGGAAAGCCCGCATGAATATTGGAAGAACCAATAACAGTTACTGAACTTGCGGAGCCTGTATTCCGGAAATATTTTTAAAGAAATAAATGTTGTTACATACCGTACCTATAAAGACGAATGTGTATATCCCAATCATCAAAAATACGTTGGACACTATTGTAAGTGGAAGCAATCTGCTATCTACGCGGGCAGTATGAGCTGTCAGCGTGTGAAGCTCGTCTCGTCCGGAGAGAAAGACAGATGGCCGATCCCACGTATGCGGGGTCTACAGGAAACTTTTGTCCGAGCCCAAGAAATCGGTATTCCCCACATTAAATTTGGGCTTGTGCCGCATCATACCTAGAGGCAGGTAAATATCGTAAGCTACTGTCTAAGTAGTCCACCGCTAGCAGTGGTTTACCTACTTGATGCCGCTGGCGAGTATTTTATTATGTTGATGTTGCCATTTTCTTTCCAACTACCGTTTTGGTTATTCCTCATTCAGTAACCTTTTCCAAGTTACAAAAGATTTTATAAATTTCCACTGACAGTAACACTAGATGTTCGGTCAATTGATGTCGACCATTTCAATGTAAAGAAACGTTTAATATTGCCCTACACTCTCCAGAACGCTTCACAATGTGCTAGATGATTTAATTAATGGCGTTTTGTTGATTATTTAAATTCTTTTTTCTATTTGCAAATATTTAAACAATTTTTTCAAGACTTTTCAGCATTTCTTAGTGTACTGATAATATTAAGTAAGCGGTCATTTTGTTTGGTTATAATTTCTCACCGGACTAACTAGGTTTTTGCTATTTTCACATCTTTTGCTATCAGTCTCAATCTATCGGCTGCAGGACCCGCCATATTCACGAGCTTTTTCTTGTAAATTGTGACTGGATGGAGTTACCTGTTTGATATCTCCAATGGTTCCAATATTTATTTGTCAACATTTATTTTTATTGAATATTACTTCTCATAAAATGTGCTATCGAAATTGACGAAATGATTTTAGCTTTCCATTATTTCGCAATATTTAATTGTCGAAGTTTTCTTAAAGCACGATGAAGAAAATCGAATTTTGAATTACATAGCTTATGGGGAAATACTGATATAAGAATAACGGTGGGTGCCATAATTCTTATCGTAAATCCAAACGCTACAGGCTTTAGTTAAACAAAACAAGATTTGGAAAAAAGATAATTCATACAGTGTTTTAAACATATAAATGTATGTTGTTAGACACCTGGTTGGTTTATAGAAATGTCAACACATTTGTAGATGAATAATGCTTTATATGCAAATAGGTGTAATCTTGCGTGGGAGTTTCTGTAATTCTTATATCCTTGTGTTATCTTTTTTATTGAATGTGTTAACTCAAAATATGAAGCATATCTTTAAAACACTGAATTGTTCAGCTGTATGTTTCATTCTTAAAAAAAACCGCATACATTACTTTTAATAAAACGTAACATTATCGAAAGAAGAACGCGTGGTCTTCTCAGATTTTCTTGGCGTTTTCGAAGTGAGTTTCGTACAAAGAAACAAACTATGGACAAACATAATCGCCGTTGTTTTTTTTGGATTAAACTCCACAAAAACACAATTACAGGTGCGAAAAAAGATCATAGGTACTGTGTTCTGAGCGCCTACGCTTTCTGGAAGATAGCGTTCAATTTAAATAATGACTTCGGTAGCCAGCGCTTAAATTCACCTGGTATGTTCATTAATCTTTGAAGCATTTATGATGGATCATGTTGAAGATTCTTAGTGGAATTGCTGTTATAACCTGGGGAAGGTTACTGATTTGAATAATCACACGAAGCTTGGTAATGAACGATATTACTTAGGACAAGAACAACGCATATAAGATTCGCCAGCGGCGTGTAAAAGTAGGTAACTGCTAGAAGAGAGTCAAGTGAATTCCACAATAAATTTCAAACTGCAGGATATCTCCCAACCACGCCAGGTGGTCAGATGTGGCATAAGGTCGAATTTAATGTAAGGTATCGATCATTTAGGCTCGGACAAAATTTCCCCGTTGACCCCGTATAAAACTGGGTCGGGTAGCTGTTTCCGAACCCCAGACTCTGCTCTTTGACATAGCCTCGACTGGGGACCATCTCTGCCCGGAAGCAGTGAGTTTGACTAGCACTGCTGGAGAAGAATCTCTAACTTCAGGGTATCTACCCATCCAGGCGATCATATTTGGCACAAAGCTGAATTTAGTGTGGGGTATCCGAGCCCGTAGGCTCGGCCAAATATTCCCTTTAGACTCTGTATAAAACGGGGTCGGGTAGCTGTCTCCGGAGAGGAGATTCTGCCCTTCGGCGTAGCCTCGTCTGGGGAACATCTCTGTGTGATTTTTCACTGGAAACAAATCTCCAACTGCAGAATGGAAACAACTGCTGGAAACAAATCTCCAACTGCAGAATGGAAACAACTGCTGGAAACAAATCTCCAACTGCAGAATGGAAACAACTGCTGGAAACAAATCTCCAACTGCAGAATATCTACCAACCGCCTGACGCGGTCAGATGTGGCACAAGGCCGAATTTAATGTGGGGTGCGAAGCTCGTAGGCTCAGCCAAACATTCCCCATAGAACTGTATAAAACGGGGTTAGGTAGCTGATACCCGAGACGAGAATCTGCCTTTCGACATAGCCTCGTCTGGGTATCCTCTCTTCTCGGTGGCAGAGAATTTGACCAGCACTGCTAGAGACGAATCTCTGACTGCAGAGCAAAAAACAGTATTTACTACTGTAGTTATGTGAATGGGGACATACCCATTATCGTCCGTAGATAGGCTACCATAATTGCACAGACAATAAACGCACAGGTATCTTTATGCATATGACAAATTTTTGAACAGCCAGATCAAACCGAAAATGGAATACTCTTCCCACATTGGGGCAAGAGCTGCTCAGAACTCACTTTCCAGTCTTGATAGTGTTAAAAGCATCTCCGAGTCCTTGTGGGAGATGAATTATTTTTCAGACTTCAAACTTTCTCTGACAGGCGAGATGTGGTGAGACTCTCACTGTTCTATCGGTAATACCATGTAAAGAGCTCGGACGAACTGTATCTCTGGATTCCACCAGGTCAGACCTTCTAGGCTAGGAACCGCCATACAACTTATATCACAAAAATTCCCTCCGTGTTCCATCTACAAGAATTAAGTTCCACTCAACCAGCTTCTTACCGCTAATCCTAACCCCGGCCTGATTTGGTTCTTATAAATGTAGAAGATAGCATGAGGGGTCAGGTAATTACTGAGGTAGTACTGGGAGTCGATCATTTTACCTGCATCTTTAGCAATGAATTGTATATACGAATTCCACTTGAGGTAAGGTGTGAGTGAAGCCGAGTCTCGGCACAGGACTCCTAGAGAGGACATCCGTACATAGTGACTGACGGTAGTTCGGAGACAGATCGGCGGAGGTCCTTGCTTGGAGTTGTACAGATTAAAAAAAAAAGGTACGGACACTTTATATGCCAAGCATATTTTTTATATTTTTTGCGAGATTTTTTTTGCTTCTTTTCAATTGGCACACACAAATAATATTTTGGTTTTATTTACATCTTATGCTCCCGCAGGCACACACGCACACATGCTCCCATGAATTTCTATCTCTCTCACTCATAAACACACACTCTCACTCTCCACCTCTTCTCCCTCTCTATTCTAGACTACTCCCAACTCCTACTACAATGTTAGAACGAGGGAAATGAGAGACGTGGCCTTGTTGAAAAGTGATTTACATAATTAACTATAAATCTGGCAGCTGTATTTAATAACAGTTAAAAAGGAAATTGTCCGTAACAGACACTGATTTGATGATGGCGATTTTTTTGGGGGTGGGGAAGCACCTAGATGGTGAAATGGTTGGTAAGTTTGTCTCGCTAGAACAATTACGACTGAGTATTGAGTTTAATCCTCACTGGGTGCCCCATATTTTCGGCCTTGTGCCACATCTAAGCTACGCTTGGAAAATAACTCGGGCACCTCGAAGCCGTGTAATGGTCAGTAATCGTGTCTCGCTAGAACAATTACGACTGAGTAGTGAGTTCGATCCTCACTGGCTGCCCCCTGCTTTCGAGCTTGTTCCACATCTAAGCTGTGCTTAGAAAGTCATTTGAAGATGGCGATTGTCTAAGCGTAGCGTAGATGTGGAACAAGGACGAATGTCTGGGCACCCAGTGAGAATCGAACACAGTATTTCGAACAGAACACAGTAAATAGCGTGATATGATTGCGCAAGTTTGGACACTGCGACGCGGTTTAACTACGTTGGAGTGACCAGATGTTGACTGGTTGATGCTTGTCTAAAAGCTATATAAAGTTTCCCGATTTTACGTGTCTATCAGAAATGAACTTGAAGAACCTGTAGGAACGGAAACAAAAACACACACGAGGCAAAAAGTCGCCTTAAGATATTTTAATTCAAGTGATTATCATTAGGGAAGCTAACAAAATCATTTTCCATTACCGATTTAATTATTACCTTATTTTGTTTGCAAAGTTAAACACGTGACCAAAAGTGATATATAAAAACCTTTACAATAGAACACATAAATGATTTACAAACAAACTAACCACATACACACACGTATACATACATATATATATATACACACATATGATGATGGACTCTCGCGTCGTATTCGACGTATGAGGGTTAAGCAGCTCAGTACCTAGGAACCGCCAGCCCAACACGAGCACATGAGATTTGATTATAGCGGTGAAGGTTTTGTGCAGAACCAACTACACTTTTTGAAGAGCCGAATACAGAGACCTTTGCACCGTGTGCCACAAAGTCCCCAAACGTCCCTAAGCAGGTTTTGAATTCAGAGTTTTCCTTCTCCTAAACCAGTTGTCACCCAATGCTATAGAAGCCAGACTGTCCTGCTATTTACCAATAGCTAAAGGGAAAAGACGAGGATTAATACCTGTCCCTAGGTTATTAGCACGTAAGTGAATGTAATGGATGGGACTGAAATTCGAACCCGGCTCACTGATTCCTCAACCATCTACCCGCTACTCAACCGGTCCTCCTTAATATGATGACAGTTTCTTTTCTGGCTTGTGGAGCTTACATCCGGCTACGTGCTTTCCAGTCAAGCTTAACCTGCAAAAATTTAAATGAAATGTCAATCGTTATCTACTGTCCTCCGCAGTCATCATTTCTCTTTCTACACATTGATAATGTTTCAGTTCCTAATTACTCCACACCCTGTAACCCCTGTGCTTGGAGCGATACCGATTAATATATATATATATATATATATATATATATATATATATACAGTGTAACCCGGATATAAGAGAGTTGTCGGGACCGGAGAAGAAGTATCTTATATCCGGGTTTCTCTTATATCAGGGTTTGGTCTATTATATATACATTAACACAGGCTCTAATTTGGGACAAGAGAAGATCTATCTTATATCCTGGTTTCTCTTATATCCGGGTCTCTTATATCCGGGTTACACTATATATTTATATATATATATGTATATATAGAATATGAATATATATATATATATATATATATATATATATATATATATATATATATATATATATATGTGTGTGTGTGTGTGTGTGTGTGTGTGTGTGTGTGTGTGTAGGTGTGCGTGTGTGTGTGTGTGTGTGTTCAAGTATAATATCTGAACCTAATTATGACACTGCGGGTCATAATTTATTTATGATCCCCACCATCATAATTTAGTTAACATATTATATATGTGAATTAATATATTAATATTATATATTAGAACTAAATATATTAATATTATATATTAGAACTAAATATATTAATATTATATATTAGAATATGTATAATTTATGCATATTCGACTCTGGGGAATAACGAAATCTCCTTTTCGTTTAGAATTTTGTTTAAATTTTAATCGCGCTAATATTTTTATTTATGAGTTCTCTTTCTGTTCATTTTGGATGCTTATCTGCTTCTATTCGAAACATCTGCTGCACTTTAGCAAGATAGTTCGTATATATATATATATATATATATATATATATATATATATATATGAAGAAATATAATCTTAAGATGTGCTATATTTATGGGATGAAGTGCTCAATATCAGTGATAGAGCATGTGTAAATATAAAAGTCTACATAGAAGCCAACACTTAGAGGCGACAGTCTGTTTCATGCTAGATGCAATCGTCAGGCCACGACGATTGCATCTAGCATGAAACAGCCTGTCGCCTGTTAGTGTTATCTTCTATGTTCACTTGTATATTTTTATATCTATCTATCTATCTATACATACATACATGTAAAAAAATTATTTTGAATTTACGGTGTTAATGCTTAACACATTCATATATATGCAGCCACTGAAGATGAGATTGAAAGTACTTGGGAAAATAAAAATTAATTGTTCTACACCCACCTTTAATTTATTTTAATTTAATTTATTGCGTCGAGATTATTTAACCAAACACAGACACATACACGCAGACGCACACACACACACAAACACACACACACACACATATATATATATATATATATATATATATATATAGTTGCCTGACGATTGCACTAGCATGAAACAGACTGTCGCCTCTAAGTGTTGACTTCTATGTTCACTTTTATATTTACACACGCTCTATCTCTGATATTGAGCACTTTATCCCATAAATATAGCACACTTTAAGACTATATTTCTTTATATATATATATATATATATATATATATATATATATATATATATATATATATATATATATATCAATTATTTAGTGCGTATTCAATTTATCTAACGTAAATCATTCATACGAAAAACAAATACTGAAGCTAATTATATGGCAAGAATCACTCTCGCAAACAATATTTAATAATATAATTAGCTTCAGTATTTGTTTTTCGTATGAATGATTTACGTTACATATATATATATATATATATATATATATATATATATATATATATATATATATATATATATATATATATATATCCGTGTGTGTGTGTGTGTGTGTGTGTGTGTTTGTGCCTGCGCGAGTACACAGGCAAGAAGTCATATTCTATATTTCGGGGGATGATAAACAGTGTTTGTTCGAATGGTGCGTCGTACGATCATTTGGCTTCAAGCTGCGCAGAAAATCTTGAGAATATCTCTCTGCTGTCGTAGTACGTGTGAAGTTCTTCCGCTTCAGTTTTTACACGATATTTCTTGTTCATTTCCAGTACCCCTCGTTTCCTAGTGGCATTATCTCCTTATTTGTGGCGAAAGGATAAAAGAATAACATTATGGACGTAGGGATAGGAAATTTGGGTTAAGTATATTTTTATTTTTCATGCTCGATTTAACAAAAAGTTGAAAAATTCTCAGCAGAAAGCAAGTAAAAAAATTAAATAGAATTTGATATTTGATTACATTATTGAAGATGTACTTGTAGGAGAGTTACCAATCTCTCTCTCTCTCACTCTGTCTCTGTTTCTGTCTCTCTCTCTCTCTCTCTCTCTATATATATATATATATATATATATATATATATATATATATATATATATGTTTAAACACCGATCTGACGACGAAACTCATCAGCTAAGTTTTTTCTTTTTTTTTATACAAATATATGTATATATATATATATATATATATATATATATATATATATATATATTATTGTCATCCACAGACAGACTGTTTCGCTGTATCACAGCTCATCAGTTTGGGTAGACGTCCGGTGGCCTCTAGCCAGGATCGAAACGTGACTGAATTATATATATATATATATATATATATATATATATATATATATATATATATATATATATATATATATGTAGCTGGATTGATGTGAGTTTGACACCCTGGGTTTCACGCTTTTGCACATATATAATATATTAATAATAATAGTACCGTGCATATATAATATATAAATAATATAAATATATATAATGAATTGCATATATATATATATATATATATATATATATATATATATATATATATATTAACTGTATAACTTGCTTGAAAAACGTAGGATGACTCAACTTGTAGACACCTGAGGACAAATTGATACCCAAGGAAAAAATTGGAAGTTAAAAAAGAAAGAACTAAATACATCAGTACAAGGCGAAGAAAATCCTCAAGTGTCTTAAATCCTTAGTCCAAAGAAAAAAAACCAAGAGAGTATAAAGACAACGGAGAGGGCTTAATACACTAAGTAGAGAGGTATATATATATATATATATATATATATATATATATATATATATATATATATATATATATATGCGTGTGTGTGCGTGTGGAATAGATAGGTTAATAATATAATGTACTAACGAAAAGAAACCTGTATATACATTACGATAAATATTTATTAAATATCAACCATTCGGTAAAAATGAAGCAATGAGAAATATTTTAACCTCGGAATTTTAGGACACGCGTGTGTCCTTTATGGAGGATCCGAAGAACAATGGATGTCTTTCTAGGTTCGGTATTTTTCGGTGGAAATCGTTTCATGAGCAAAACCAGATCTCTGTCCAATCACTTAAAGCTCTTTATATAAATAAACTTAAATTTTGATCAGAAAAATAGTGCTAGGCTGATCTACTGTTACTATTGTGATTCGTTGTGAGTGATATTATAAACATTGGTGATTAGTAGACAGGCTCTGTCAGGGTTGGTTGCTTGTGATATTATCAGAGTAAGGTGGTGAATATTTCCTCCAGATGATGTTCACAGAATTATATGTTGGGGATTTGGAAAGATGTCTCGCGTGTATCAAGTTGCAGAAAAATTGAGAGATCACGTGGTCCAGTGTTGAACGCCAGGAAACTATTGGTAGAATATGTTGTAATGAAAAGGAAGAAAGGGAAAAGTAAAAGGTGGGGACGACTTCCGATTCGTTGACCTAAATTTAAAAAAAAAACAGACAATCAGTCCCTCCTTATTTGTATCTAATGTCACCACAAATGTATTTATACTTTTCTGTTGTCGATTTATGCAACTGACAATAACTCGTATTTATCTGAATCTCACTCCTTAAAACTTTTATTTAATTTCTTTCTTTAAAATATGTTTCCTCTCCTGCACTTTATCCTTTTTTTCATCTTTCTTTACACCTCTCTCTACATCTTTCATACATTTCCTCTCACCCTTGGTTCCCACTCCCACATGTACACTATCATTGATTTTTATTTTTTAAACCCGGATATATATATATATATATATATATATATATATATATATATATATATATATATATATATATATATATGAATTTGTAGGTCTGTAGAATTCTGTCGTGATTACGATCCTAATATAATAAATTATGACCATGATTCTTTTATATTACATTCTTGTTCTGTCTACGACATAAAGCTCCCTCTGGATTATATCCTCTTGGATATATATATATATATATATATATATATATATATATATATATATATATATATTGACCACTAATATTATCTATATATCTATCTATCTCCATATATATATATATATATATATATATATATATATAACGCGGGTGAAGTTTGATAGGATTCCGGATGAGGTTAAATGAATCCTACAGTGCTCAATGTTATGAAACAGAGCTATAAATATATATTCGTGAATATACATAATATCCAACGTCAATAACACGACGACTCAAATTTGCATGAAGCTTATGCAATCTACACACCCACATATATATATATATATATATATATATATATATATATATATATATATATATATATATATATATATAATATTAATTTTACAAACTTTGGGAGCGAGTTCCTCATGCCAACACAATGTCCGCAAATCCTTTATGGTAGATGACACTGTGTTGCCATATAGACTTGTTTACATTTCTCATTCGTGTACATTTGTCGATAGTTTGTCTTTAATGTTTAACGTGTTTTGTTGTGTATTATCTGAGAAATATTTCGTTTAACAATGGCAGGATATTCTTATCTGGTGCAAGAAGATATGATTTTTACGTATGGACGCCCGAATTGTAATGGACACGAGCCGCCAGAGCTTTATCAGATTGCGTTTTTAGACCGAAGACGGCAACATTTGCTGCTGTTTATCTTCGCATAGCTGAGACAGAATCTGTGGCACCACTAACTATGGATTGAGTTCGACCATTTGTACTTTTAACAACGTCTACTCTAAACTTTAAACATAGTAACTCAAAAACGAAGGGGAAATAAAGAAGCTGTAGAAATTAATTTCTTCGTAGAACATCAAGAATTCCTAATGTTTAATGAAATATAACTGGATGAAAAAGCAATTTTATTGAAGTGTCACTAACAGTAATCATTTCGTTGTATACACTGATAAAGGTTATCTAACAGTATTAGAAGAAGTTGTTGACTTTTCAATGAACAACTCTTCGAAATTATTCTGTCAATAATGCTTCAGTTCTTGTCGGTCTTCTAACACATCTGCAATACATTTGTTTACCAAATTTATTGGCATTGCCGATGTATTGAAATTTAGAAATAAAAGGATTGTCAGTAATCAGATTTAAATCACCGGCTGCTGTCAGCACAAATTTATGGACCAAACAGGCGAATTATACGCTTACATATATATATATATATATATATATATATATATATATATATATATATATATATATATATATACACACACATAGATATATATATATGTGTGTGTGTGTGTGTATATAAGAATAATATATATAACAGTATATATATATATATATATATATATATATATTATGTTTATACGTTATTATGTAGATACTATTTATCAAATAAATGCTCTGTTTTAATTAAACGGTAATAATTACATCCGTTCTCCGACAGGAGTCGAACCTGTATTTCTATAAGGAAACCGTCATTTGGCCTGGCGTGCTCTAACATTCAGCTACAGAGAAGCGTCTGGATATTAAAATGCGAATAACTGTTTAAAACACACAATCTTTTACCAGTTTTTATGATCGATCACTCTAGGTCACGAAATGTATCTATTATATAAACAATGACAACATATTATGAAATGGATTAAGTACGACAAATATTTAATATATTTTCTGTTAATCGTTATTGTTATAAATATATTTTATTTAAATAAACGGTCTCTTTTTAATTAAACAGTGCTAATTAATATATATATATATATATATATATATATATATATATATATATATATATGTGTGTATATCTTTATATATATATATATATATATATATATATATATATATATATATATCGACAATGTGGTCAACGGTATGGGATGTCAATCTGTTTCATACATGAAAAACACAATTTGGTGTACTGTACGATTCAGCTACAAAGCGTTTATTTTAACATAAAACTGGGACATCTATTTCAAATAGGTTTATCTACTTCTAATGACGTTTGAATTCCTAAAAATATCGGATTAAAATTAAATCCATTCATATATATATATATATATATATATATATATATATATATATATGTATGGTCAATGTGGTCAATATTGCGTTCAAGCATGAAGCAGAATATTGGCACTCGCTGTTGACTTTAGCGTCGAGTTTTATATTTACACAACACCCATCCCTGTTATTTCGCAACTTTTACCCCCAAACATAACAAACTTTAAAACTATATTTTTATCATATAAAATGTATGATGGGTAAATTGTCGCCATTTTATTTTTTAATTTGTGCATGCGCGATGTTTCTTTTTGATATATATATATATATATGAGGAATTGAATTCCATTTAAATCTATTACATTCACTTACGTGCTTATACCATTAGGAAAGGTATGAATCCTCTTCTCCTCCCCAGCTATGGATAAATAGCAGGACAGAACTTGTTCTATAGAGTCTTGGATGGTAACTGGCCTACCGCAGAAAGAAATGGCATCGAAAGATACATGATCGCTTAAGCGTGTATCACGCATGGCACATAACTGATATATTGCATCTATTACATTTCTGCAACAACAAAACATTAAAAAAAACATGAGTGAAATGAAAAACAAATTTATTACTAATTCTATTAACGCTGTTAAATAAATGTTTAAAACACACAATCTTTTACAATTTTTTATGGTCGATCACTCTTGCTCACGAAATGTATCTATTGTATAAACAATGACAACATATCATGAAATGGATTAAGTCCGATATGTATTAAATATATTTTAATTTCATCCTTGACTTCGATATTGAGAATTCTACCCAGGAGCCTGCTTGCGTTAAATAACTTTATTAGAAAACTACTGAAAACTACTGAAAAACCAACAAGTTTGGCTTCGAAAACAGTCTTCTAAATTACCACACGCACCCTTTCTCTTTCTCTGTCTCTACATTATAGAGGAGCCTGCTTGCGTTAAATAACTTTATTAGAAAACTACTGAAAACTACTGAAAAACCAACAAGTTTGGCTTCGAAAACAGTCTTCTAAATTACCACACGCACCCTTTCTCTTTCTCTGTCTCTACATTATATATATATATATATATATATATATATATATATATATATATATATATATATATGAAAAAATTCTCAGAGTTAACCTGTAGAAAAAGACAATATATATAAACGTAAAAGACAATAGGAAACCTGTAATAGTTGCCGACGCGTTTTTCGTCCGAGGTGGACTTTCTAGGCAAAATGAAATGAATATTAACTAAATATTAATCTATGCCCGGGCTTTGTCCCTATTTCACCTTTCTAAGCAGAATTACTACTCCCCCAATCAAACGTACAGAACAGTGTCAAGAAATCAAAAGAAAATAGTTGAATCCGTCAACACAGCAATAAAAACAATATCTCCACACGTGACAGTAATTGACGTAATTTCAGTTAACTGTATGAAAATAGCATTCTCTAAATTCTCCCAGTTGCTAAAGACATTTTGTTTTGTAATTATTAGTTACTTTTTTTAATAAATTCATTTCGTTTTGCCTTGAAAATGCGTCGGCAACTATTACATTTTTCCTATTGTCTTTTACGTTTATATATATATTAGTTTAGTGGATGCTCATGTTTAGACAGATTCCCTATTTATTTAGAATATTTACTTATAATCTTTCATAGGCGTGAATATTAAAAGGAAAAAAAATGTTTTCTTTAACAAGTTTTCTCCAACATTCAGTCCGGCAGACGAAAATAAAAGAAATATACTATTTAATAAATAAATAAATAAAGGAGGCGTCTTTTTTATCCACTAAAATAACGTTTAAAATGATAAAATCTCTCGGATTAGTAAATAAAATAAAAACTTTACATCATTACTAGATTCATGACTTGTCGATGTAAACTCAACTAGAAATCAATCTCTCATTCCGAGTTACTACAGATTATATCACCTGTACATCCCCATCCGAATATGAACTCTACCGAACAATCAGCTTAATGAGCGACATAACAAAAATCATCATTCGAATTCTGATGAATAATGCGCGTAGGATCAGGCCAGAGATACGACAAGAACAGTGCGGGTTCATCAAAGACGCCGGAACATGATATTTATGCTCAGAATGTTATCAGTAAGAGCAATGTAAACGCAGAAGGACGTGTACCTATATTTTATAGAGTACACAATGGCGTTCGAAAAAGTACACCATAAATTTCTGTTAGAGATGCTCAGAAACACTGAGATATTCGGGAAAGACATTACAATAATAATTAAAAATATTAAACTCAAACAAGTATAGAGTTTAAATATCCGGGAATTATTTTAACAGAGGACGGAAATTGCGACACTGAGATCTATAGTTTCAATATCTTATATCGTTAGTAAAACCCCATTAAACCAGGCTCCAAACTAAATCATGCAACAACGCATTCTGATTGGCTAGAAAATATTTATAAAAATATAAATTACGTGCTTTCAACTACGTCCAGATTGTGCTGACGTAGTTTGTAAACCGAACGTAATCACTATTGCGCCAAATCAATCTGGAGCCTACCACGTGACACATGTTTTTTTTTTATATAAACGACACTTTAACCAACAATCGCTGGTGAGGTGGGCAAACTGTGTGTAACTGACTCTTTTTCAGTAATTTCACGTCTACTTATTATCTCTTAGTTGCGTCTGTCTTTGGGCAGAGTGAGTTCAGGTGCTTCTCTGTAAATGGACAGAGGGGCAACTGAGGAAAATGATACTGAGAGGTGCCCAGCCCTTGGGGAACAGATTCGCGCACGAGGCCGCGCCGTTCCATTGCACCAGAGGGAGGGATCGGTGCTCGCGCCGAGGCCCACGCAACCGACGGTTGCAGGGACTGAGGGGAATTTTTGTTCCTGTTCCGGGTGTACGCGCTCGGGTCCCCACCTAAAAATAGACCTTATGTCACATCTCGTCCTAATGGGAAGACAGAGTAAATACCGTGAGGTGAGCACATTCCAACCCGAAGCTAGACTGCACGTGTCGTCAGTTTCATATTCAGACTAAATGTTAAAATTGCTTTTAACATCAAACGCAGTCTGTAATATATTTTTCAACTAAAGCAAACTAGTTTATAACAAACAAACCAACAGACAAATAACTAATGAAAGGAAGACAACTCAGTAAAACACAAAATATTTCACAAACTCGAACTCATTAAATTTGACATAAACACCATAATATTGTGATATACTTCCTTATTTTCGTACCAATATTTCAACAACATAAAATCATTCTAACCAAAACTTATTTAACACTCCAATCCAAACATAAAAAGACATTTGAACAAATTAAAAGACCTATTCAACATATGTTTGTACGTTATTATTGTTATATAATTAGTTTTATTCATTGTTGAGCCAATACAATAATATCTTTATATTCTCTTGTTAAATTATTTTGTTGCATATGTGATAATATAAATACGTGGTGGTTAAAACACACCTTCTCCCACCTCCAGAACTGAAGATGTATTGGAATGGCCATTTACGCACTGCAAGAGCTAAGCAAAGTATTACGATACAGAAAATTTTCGTTGGAAACAAAGAAATGTGTACTGAACTGTAACGCGATGTCTGTCCTTTTTTATGGCAGAGAATGTTGGGCAATAGATAGTTTATAATTTCATTGCTTCTGTTGAAGAATGGTACACGCGGCCGCTACGATTAATTTATGATAATATTTCAAAATGGAGGCCTCCATAAGAAAATATAATGCCATTTCTGAATAGTAGTCGTTATAAGGACGCCATTATTCCGGCCATTATTATATTTAATATACTAATTAAATCTGATGACGTGGAGTCGTACACAGCGATCTAATATCACCTTTCTAGAAAACCGGAAGGGAATATCTACGGTGCATGTTAAGGTTTTCCGTGAGGATCTTCAGGCAGACATCGTAACTCATTTAAAACGACGGGTAAGAGCTGATGAAATGTTTGTTGACTCGTCTTAGAGATCATACCGGGAAGTTTGTTTTTTTTTCCCAAATTTTCGGTAATGTTTTTTAGCGATGGGCTACTCTGAATATAACATCATCTGAAACCAAAACTCTTTTTGCTTTGTGACGCACGTATCACTAAAAAAATGCAGGTCTGTAATAGTCTGAGTGTTTCAGTAGCTCTGATTCGGACAGTTTGCTCAATATTTCAAAAATAGCAATAATCACAGAACCGTTCCAATACATTGTGTAATACTAGGGTCATTCAATAAATAAGATGAATTTTTCGGTATAAGGACTTCTAATACAGATAGAAGCTTACTTTTTTTTATTTTTCAACGTAGTCTCCCACCACTGTCACACACTTTTAGCATCTGTGCACAAGCTTCCGTATTCCCTCAGCGTAAAAATCTTTGGACTGATGTCTCAGCCAGTCGCTCACAACACTTTTAACTTCATCGTCACTTTTAAACTTTGTGCCTCTCGTGAACGCTTTCAAAGGACCAAACAGGTGAAAGTCTGAAGGGGCAAGGTCTGGGCTGTAAGGGGGATGAGGGAGCAGTTCCCAGCTCATTGATGGTCTGCACCGTTTGGGCTGCTGTGCTGTTTGTGCTCTGCAGTAAGCATCTTTGGCACCCACCGGCAGCTGACCTTGTGTGATGTCCCAACAGATAAGCTCAAAGCCCTTGCAATTTCATCCACTGTCACCCTTCTGTCAGACTGAATGAGGTCATTGGCTGATTCGATCACCTAAGGAGACCTCACTTCTGTAGGCCTTCATCCTCAACACTGCTCCGTCCTTCTTTAAACAATTTATCCCACTTGTAGACATTTTTTGGCTGAAACATGTGGCACCATACACAGTTGACATTCTCCTATGAACTTGATACTGACCGCTGTTCAATCCTGGAGCATGCTTCTTGGTCGGCCATCTTTGTTAATCGCCAAAACTCTGAAAGTGTTTTTTTTAATCTGCAAAAGAAATGAAATCCATGTGAAAAAGAAGTAAAGCAAAAACATTTTTTTAAAAAGTAAGCTTCTATTCGTATTAGAAATCCTTATACCGAAAAATTCATCTTATTTATTGAATCACCCTCGTACAAACATTGTGTAATAGAAGAATAACAGAGAGCACGAGGTTTATTGATAAACCAACTCAGCTGAACGGTACAATCCAATCACAGGATTCCCATACGGTCAGTAACTACTCGCAAGATGGTGTCGATATAGAAATCTATACAGTATCAGACCCACTGTATATGCATACATTAATATATATATATATATATATATATATATATATATATATATGGGGGGGATGGCGCATATACGCAAACATAAATATGCACTCATATACACACGCGATGGGCAGACGTAAACACATACAAAAATTACACGCACATAAGGAAGGAAAGTGAAACTAATACTAATAAAAAAGCGACTTTATCAAGTCAAGTTTAAAAACGAAATGTTTTTTATTTATTATTATTCTGAGAAATTAAAAATGTTAAAATCTTATAAACAAATTCTTAGTAAAAAAAAAGTTGCCAATATCCAGAAGGAGGCTTACACAGGAACGGTCCCTTTTTAACATTTTGAATTTTAATGTAACTGGAAAACATTCCGCTTTGAAACTTGCCTTGATAAAGTCGGATTGACGAAAGCATCTGCAATTGTCTTCTTTTTATCTATCCCTCTATGTATCTATCTATCTATCTATCTATCTAAATATGTTTTTTTTAATGTGTTATTGATAACGGATACAGACTTTTGGAGCGTGCAGTCGAAAACCCGAAGGTTGAATTTCTTTTTAAATTTAAGAGAGTGCTTTTTTTTTATTAATATAAAAATTTGAGAATTTTTTTTTTGTAGGAGTTTATTTTTATATTTCGATTCGCATTAAATTTTTTCGTCTCGGTTGCTACCTGAATTTTAACAAAAACAAAATAATTCCCACGCCTGAAGATGACTGAATGTACAGTCGAAAGTTCTTGCGTATTAAAGAAAGAACTTATGCAGCTTATAATTTTTAAATAAAAGGATCATAACATTCATCGAGTGATTGGTAGGTTAATATATCCTTAAAATTTTGTTAGCGAAGGGATTTCGCCATTTTATATCATTAAATTTACTAATCTACATTTTGTATGAATGATTCATTGTAATATAAATTGAACTGCACCAAATATTTGATATATATATATATATATATGTTCGAATAAATAATATTCACTCTACTCTGTATTGAGCACTCTTTTAAGAATAGTATTTTCTTGTTTTGGAATTTATTCCGTATATACCAATCCTATACTTGGTTATATATATATATATATACATATATATATATATATATATATATATATATATATATATATATATATATATATATATATATATATGTATGTGTGTGTGTGTGTGTGTGTGTGTGTGTGTGTGTGTGTGTGTGTGCATTATGGATCAGCGAAGCGTCTGCTAACCCGCATGTTGTACGTGATTGGACTATAAATGCCAGGAGTGTCGCAATGTGTCAAGTTTTATATTATGTGAATACTTGTTGCTGACTGGCGGCACCAACGTCGATACCTGATCAGTACCGAATGGCACACCGTAGTCTTCGGATGTGTTTCGTGAGACAAAACCCGAAATAAAATAAAAAGTATAATAAAAAAATTGTATCAGCAAAACAATTAGTACAATGTGTGTCCTAAAATTAAATTTAATCAGGTTCAATAATTTAAATATTAGGGTAGCGTAATAAAACATGAGTGTGTTATTACGCGACCCTGTGACGCAGAAATACAACGGCGCCTACAAGTAGCGAAAGACAAGTGTTCGGAAATGCTTTTGAAATATCGAATCGAATAGCTGAACAGTTCCTAGCAGATAAAAAAAGAGACTTGAAACCACAGAGATGTACTTCTACGGACGAATTCTGGCAATAATAAGGACGGAAGATGTGAGCAACGTCTCAGTTGTGAGGCAATAGAATCAAATATACGGCTACTTAGAATCAGAAAGATATATTTGACGGAAAATGAAGAAAGATCCCGATAATGTAACACCTACTGAAAGCAAGTGAAACTGGAGTAAATCTTCACCTAATAGCATAGTTGTGTGCAAGCTCAGGTATGAAGAGAACTCAGTTAATTCGATTGCCTGTATAATATCAACTTTTTTCTTTGCAGTACTGAACATCTAAAGTTTCGTAGAAACATCGAAAGAAGAATCGTCAATATTATCGGACCTGACCTGGCATCTGTTTTAGTCACTGTCCCACCGCCGTAACTTAGATTACCTCTGTCTGTTCTCTAAATACTTTCATGGCAATTGTTGTGATAAACATTTGTCCTTACCTGGATTTATGAATTTCATCGTATTGCTAGATTGGCAGTTAGGTTGTTGGGGATGCGCTGAATGAACAAAGATTTTTGCTTGAGTGTTAGAATATATCAGAATTCGCTGCTTAGCCCAATAAGGTTGATTCACGTAGGCGTGTAAAATGGAATGTTCCTGTTGCTAGGGGTGATAAGGTAAATGGACGAGTCCACAAGGTCTCATTATTTCATTGTTGAAAATGCTAGATATAACCGTGTGTCCTCAGCAAATGGATTTTCTCTCTCGCACTTCTCGCTTTTGGGTCTCTCTTCCAGTTTCTGACGTTGCTATGAATGTAAACGTCATCTGTTGCCTGGATTCTTAGTTTTCTCTCTGTTTCTCTGTCTGTCTGTCTGTCTGTCTGTCTGTCTGTCTGTGTCTCTTTAATTTTATTTTTCAGTTCTTCCACGCTCAGTTTTCTTTTGTGTTTTTGTGGCTTCATCGCTTTGCTTTGAGTGAATTGATTAAAAAAATAACTCCTCCCGTCTGGACTTTTGCCATACTATGCCTACTGAAGATCTATAATTTAAAGATATCTCGCGAATAATAAAATCCTTTTCTTTGCTAGGTATAAAATTCTTTAAAAATCAGTAACGTTCATAATTCACTTTTCACCGATTATTGCTCATACTTTAAAATCAATATTTATCCCGATCGATTTTTTTTCCTTATCGTCGATAATACCCCCCCCCCCCACAACCAACACCAGAAAAAAATTCTATCGGTTAAAACGTAACGCAAACGCAGTTTCATATTGAGAACAATAAAGAACTCATAACGAATAAATATCGTTTGGAACTTCATGTCAGTCGTTTCAGAAAATTAATATTCTTTGTGCTTTATTGAATTTAGAAATATTTTAGGTTCTTTTAAACTCATTTACGTATCAATATTATTGAACGATATTTTCTTCTTTTCGGAAGCCTATACACCTTCGAAAATCAATGTTCAAGCGAGATTGACATTTTGAAATTAATTTTTATCTTAGCATTTATAAAAAGGAGATATTCGCGGGAAACAAAATATAAAAATTGTATTATGTAAAAATCAACTATCGCTTTGAAAATTCATATTAAACTATATTATCAGTCAATATTCGTCAGAAAATACAGAAAAGAAAATCATCAAGAATGTTTTTCGTCTCCAAACACAATAGCTTTATGCTCAATGACTCGGTCTTCAACACAAATCTATTTTATTGGATAAATTCTAGTCCTATGCAATGTGCTATATGTTGGGCTGTCATTTTAAACTAAATTAGTGAAAATATTTGTAAAAAAAGAAATCTAATTAACTTAAAACCGACACAAAGGTCTGCCAGATTGGATTCGAACTAGTAAAAGGGACCCAGTGTTACTAAATTTTGAATTGATTTTTTTCTAATTAATCACCCGAAATTATTTTAAGTGTAACTCCATATTTCACAAGTAGCGAAGTAAAAATCTTCGTAAATCTGTGCTTTTAAGTGTAGTTCTATCTGATAACCTTCTCTACAAGAATTATCTGCTGATTATTGTATAATACACAGAGCACACACTCGCATACACACAAACAAACACACATGCGGACATATATATATATATATATATATATATATATATATATATATATATATATATATATATATATATATGTGTGTGTGTGTGTGTGTAGGTGCTTGTGTAAATTGTTTTCAGATAGAGTGGATCTGTAAAGGAACAAAATGAATAAAAAGAGACAAGGGGGAAAACTGTTCTTAGCCGACGCATTTTGACCTTATATGTACAGTGCATATGTCATGCCATAATAATTTAATAACAATTTAAAGAAATATACTGAATATTACTCGCTTATTTTGTGCTAGACTTTGAATTATGACAATTCGTGTCCTCCACATGTTGTGACTGACGTTTCAACCACTTGATGAAGATTTATGAACGTTCTCCAATTTAAAATCATTGATAAACCAATGATATTCTCGCTTTTGTATATAAACACGTGCAACATAATAAATCCTACATATGCTTTAATGAAGTCCCTCTAAAGACAAAACACGTCAGCTGAGAATAGGTTATCCACTTGTATCCTCTTTATATATATATATATATATATATATATATATATATATATATATATATATATATATATATAAAGGAAAGAACAGTGAGATATAAAATCCGGTGTTCTTATAGATATTTTTATTTTTACACAATAGTGCTCAATGTAAATTTAAATTTACAGAGCATTAATAATATAAATTAATAGATTTAAAATATGGTTTTACCGCTACACAGTGATAACCATGTTTCAGAAATGGAAGCTAAAGCCCTTGAATTTAATTTTGTTATTAAACCAAAGACATTAGTTCCATTTCCTCATCAAGCGAATTTTGGAGTAACTTACTTTTTAAAATTTACGGTTGTTAACGGCACTGCAAAGATTCCTAATTGAGGGTTTCCAAGGTTACCGATAAATCCATTCATCTAGACAAGGGGTGGTAGAGGGTTCAATTTTTTAATTTTCGTTGTATCAGTTAATAGTTACATTTGAAAGCGGGGTTATGTTTAGGGAGGGGTAGGGATGTATCTTTTAACAAATTCTGACATCCGCTAAATTCATGTCATCTGGGTTTTTTTCTAACGGCAAAAATTCTTATGGTATTTTTCTATTTGTATATTTAAAGATTTTGCGGGACTGTTTAGGCTAGAATATGTTTTAACCACCTTTCCAAAAAATTATATTTAATACTTAATATACTATACTTCTTTTTAAAACCAAGTAAATGTATTAGAATTACTTACAGTATTTAAAATTATTTATTCTTACCGAGTATAAATAAATATGTATATTGCCAGATTATTTTTTTTAAATTTTTTTTTTATGTAAACTTTATGACAATGACGGTAAAGGTGGCTAAATTATTTCACTAATTCAGTAAACTTTTATTTATAAATTTAGTAATATAAATTTCCCCATGTATGTACAAAGGACATTTAATGTTCAATATTATATTCTAACTTATTAATTTCATTTGACTGTAGGTGTTCACTTGGATTCTTTTCAGTGTTTGAATTGCTTTGAGAGAGGTGTTATGGTTAGAGTACGTTTTATTTAATTACAATTTTAAAAGATGTTTATGTTAGAATCCGTTTTATTTAATTTCAATTTTAAAACATTTTAAAAAATTCTACTTTCACATTTAACTTTTAAATTTAATCGGCTATATTTCTTTATAAACCAAGTAAATGTAATAGAATTACTTACATTATTTAAAATTATTTATTCCCATCAAATAAGAGTATGCATATTATCAGGTAACATTTTTTTTCTTTTTTTTAAATATTATTTAAATATTATTTAAAGAAAACTTTTGACAATGACGACATAAAATAGCTATTTCATTTCTCTGATTCAGTAAATTTTTATTTTTTATAAACTTAGTAATATATAGTTTCTCGTGTATGCATAAAGGACATGGGTCATTTAATGACCTACATATTCTAGCTCTTCTTATTAACTTCCATTTTACTGTAGGTGTTTTATTGGATTCTTTTAGGTGCCAGAAGTACTTCGAGAGATATGTTTAACTTTTATATTTATTTACCCTAAACGAACATTGATGTTGGTTGAACCTCTTTTTGAAATCATGGCTAGTGCAACCTATATAAATTTTTATGTTTTCAGGGTTTTCAATAGAAGATATATTACATTGGTATACTACTGATTCCATGCAACATTTATTTTGTAGAGGACAGTTTTGAGGGTTTCTACAATTACATAATTTTTGTTTACCCTCATTAGTTGTTGTTTGTATTTTTCCATTGTCTACAATTTTTTGGTTCTGGTATAAGTGTTTATTTAAGATATTAGTATTATGTTTCTTAATAATCTTTTCTAGGTTATCAGTACAGCTATAACTTAATTTTAGTGTATTTCTATTGAAAATAGTACTTAGTTTACTTCCACCGGGAAAATGCTTGAGTATTAATGCGAGGAATTTTTGTCCCAATTTGTTTTTTACCATTTGGTTGTATGGGGGTGTATACCAAATTATTTTCCTGCTTCTGTTTTTCCTATGCTTACCATTTTCATTTTTAATATAAGTTAGTTTTAGGTTTTTGTAGCCACTATCTTTTAGAGCTTTATTATAGAAATTAATATGTTCGTCGAAAATCTTGTCATTTGCTGAATTTGGACTAATTCTTTTCCGGATAGATAAACGTATATGTTTAATTATAGATGAGGGGTGATTTGATTTAGGGTGTATATATAAAGGATTCGTATTGAGTTTTTTATAAGGTGTGTATGTATTGTTCTTTAAATCTAATGTTATATCAAGGAAGTTAACTTTTTTTAATTTAGTGCTGACGGTAATTTTTAAATCCATGCTTTTAAATTCTTTATATAATGCCTTTCTAATTTTATCTATTCTGAAGTTAGTAGAATTCCTAATAACCATGAGACCATCGTCCCTGTATAGACCAATGCCAGTTGAATCAATATCACGGTGCGCTGTAAGGTTGTATAAAAAGACCAATGAGATCAGAAGACTCAGCTGAGTCTAGTGATCCCATTGTGATGTCAAAGTGGTCATATGAATTTTTTACCCATTTGCTCACCATTATGAATCAGTACCGATTACTTCGCATTTAAAATAATGTTCTTTTCATCCTCTGTAATATCCGTGTACTGGGTGGCAAAGTCCAACGCATTCAAGAACAGTTCTTTAGATATTGATTGGTAATAATTTTCAATATCGAACTGCATTAGTGTACAGTTGTTTTTGACTTTTATACAGGTAAACCAGTTTATCACGTCTTCGGTATTTATCCAAAGTTTGAGGCCTATTTTATCTTTGATTTGTTTATTTATCCTTTCAAGGATCATTTTACTAATTGTTCCTATATCAGGTCTTGTGGGATTAATTATACTTGTAGTCGGATTTGCCTCGAAATCTGGTTTGTGGTCTTTTAAGGTTATGTAGCATTCTTTTTCATATAATTTACCTACTGTGTCACTGATCTTCAGTTTATCAGTGATTTTTTTACTGCTATATATATATATATATATATATATATATATATATATATATATATATGCTATATATATATATATATATATATATATATATATATATATATATATATGCTATATATATATATATATATATGCTATATATATATATATGCTATATATATATATGCTATATATGCTATATATATATATATATATATATATATATATATATAGCATATATATATATGTGTGTGTGTGCGTGCAGGAATGCAGAAAAATAGGAAAGAACACGTTAGGTAAATAATCCGGTGTTCCTTAGTATTTTTGTCTTTATTTTCAAAAAGACAGTGCTCCATACAGAAGTAGAGCTTATATTATAATATTTTTTGTTTTAAAAATATGATTCTTTCGCTACATAAGAGTTCTCATGTTTCAAATGCGAGAGCCGAGACCCCTAATATAATTTTTGAAATTATGTTGAATTAAGGTGTCTGGTCACGCTTCCTCGTCAAGACTGGCTGACAAACTAGGCAAAAGACTGCAGTTTGATGCATTATTTACAGAGGTTACAATTGACTATCTTCCTTCACCTACACTAGCTGTCAGCCAAGGTAACAGAGCTCAGTCTGACATCTTATTTATAGAGGATTGAATTAAGAGATCAACTTAATTTAGACTGTTTGTCAACAATAGCAAGGGAACGCCATATCCCATATTGCTTACAGGGGTAGAATTAAAAGTTGTTCTTTTGAATTGGTGCATCCAGGTCAGTAGAGCCGAGAATACCCAAACTTACTTTAACCTAACATATTTTTTATATGTAATCTGAATTTGAAACCAAAAGGCAATTTCACATTGCAATACGATAAGCATTGTATATTTATAATTATTTGGCTAACGTGCATATATATATATATATATATATATATATATATATATATATATATATATATATATATATGGTTATTTTAAAAAAATATTATTCCTTCGCTACTTAAGAGTTCTCATGTTTCAAAAACGAGAGCCGAAACCTTCAATATAATTATTAAAATTAATTTGAATTAAGGTATCAAGCCCTGTTTCATCCTCAAGCGAAAATTTAGGAATAACCAAACTTGAAGTTTACGCATCTTTATAAGCGTGTTGGTTCGCAAAATTAATTACTATGGAAACGGCTGGGGCGGCCATTTTGGTTACGTGGTGTAACAGTTAATTCTTATCCATATATCAGTAACCTTCGAAAAGGTCAAGCCGAGGTAGGGTGGGATATCTATTTCAAAGCGGATGATGGCATTCATGTACGCTCACCGTCTGTTCAGTTACGGCGAAAGATAGCTTTCTATGATATGTCTTGAAGTGTCTAGGGAATTTTTGTTTTATTTTATTTTATCTATTTATTTATTAATTTGTTTATTTTTTATTCTTTTTCTTTTTTTTTCCAAATGGCTCTTTCATATATAACCGCGTCGCACTTAACTACAATTTGTTTTTTTGACGACTTCATAAAGGGTTTTTCTATTTAATGATGGTGTTAAGCTTATAAGCCTTTTAATATAACTATGAATTTTTTTTTTCATGTAGGCATAAATAATTGAAAAACACTTTCCTACTAATAGCAGACTAAGCGAGATCTTCAATAAAACACCTTAAAATTAAGCTACAGTTGCACTGAAATCTAGAAAGAATAATAAAAAAACAATAATAAAATTCTTGAAAAACATGCATGCCAAAACAGTATTAATAAAATTAAATTTTCGTAAACTAAAATTAGACAAAAATAATGAAGAATTATGTGATTGTAGAAACCCCGTAGACTGCCCGTTGGAAAATAAATGCCTGATAAAATCTGTGGTATACCAATGCACTATCTCATCCATTGATAGTCCTAATTCTGATAGGATATATATTGCGTCAACGAAGAATGAATTTAAAATTAGATGGAGACAAAACAAAAGCTCACTCAATAATATTAGAAATAGAAATCAGACATCTCCATCAAAATATTTTTGGCATTGTTCTATTTATTATTTTCCATTTTACTTTTGGTGTTTTATTTATTTATTTCAAATGCCAAAAATATTTTGATAGAGATATCTGAAGGTTGAAGTCCACCGTAAAGAAATTCCTGATTTCGGCACTTTCTTCTGCTCTTTTCTTTCATCTCCAAATAAATCTAGCGAAGATAGGGAATAGGTGACGGGAGCAGGTTTTGGTGAAACTTGAAGCTTCTAGTTTTGAACATTCACGTTGGCAGCGAATGTGTTATGGCCTCACACCTAAAGTCCAATGAATATTTGAAGCCAGATCTTACATTCATATCTTGGCAGGCCTGTTTAGGAGTGCTTCTGACTACCTCAATCGAGGAAGGTCCCAGAAATCGTAGACTAAAAATGGGAAGTCGCTACAATTTCCCGACTGGAAAATCACAGCTCGCGGCCACCCATCATTGCGCTCCAAACGATAAGACCCTTAATACTACTAATATGATCTTTGGTACATGGAATGTTAAAACTATTCTCGGCATTGACAACACCGACAGACTAGAAAGACACACAGCGGTAGGAACTGGCTAGTCTCACTGTGGACATGGCAGCCTTGAGTGAACATGGCTTTCAAGAGTAGGAAGAATCGAAGTAACAGGTTCTCCCTATACATTCTTTTGGAAAGGTAAAGGTGAAAGAGAGAGAATAATACAATGAGTTGGTTTGGCTAGTAAAATTTGCATCCTACAAGACCATCACTTAACACAAACTGCCATCAATGAAAGACTTATGAATCTTTGTTTACCGCTTCATAAAGAGAATTACATATCTCACATTTCCGTTTATGCTCCAACTCCTGATAGTGATGAGGAAGCAAAGAATCAGTTTTAACGACAACAAGATTATTGTCAACATACCACCGAAGGACAAACACTTGTTACAAGGACATTTCAATGCAAGAATAGCAAAAGATCATCGCTTATGGGAAAATGTCATCGGTGAAGAATGCGTTGGGAATTGTGACACCAGTGGACAACTGCTATTAGGTCTATACACTGTTTCGACTTCCTATTCGCTTCAAGAACACAGGGATGCACCCTCGATGCAAACACTAGCATCTGATAGATTGTGGCATAACTGGAATTGTTTACCAAGCACTTCATAATAACAGAGAAGCTTGTGCCGTGGCTCTAGATATCTCCAAAGTGTTTGATAGGATTTGGCATGCCGGCCTCCTTCGCAAGCTTCAGGGTTATGGGATTTCAGGTCGATTGTTTGACTTAATAGAATTATTCCTGTGAAACCGTGCATTGACGGTCGTTCTCAGCGGATTCTCCTCCAGTTCCTATCCCACGAACGCAGGTGTTCCCCAAGGCTCGATCCTAGGCCCTACTCTGTTCGTTATCTTCATTAACGATCTTCCTGGTGTCATAGGTTCCCAAGTAGGCATCTGTGCGGGCGACACTACTATTTACTCCTGTCTCAAAAACAAATCTAGTGTCGCTGACAAAACTAACCTGGCCATTTGTCTCGAAAAGGACCTCCAATCGGTTGTGGACTGGGGCATGAATTTGCTGGTTAACTTTAAGCAAAACCGCTCTCTATTACTCACCAGAGAGAACCATCCATGGCTCCCATTAGAATGTCTGACACTCAAATCCACGAGAGCACCTCTTTGCGACTGCTCGGCCTAACAGGGATTCTGACCTTAGATGGAACGAGTACATTGAGTCAATAGCTTTGTCCACCGCAAGGAAAGTAGGCTCCCTGTGCCGCGCCAGGATTTTTTCTCACCGGAGTCGATCCTTCAAATCTACAAATCAACCATTCGCCCCTGCATTGAGTATTGATGGTATATAAAGTTTGGAGACCCTTCTGTTTGTCTCAAGGTCCTCGAAAAAATCCAAACGCGAATTTGCAATGTAATTGGCCCTGATCTGGCATCTCGTCTGCAACCGCTCTCTCACGGACGTACCGTTTCCTCCTTCTGTCTTTTTTTACAAATACTTTCACGGTAAGTGCTCCGATGAGCTGCTTTAGCTCGTTCCCAGATTTCATGAATTTAAGCGTTCAACTAGGTTGGCATCTCGCTCTCACCCCTTCACTGTCGAAACTGTTAAATGTAGCCGTCTCTTCTACTCCAATAGCTTCATGTCCAGCACTTCTTGCCTGTGGGACTCCCTCCTGTTCTCCTGATAGCTATAATCTCCAACTATTCAAATGCAATGTCAATTGACGTCTCCAGATGCCCTGATCTATCCCCTAACCTTCTTTTCATCCTTTCCGCTATCACTCCTCGTTGCTCTCGCTCCAACGCTTTGTAACCCCTTGCGTGCTAGTGGTTTCTCGCCTTGCTTGGGGTGTAATTTGCTTTAAAAAATGCGGCAACAAGACAAAAAGTACGTCCTCGTCACCAAAGTGAGACTTCATGCCGATGACTACAGATACAGATTATCGCCTTGTCTTCGCACTCATTAGAACCACAATTCGTAAAAGAACAAAAGTGCAACATCAACTACACCTTCTCGTAGAAAATGTGACATCCCAAAACCCCAAAACCCTGACACGGCAACCACACCTGAAGTCAAAATGAGTCAAGGAATTAGTTCTAATGTCTTGATGAATAATGAAGAACTATTCGTGATATAGTCTGAGAAGGAGCATATAATGCCATCAGCTTCACTGAAACCAAGAATTAGGATTGATTTGATGAGAACACTATAGAAATTACCACCTTGACTGTAACAAAAACTGAATACTCATCTGTTTCATGAAGAACTAAGATCCAGTCCGACAAAGAAACATTAAAAAAAAGAACTGTAGAACATTTGGTGCCAACAAAATTCAGTCGAACTTCAAGGCTATACAGATGCACATGATCTCAGAAAATTCTATGCCTGAACGAAACAACTATACGAGCATGAACTGGATCCCTTCTAGCAGCTGATAATACAAACATACTGATCTATCCGCAAGGCATACTCCTATGCTGGCATGAAATCTTTTCTCCCTACATAGTATATAAAATCAGAAAGTAGTGTTTCTGATCATACGTTTATATTTCCCATGCATTTTCTTAGGAAATAATAGAGTAGGAATGGCTATCATAATCAACCAAAATCGCGCAAAGGGCTTTTGAGTTATTAAAAATTGATCTCTGGACATATATTGTACAAAACAATCCTAATTTTTCAAAGAAGCGAACTTCACCTCTTAAGTCTCTTTCAATTGCGTTATATAAATACTTACTATTCATTATATAATTGGCAGTCATAAATTTTTAAACGCACACACACACACATACACACACACACACACACACACATATATATATATATATATATATATATGAAGTTTTCAAATTATGTTCTATTAAGATGTCTCAGCCTACGCAATATTAACAATATTCAAACCTTCATTGTCTTCTAAGCCGTTTATTTGTTGAAAGAATGAATAAGATGAGAAGTATTGGACGTGGACAATAGCGGCTTCAAGTCCGACAGGTGCAACAATATCGTCTGCTTCAATCATTTTAGCCAAGTTGAAATGATGTTTCAGCCGAATGAAAATAATACAGAAATATGTCGATTTAGAGACAACATTTAATTTCTGACCAGAAGAAATGAGTTATTTCTGAATTTGAATTTGATCTTATGGTACTCATGACGAAAGACTTCTCATTATGAAGACCGGAAGTCAAATGACGAAAGTAATTTTCTTATTCCTACGGGACTTGAACTATATATGTCTGGACAGTACTTAAAAATTGCCGCTTATGACAATTTACTCATGTTTCGATCAATCAGAAGGAGTTGATAGCTTGACGTATTAATAATAAAATTACGGCTAGAAATCTATGTTCGACATTCATGTTATTGTCCGGGTGATTATTTGCTCAGCCCATGGATTGTTACAATAACAATGCAACCAGTCTTAGATTATTTTAACTTAAAACTAAATAAAAGCCGATATGAAGAGAAACCATGTGTAACCACAACATACAAAGGGAAAGGGCCTGTGAGCCTTTATTACAGTATTCGGAAAACACATTGCAATTGTTGCCACCAGTTAAGCTGACATTACTTTACCAGTATATAGTCTTGATATGTTCTCCTAAGTTGTTTATAGGAAAAAGAATAGTTAAAATTAACTCCGCTTCTGGAAAGAAAAACATTGCAATAGATAATATAATAAACTGCTATATTATATCTAAAAAAAGGCAGGATGTGTGTGTGTGTGTGTGTGTGTGTGTGTGTGTGTGTGTGTGTGTGTGTGTGTGTGTGTGTGTGTGTGTGTGTGTGTGTGCCAAGACCGACTTTGCATTTCCCAACTCCCATCGATAGTGGAAATAATCGATGCTTCTACGGTAGTTTTTATGTAGTTTCCGGCCATTTTCTACTGGCCAGAGTGAGAGCCTATAGCTGGCTGCCATGAATAGGCAGGAAGATTCTACTGGCTAGCGTGAGAGCCAACAGATTAGCAAATCATCAGTACATCGTATTCTCATGACTCACAAATTTCATTTCTTCAATATTCTTCAGTGATAATGCCATCATTTATTGAAATGGTCAAGTAAACCGGCACAATATGCGCTATTGGTTAGAAAAATCCAAACTAGAATGGGGAGGGACATCAGCAGAACAAAACTAGGATCAAGGTCTGGCCTGGAATATTGGAGGAAGAAATCATTGGCCCTTATTTTTTTCAATAATTGTAATGTCACCGGCAAAAATTATTTAGAACTTCTGCAGACATTCTTGTTTGGCTACCTTGAGGATGTTCCCATAAGTCGACGACAAAATATCATTTTTCAGCAAGATGGAGCTCCAACACACTTTGCAAATTGCGTGAGTAACTACTTGAACCAGACCTTTCCTGGGAGATTGATTGGACGGAGAGGTCCCGTGGAGTGGCCACCCCGATCACCAGATCTATACTCGCCTTGATTATTTCCTTTGGGAACATCTCAAATCTGTTGGGTACCAGAATCGTCCACGCACTCTTAATGATTTGAAGGATGCAATATCATCTGAGTGCCAAAAGAGGACCAGTGAAACCCTCAGGAGAGTGAAAAACATTTTGATGAAGAGAACTGATGCTTGTTTTATTGAAAGGGGTACAAAATTTTAGCGTCTATTAGGATTATGATCAATAAAAGCGTTTTTTTCCGAGTTTTTTTTTATGAAAACATTGTTTGTCTGCGACTTCTGGGACACCTTGTATATATGGAAAAATTCAAATTTAAATGCTCGACATGTTAAATTTTGGTTTAAATTTTATTTTGTTTATACATGTAGGGAGCACTTTTTAATACTACACTTTCCTGGTTTATATATATATATATATATATATATATATATATATATATATATATATATATATATATATATATATATGTATATTACGATTCTAATATAATACATTATAACCATGGAATATTAGTGTTTGACCCATTTATATTATATTCTTGCTCTCTCTCCGGGACATTGAGCTCTACCTGGATTCTATCCACTTGGAAATATATATATATATATATATTATAATAAGGTTCACAGGTAAATATTAGTGATCGGGGAAACATCTTCTTTGGAGTCGGTTCCACAAAACAGTGGTTCGCAGAAAGAAGCTGTTTGATTGGAACTTCATTCACACCGATGGAATACGGAGGAAATGTGATCGGTTTGCTACATGTAAGTGCTATGGCGTATACTTGCCATTAAGGTGGGAATTGGCAGAACCATGGAATGTAGTTCGTCCAATCAATTTTCGTGGATGTGGC
>OZ038487.1:98669384-98679384 GCA_964036315.1 Acanthosepion esculentum
TGTAACCCCCTGCGTACTAGTGACTTCCAGCCTTGCTTGGGGTGATATGCTTAAAAATATATATATATATATATAATTATTTATTCGAAAATTATAACAAATGTTATAAAATCACTACAAAAATAGACATTTTATTTCAACACTTCTGGTGTTTTATCATGTGATGGTGTTGAATGTAGAATAAATGGTTTTAAAAGCTTGAAATCAATCAAAGACCCCTCGCTAGGAGAAACGCTGTCTGCTCTTCCTCCAAATCTTCTGTAACCCCTTGCGTGATAGTGGCTTCCAGCCTTGCTTGGGGTGAAAAGCTTAAAAACAAAAAAACAATGACATTTATTGCACCGAAAGGATTTTTCCTCTCTTTGTTTACGAATTTCAGTTACTGATGAAAAGCCTTTTTTTCTGAAAAGTGGGTGTATGAATATTAAGCACCATGCGTATATGACAGCGATGCTCGATAAGGAACAAAGAAAGTAGTGCTAGATTGCTTTGGGAAACCCACACCCTTATATGGTAGTGAATTCTGGACTGATGTGAAGAAAACTAGAAGCAACAGAAATGTGTTCATACAGAAAAGTACCGAGAATTGCATGCAAGGAGCGAGTAAGCAACACGGAATACAGCAAAATGAACACTTATGCAAAGAATCAGGAAGAAAGCTGAAATTACCCGAACACATAATCAGGGAGAAGGGATTCGAAAGCTGAATCCCCACAGGTTATAAATAGAGCAAAAGAAATGAAAGCCATTCGCCACCTACCTGACGAGTTTGTGACAATGAATGATGGACCAGGTGGTCAAAGGTAGAAAAACTGATAAGGGCTATATGAATTATAATGTTTTGGAGAGCCATGATCGCACATATCCTGAAGAGACGTGGGTTTTGGAGAGCCATGTTTGCCCACGTGCTGAAGAGGTGTAGATTTGGTGAGACATGATGGCCTATGTTCTGAAGGGGCGTAGATTTGGAGAGCCATGATGGCCTATGTATTGAAGGGGCGTAGATTTTGGAGAGCCATGATGGCCTATGTCCTAAAGGGGCGTAGATTTTGGCAGGCCATGATGACCCATGTCCTGAAGGGGGGTAGATTTGGAGAGCCATGATGGCCCATGTCCTGAATGGGCGTAGATTTTGGCAGGCCATGATAGTCCATGTGCTGAAGAGGAGTAGATTTTGGAGAGCCATGATGGCCTATGTCTCTCTATATATGTACATATATATATATATATATATATATATATATATATATATATATATATATATATATATATATATATATATATATATGCATATATATAGAGACATATATATATATATACATATATATGTATATTCATATATATACGTTTATACATATATATACACACACACACATATATCTATACTCACACACCCATACAAATATATATATATATATAAATAATCAAACACTTAAAATCACATAGGTAATAATTTTTATTTCTTGAGAACACTAAAATGCCGCAGCTCTCAAGCAGCTGTTTTTTAAAGCTCTCATGTAATAAAAATTATTATATATGTGATTTTAAGTGTTTTATATTCTTTAATTAATAATAATTTAATAATTTTGCTCTGTCCTTTCACATAGCGCTCTCCGTGGATCGATATCGTCCTGGAAATTCCATATGGATTCCCATATTGTATCATTACTATTTCAGGTAAATCGATTGCCATAAAATATTTATTTATATCTGCCATTTCCTAAGCCAACCGCAAGACTGCGTATACCCTGAATATCCATCAGATAGGGTGACTAATATGCTATATTCTGCAACACTTGCACATGAATTCAGATTTCTCCTCTCTCTAAAAAGATATCTCCACCCCCGTATTTACACAGTGGTCAGAGTATCAGAAATAATTCCTATCTCTTAGGCATAAGAGCAAAGCGAACGTAACAACCTCTGTTGAAATTCGAAATCTTCCCGTCCATTCCTACTTCAATGCTGATAATCGTCACGCCACACGCAAAGAATATAGAGTTATTTCTCAGCTGGGGTACTTTGGTTAAAACCGACAAGGTGTGTGTAATCTTTCTCGTCTATGTCGAACTTAACAGCCTCACATTTACTTTAAATAGATGCTGTGTCCTAATAACCGACCGACGTTATATTTCAGTTATGTCACTGAGTTCGTTGCTCTCTTTCTTTCTCTCTCTTTTTTCTCTGTCTCTCTTTATTTCTCTCACTCTCTCTCTCTCTTTTCTGTTTCTCTCTATCTCTATCTCTCCAACTGTCTCTATATCTCTCTTCTTTTTTTCTGCTTCTTTCTAATTTTGGGCGCAGTTTTCGTTCTTCCACATGAACTCGATCTACAAAAGGTTTCATATTTTATCTCCATCCCTTTATCCTTCTTGGCGCCAAATTCACCAAATTTCTTAAAGCTTCATAATTCCAAGATGACCACAAGAAGATATACAAAATTATTGTAATAAATCTAACCATTGTTTATATTTTATTTCATTTTTTTTAGTTGGATGCTACAAACTATATTTTTAACCCTGAAACACTAAACATGGGTATATAGTACCCAGCGGAAATTTCCCTATTTTTAATTACAATTTTCAATACCTGATTTTCTTACCTAAATAATATGTTTTTCAGTTCCTATTAATATTAACTCAAAGTACAAAGTTTGAAGTGCTTGCATGTAAAATATTTCAAATACAGATTTATATTTAATATTTTTTTATATTTTCAAAATCGGGTATGAACACAAAACGATCAGCTTTAAAAAAGGACTCGTAACTGGAAAAACCGAATGAAAAAAAGAATGTTAACAACAAATAATTTTTCACACCCAACCCAGTTCTGCGGAATCAGAATCAACGTTGAGTTTAAGCAACATGGTTAGTATTGGTGTAACTTTAATTGATGGCGTATATTGACATCTACAAGGCACAAAGTTAATATACTTTCATAAGGAATGGAGTATTGCTGTCATATATGGGCTGGAGAATTACTTTCCAATTTTGGTAAACTTCAAAATCATCTTCGCGGTCTTTCGGGTATTGAATAATTTTCTACTTTACAATCGGTCCCCCACAGTGGAAACCTCGCAAGTACCGCTATCGCTATTTTCTGACGAGCTACATTTCTTCTACAAGTTCAGACATTCACAGCAAAGACCTGCCATGCCATGTACACTGAGATGAATAACCCCCTTTCCCTTTGCAACCGATTAGTTAGAAAGAAGTTCCATTCGGAGAGCGTCTTCCCAAGAACTGCTACTTTATGTAATGCTTCTAATTCTTCGTTAGATAATAAGGATTACTTTGTAATAGTTCCATTGAGACAGCCTCTTTCCAAAAACCGCTGCTATATGGAATGACTCTAAATCTAAGTTAAATAATAAAGATCATCCCTAACCTGATCACCTACATCTCACGGGGCATAAACTTTGTAATACTTCTACTCGGGCAGATTTTTCAGAAGAATTGCAGTTTTGTGGGACAGATTCCTACAAAAGAACAATTCCTTGATTTTTAATTTTAACATTGCAACGTCTAATGTACCACTTAATATAATAAGTATTGCATTTTAGTTCATAATAATTAAATATACCAAAAATGATTAAATCATACTAGAGACCGCTTTAAGATGAAAAATGAAAAAAAATATAAATCCCCAAATTAACCCATTGTTGGATACATATACCTCTCTGTATTATTTGATTGTATCTTATGAATATATTTTTAACCGTCGATGATGACACAAGACGGACCACAAAAATTAAGAAGTCAACAACAACCTGTCTGCACTTGGACCAATGGAAGAAAAACAGAACTGTTGAGCTTACGTTCCCTGTATTTATACTGCTATCTATATTGCCAGAACGTTCAAGAAATTCTTGAAACTTTTAGAAACTTGAGACTTCTAGGAATTTCACCTTCAGTAACTCAGCGCTGAATCTGTCTCTCATGTAATGGAAAATCGGTAGGTTTCGAGGCATCGATTATTCAGGTCGCAAAAGCAAAGTTTGAAAGGAATAATAGTAATTTGCTTTGCTTTCAAGATACAAGTAAGTAGGAAATCATACTGGCTCACAAAAGACAAAGAAAGTCAAACTTTTGTTACACAGCATAATTTAGCATCCAAATAATCAAACACTTTGCCTGTTCAATGCACCAGTCAGAACGATCTGGATGCGCTATATGCCTCATCAGGGAAAGTTCTTTTGAGATGTGACCCTGAGCAGTTTGATGTCATGCATCTACTTATTCTGTGTACCATGTGGCTTCAGGGCGTGGGCGATAAATAGATCTTCATAATCTCCTGTAGAGCAACCTCTGTCTTTCCATTCTCCCTCCAAGCCCCTGACACGCCATTCATTTTCACAAACATACTAGGTAGGGAGCGGGCTGTTTCCACTTCTCCGTCTTAACTTACAATATGACCTGCGAGTGTCAATTTCGTCAATCCCTCATTCCTAATTAGTCAAAATCTGAAACTTTATTTCACTCATAGTGGAAGTGTTAGACATAAAAATATCAACAAAAAAGACAAAAGAATAATTATGACACTGGTCAACTCTTAGTAGTTGTATTCAGAATAAAGCCCATTGAATCCTATTTTGCACAACCTAAAGATACATTTCTGAAGTTTTATTTATTGCTAGTCAACCCTATTTTAGTCCATACTTCATGTGTATGTTGCCTTATGCACTTCAATATTTTTTAAAGCGTTTCACCTCAAGCACGGCGGGAAGCCACTAGCACATGAGGGGCTACAGAGAGTTGGAGCGAGAGCAAATAGGAGTGATAGAGGAAAGGATGAAGAGAAGGATAGGGGATAGATCAAGGCATCTAGAGACGTCGATTGACATTACATTTGAATAGTTGGAGATTATAGCTATCAGGGAAACAAGAAAACGGGAGGGATTTCCACAGGCGAGAAGTGCGAGACATGAAGCTATTGGAGCAGAAGACGGCTACATTTAACAGTTTCGACAATGAAAGGGTGAGAGCGAGATGCCAGCCTCGTTAAACGCTTAAATTCATGAAGTCCTGGAACCAGTGAAATCAGATCATCTGAGCAGTTTGTAAGAAAGACAGAGGGGGGCGACGGCACGTCTGTGAGAGATGCAGACGAGATGCCAAATCAGGGCAAATTACATTGCATATCCGTCTCTGGATTTTATTAAATGAACTTGAAACAAACAGAAGGGTCTCCATACCATATATGGCAGCAATACTCCATGCAGGGGCGAACGGCTGATTTGTAGACTTGAAGAATCGACTCCGGAGAGAAAAATTTCCTGGCGCGGCACAGGGAGCCAACTTTCCTTGCGGTGGGCGAAGCTCCTGACTCAATGTATTTGTTCCTTCTCAGGTCAGCAGACAATGTGAGACCGAGCAGTCGCAAAGAGGTGCTCGCATGGAGACATTCTAATGGGGGCCAGGGATGGTTCTCTCTGGTGAGTAATAGAGAGCAGTTTTGCTTTTTTTTGAGGCATTAAAGTTAACCAGCCAAGTTCTGCCCCAGTTCACAACCGATTGGGGGGTCCTTTTCATCGTCAGGTTAGTTTTGTCAGCGACACTAGAATTGTTTTTGACGCAGGAGTAAATAGTAGTGTCGTCCCCGTAGATGCCTACTTGGGAACATATGACATCAGGAAGATCGGTAATGAAGATAAGGAACAGAGTAGGGCCTAGGAGGGAGCCTTGGGGAGCACCTGCGTTCGTGGGATAGGAGCTGGAGGAGAATCCACTGAGAACGACCTTCAATACACGGTTTGACAAGAATGATTGTATTGTCAAGCAATCGATCTGAAATTCCATAACACTGAAACTTGCGAAGAAGGCCGGCATGCCAAACCCTATCAAACATTTTGGAGATAACTAGTGTCACGGCACGAGCTTCTCCGTTAATATGAAGTGTTTGGCATTGTGTAATAGTTAACAAGCTTGTCTTGCTAGAGTAATTACAACTGAGTAGTGAGTTCGTTCCTCAATGTAAAACTCATCTTTCTGCCTTGTGCCATGTCTACTCTACCCTTAGAAATTCACATTGTGCGTGGCTGCCTTATTATCAGCACGATATACAGCAAATAGAAAATCAGGAAAACAAACACGCTCCACTCACATGATTACTGAAATTACACTGACTGACTTCAAAGTTTTTGCCTTGTTTCACTTGAAACTGCACTATTTGTCTGATGCCTGTAAATTCAATTGTCGATATGCTTCGAGAAATAGTTTATGTTGTGGAGTCCGGGGAGGGAATCCTGCACAAATAAATAAACAACGCCAGGAATTGAAATAGGAAAATAAGTGTATTAAACGTAAGAATACAAACTTGAAATGAAGATTAGTAATCCAGGAACACGGGTTAGTAGAAAGTATATGTACAAGTCTCTGTAAGTGAAGCCGTAATTATCTCTCTCTCTCTCTCTCTCTCTCTCTCTGTGGACTCTACGTTCACAACTTTATCTCAACGTATCTCTTTGTGTACTCAACGTATCTCCACTCTGTGAGAATAAGTATACTTTAGACGAGTCCATCTTGTGTAAAAAGGGGAGAGCCCCACAACAGTTTACCTAAATCCAACATGAATCACCCAGGGGAAATACACTGAAATTTTCTGAAAATATTCTTTTTCCCAGCGGGTAGTGAATGAACTGAAAACCCTTCCTATTTTGTTAAGCTATGCTAAAACTTTAGACGTAAATGTTTAGACGTAAAAAAGATGGATATACACTACAGTTCAAAAGTGTGAGGTGAACCCTGGCAATTTTTTAAATAGTTGTTTTTTAAAAATAGTTGTTTGGCACGTTAAACAAAAGGAAATTATTATACAGCGTTAAAAAATGAGACGTGATTTTTTAATAGAAATGTTTTTTATGACAAAAAGAAAAAAATCATTTTATGATTAAATTTTACTCTCGCCAAAATGCCCTCCTTTAGCCTTGGTTACTGCAGCGCAATTTTGGGGGGATTCGTTGCAAATGTTTCTCAAAGTATAAATGTGAGAATTCCTTCTATTCTCATTGTGACTAATAGCTCTTTTTCATTTTTACCCACTTCTGTCAAGTTCATCTCATGCTAATGTTGGGTGTTGCTTTAAACTTTTGAACTGTATTGTATGATATTCATATATATATATATATATATATATATATATATATATATATATATACACTACAGTTCAAAAGATCGATTATACACACACACACACACACACATATACACACACACACACACACACACACACACACACACACATATATATATATACTTAGGGAAGGGATTAAATTTAGGAATATTAAGATTACCTCCTCGGTTATCTATTGAAGCTGCTATCCACCAAAGAAAAAAAAAAGCTAGTCCCCACTGCGGGCTATTTAAAAATAGTTCGCGCAGCTGATTGGTTGTACAAACAGCCAATCGGATGTGCGGAATACGTGGTCTTTCTTCGTAGAATTCTTTAAAAAGACCAGAGTAACTGTTAGCGTTTTAAAAGTGAGGGGGAATCAGGGTTAGATCTCCCCTGATTGGGTCGATTTGGTGATGGGGAGTATGATGTTGAAAGACCCGAAACTCCCTGATGAACCAAGTCAAAACATCCCTGACGACCCCCTCGGGCGCCTACTTAAAAGCGTATTTGTAAGCCTGATGAATCGGATCGTGATTACGATTCCAATGGAATAAATTATAACCATGGAATATTAGTGTTTGAGCCTTTAATATTATATATATATATATATATATATATATATATATATATATATATATATATATATATATATATATATATATATATATATATATACGTATGTATTTATGTACACAACAGTCCAAAAGATTGATTCGTGCTGCACAAGGACTTTTGCAAAAAGTGTAAGTTTGATAATTGATTCCATTGTTATTTCAATAACTCTAAGATCTCATTTTCATTATTTCAATGGAAAGGTTTCTCTCTTCTGTCAATTTTCATCACATGCTAATTCTGGGGGGTGACATCAAACTTTTGAACTGTAGTGTATATTTTCAATATATTGGCTGATGTTAACAGTACATTTGTAAAATGTATCACTGTCATAAAATATTTTGAATAAACTGTTTCTACTATTTCTGTTTTCTCTATGTTGTCGATTTTCTTTATTATGTTTTTATCTCCTGTTGTTTTTGCTCCTTTTTGACAATTGACTGTTGGGCTAATAATAACAAATGACTAAATAGTAATGTGAATTTTTTTTGCTGTTTTTCTATTGTCAAAATTACAAAGGAAGATGCTGATTTCGAAGGCATTGATCATGCGGTTTTACATGGGCGCCATCATTTTGAAATGTTTGAATATTATTTACTCGTTGCTGTCTAAGCCGAATTTACCAGCGGCATAAACATCGCCATATCGTGAAAATATGTAAAACCAAAATTTCGTTACCAAACCAGGAAAATTATATCATATTCATTATGACATAAAGAGTTATAAGATGTCAGTATTTGACAGCACTTCAGAAATATATCTCGTCAGTTGCCTCAGGCTGTGATAACTCATTAAACCCTTTCTCTCGAAAGATTGCGCTGAAAATTTAATATACATGGATACAATTCTAGCAGCTGCAGTTTCGCCCCATTTAACTTTAGAAAGGTAAACTCTTATAAAAATATCAACAGCAGTCCAAACGTGGATATTAATAAGATAGTTGGAGACATGACAGCTTTCAAATTATGTGCAGGACCTAATGAGTATTTATATTTGATTAGCGAAGAAGAAATTAATACATCAGCTTCACAGAAGTGGCGGTTCCATGCAGCTATTGCAAAGGTAAAACGGTGGGATTTAGTTGCCAATCTAGTAGCAGACTTAAATTCATGTAGTCGCAGCACCAGGGAAGAATCTCGTTGAGGCAGGTGTCATAAATATATATTTAGGAAAGACAGATAGAAGCTACGGCTCGTCGGTGATAACGTGACTGAAGTCGAGATGTTTGTTCAGGATCGATTTCCTTACAAATCCTTCTTTGGATTTTGCAAAGAATATCAAAGTATGCAGCAGGAACTCTAACGTAGACATGGCAGCAGTATTCAATGCACGGACAAAGGTAAGATTTGTAAATGTACAAGATCGATTCTGACGAGAAATATTTTCTGGCATGACACTGAGGAACATTAAAGCAGTGTGTTGCTGCCCAGGAGTCTAGCGTCAGTCTGGTGGTAGGTAGAATATGCTGATATAATGCTAAGATCGTCGCAATGAATAGAGCACTCTGGTAGCTGATAGTTATATCGTATATAATGCATTAAAAATTACCTTTCTACGTAGAATGCACTAACTATTTTCAAGCCACGCTGAAGACCAGTGATAGAGGAAAATAACGGAGAGAAAAATTATTAAAAATAATTTCTTCAATTTCGGTTGTAACACAAGACCTTTATATATATATATATATATATATATATATATATATATATATATATATATATATATAAATATATATCAAGTATGTGGTGCAGTTCAATTTACATTACATGAATCATTCATACAAAAAACAGATATTGAAGTTAATGATATAAATGTATTCTCGGCATTTATATCATTAACTTCAATATCTGTTTTTTGTATGAATGATTCATATAATATATATATATATATATGTATATATTTGTCTTATATTTATATATTTGTTTATATATATATATATATATGTATGTATGTGTGTGTGTGTGTGTGTGTGTGTGTGTGTGTGTGTGTCTGTGTGTTAGTCTTAACTCAGAAACTCCGCGTTTTTTTTTACCGCCGAATATAAAAATATATTTTTAATTTATAATTTTTTCGCTGTCATTTTGCAACGAGCACTATTTTGCTAATACCAGTACGAAAACTAACGTCCTTTTTATTTATTTGTTTCAAAGTTATTTTTAATGTATACATGTATTTGAGTAGATGATCTGTTTTATTTATTTATTAAAAATTATATTTATTCATATCAACTGACTTGAATATAAGTGAATTCTTGTTCAGAAAATATACACCCTCC
>OZ038487.1:98684384-98691884 GCA_964036315.1 Acanthosepion esculentum
AAAAACACAATGCAAATGGCCTGACGTTTGGGGTTTAGCATGAAACAGACTGTCGCCTCTGGATACGTACTTAAATGTTCACTTATACACACACACAGTACACACAGTACGCGCACACACACAAACACACACACACACACATATATATATATATATATATATATAATTGATTAAAAAAAATCCAAATTCATACATAATTTGGTTTTACAACGATGACGTTGACGAGACGGCTTATTTTTCACTTGAATGAGCATAGTTCAATCTCAGAAAATTTAATGGAACAGTCATGTCCATATTGTTCATATTCAGAGTTTCGACAGATATTAGTCGAAAATACATTAGTACTTCATTAAAAAAAAGCCTATAGGCTCAGCCAAAAATTCCGCGTTAACACCGAATAAAACTGGGTCCGGCAGCTGCCCTCCGAGACGAGACACCACCCTTCGGTACAGCCACGTCTGGAGACCCTCTCTGCTCAGAGGTAGGGAGTTCGACCAGGACAGCTGAAAAATATTTCAGATAGTATATTTACAAACCTTCCCACGCGATCAGATATAACACAAGTCCGGGCTTAATGTTGGGCATCTAAGCCCGTAGGCTCAGCCAAAGATTCCCCGAAAAAACCTGTATAAAACAGGGTCGTGCAGCTGCCCCAACCCTCAGCACAGCCCCGTCTGAGGACCCTCTCTGCCCAGAGTCAGAGAATTCGACCAGCACAGCCGAAAACGATTCCAGGTAGTGTATTTAGCAACTGTCCCACGCTCTAACATGTGGTACAAGGCCGAATTTAATTTGGGGTTCCGCAAAAAATGCCCGTAGAACCCGGATAACCGGGAAAAATGATTCATATCTTGTATTGTATTATTGATACTAATATAACTTCGATGAGCCTAAACCCAACTGCACTTTAGTTTCAAGTTTTTCAAATTTAAAAGTAAAACAGAATAGAAATAATTTCTCCAGGAATTTATTTTTCAAATATGCAAAACTCAAAGCAAGCTTGATTGCATAATTGAAATAAATAAGCAACTTAAATGGGTTGATGGTGTGTAATAACATGAAAAACATATTTAGACATTTATTTAAAATAGATTTAATCTTTTATCAGATTTTTCAATAATGTTAAAAAAAATTAGTTATTTCTTTAAATCAAGGTGTTCTTTGATGAAATATTTTTCTTCTGATGCAACTTATTAAAATTATATTTTTGTCTACAAGCAACTAATTTTCATATCACTTTTCAAAACTTTTTATCTCCAATTCTATAAAATGCATATAAATAGTTTTTACATCAGAATAATAGTGTGTGCCTTTGTGCGAGTGACCTTTACCGAGATTTGATGTCAGAAACCTTTCCAGTGGAAACAGAGACGATACAATTGAGACTACCTATATTCTGATTCGTAGCACATGCCCACTAATTGGTGAAAACAAACAGTAAATAAACTAATATTTCAACCAAAACGGACTTCTCAATTCCTTAATCGTTAAACAACACTGATTCTTTGTCTCTGTTTTTATTAGTCTTGAAAAGTTTCAAGTTTCAAATATAATTTACATGAAACTATAATTAGATTTCAGCCAGTAACAGATTCGTCCACGTTTTTAGTAAACTTTCTTTGGAGTTAATTACTTTAAAATGATGAACTTTCTTGTGAAACAATAGTCTCCCTCTATGTGTATGTTTGCATGTATGCATTATTTTTCAGTCTATCCATCTCAGCTTGCTCAGCTCTCTCTCCCTCTCTAACAATCTCTCTCTCCGTCACTAACAATCTCTCTCTCTCTCTAAAAAACATTCTTTGTCTCTCTATCTCTCTAACAATAATACTTTTTCTCTTTAAAAAAATATATATCTATATATATATATATATATATATATATATATATATATATATATATATATATATATATATATATATATATATGCGTGTGTGTCTGTGTACGCGCGCGCCTATAAATATATATATATATATATATACATATATATACATATATATATATACATAAAGATACATATATATATAAATCTTTATAGGCGCGAACACACACAAACACACACGCATATATATATATATATATATATATATATATATATATATATATACATGAATGATAGGATAAATAACAAAAAGGAAACGTTTATCAATCTAAGATATTTCATTTTGATTTACCTTTCATCAGAAAGATGGAGAATCATGGAAAAAATAAATTCAGGTGTTTTTACTTTTTCCTGATTAATCATTTCTACATATGCCATACTCTGACGAAGCTTCAATCAAAGTGAAACATGTTAGATTGATAAACCTTTCCTAATTGTTCTTTATCCTGTCATTACGTCGAATTCCTATCCATATTTGACCTGAATTTGCCCCCAATTTATATATATATATATATATATATATATATATATATATATATATATATATATATATATATATATATATATATGTGTGTGTGTGTGTGTGTATATCTTTATATATGTATGTATATATATATATATATATATATATATATGTTTGTGTGTGTGTGTGTGTGTGTGTGTGTGTGTGTGTGTGTGTGTACAATGTGGTCAACGGTATGGGAGATCAATCTGTTTCATACATGAAAAACACAATTTGGTGTACTGTACGATTCAGCTACAAAGCGTTTATTTTAACATAAAACTGGGACATCTATTTCAAATACGTTTATCTACTTCTAATGACGTTTGAATTCCTCTCTCTCTCTCTATATATATATGTATATGTATGTATGTATGTATGTATGTATGGACAATTTGGTCAATATTGCGTTCAAGCATGAAGCAGAATATTGCCACTCGCTGTTGACGTTAGCGTCTAGTTTTATATTTACACAACACCCATCCCTGTTATTTCGCAACTTTTACCCCCAAACATAACAAACTTTAAAACTATATTTTTATCATATAAAATGTATGATGGGTAAATTGTCGCCATTTTATTTTTTAATTTGTGCATGCGGGATGTTTCTTTTTGATTCTACTGACTGTACACTATAGAAGAATTAGTTGGGCAACGTGTACAATGGTATGCTGTACTCTTTGGCACTCGCGCCGGTACCTCCACTACGAACATTTCAAAGTGTTTGTGTGTAAATCTGAAGGAATTGTAGAGCATTCGGAAAAAAGTTGGATGATATATCCAGTCAACATCATATTGTTTGGAGAGATCTCTAATTATATCGATGTTTTCCTCCATTCATCTTCCCACAGGGCCTCGGACTCAAGACGGAGGTTTACATCCAGATCTCTGAGGGGTTAGTGCTGCCGTGGACGAAGAGGGTGTCTGCTGGCATCAGGACTCTACCCGATGCAGCACAACAGAATAAGTCAGTCATAACTGTCAGATAATTTCTGCAACCACATCACGCCTTACATCTGGCCACTTACTTCTCCAGACTGAAACCCCATGATTATTGTGTGTGGGATGCTGTTGAACGAGAGACAAACGAAACTCCTTTAAACACAATAGATGAACTGAAGACAAGGATTATGGCATCATTCACTAAAGAGACCGTCCAAAAGAGATGCAAGAGATTCCGAAGTCGCCTGGTGGCCACGGTTATAACCAATACCGATTTTATTGAAAAAAGTTACTGTCTATTAGTCTTTATTATTTCAATATATTTATGTATATTTCGGTAAATATATCTGTTAAAATCTGATGTCAGTGTCATTTACTGTTTTGCCTAATTTAGACTACAATTTATCCATTTCACCCTGACACACATCTTCTTCCTTTCGAGTGGTATTTAAGATTTTGAAGGGGGAGAACGTCGCAAGGGTCGAGATCATGGAAATATGGTGGTTGACGTAACTTGAATTGTTGTGATAGATCAAAACTGCTGCACAAGCAATGGTTACTGATGGAAACTCCGTGTTGTGGAGAGACTACCATACTATATACACTTTTCTTCATAAACGGAAGTTAGCTACAAACGAAAGTTACCGAGAATGTCACATTATCAAGCGAATTTCTGCGGCCGCCCTCTGGATTTAATAATCAGTAAGTTACATGCCTTCTTTGGTTTAACTAATTCCTACTAAGCTACGATGCTGGAATTAACTCATAATTGTATGGACCCCGCTCTTTTAGAGTTACCTAATATTTTATATCAGCCAGCCCTAATGTTACCAATTGGCAGGAAGGTAGATTAGGAAAGGAGATTTAAATGTTTCAAGACACTTTAAGCACTAATTTATTTAAAGACACTTTAAGCACTAATTAGTTTACAATGATTTTTACCCTATACAAGGCCCAAGTAAGAGTCATGTGAGGAAGATAACAGTTGACCCTAGATTGAATCAGGTTAAGATTGGGAAAGCATCCGCTTGAGAGTAGCCTCCACAAAGCCGCGATTTATACAATGTTAATTTCCTTATTATTATTATTTTCTTTGAGATTTGTTGTATTCGCATTTTCTTCCGGGTCCCAACCAGAAATCTAAGTTAGAAGTGGCATCACGACATTTTCACTGAAGATTTTGAAGCCCAAAAGCAACCTCAATTTATATCGATAAAGCCCCTGGTAAGGGGTAAGCTGTAATAGTGAGAATATTTTTCTGTATTACATTAAGTCATGGGCTACCAGAGATCCCATCAACAAGTCTATCAGAACCTTTTCCCAAAAAAAAACGAGGGCTTCAGTCACAACTGAATTACTGACGTCTTCATGTGACGCGTATCTACTTCAAGATCCTTCTAATTTTATATTTTTGAAGACCTTCAAAGATACATTAGTGTCTACAGAAACTGTCATATCAATAAGAAAGCATATTCTGTTTTTGAAGTCTTTGATCACTATTAATTTTTCTGTCTGTATTGAAAAAGGCCCATAAAATTTTTACTGGTCCTATGTCTATTACCGGGTCTGGGCCGTCCTGGGTATGACGATAAACTACATCTGCGTCCTGGGCAGGACGATAAATTACCTCCGCGTCCTAGGGTAAGACGATAAACTACGTCCAACAGCTAATGCCTCTGATCAGGAGGTTTTGAGGAGCGTCGAACCACATCAAATTTTTGGTGTAACCAGGTCCACCCTTACCCGCGGTGGTAGCACCTGTTAAGGTCTCAGCTATGGGAAAATAGTTAACCCAAACTGGGGTCAAAACACTATGAAAGGGTAAAAAATAGGTTTTAATACCAGAAATACTTTGTAAAAAAAGTTTTTTTACCAGCAATTCATTTTTGAAAAAAGACATTACTAGCTATACTTTTTTGAAAAAAAAAATACAAGCGATATATTTTTGAAGAAAAAATTATACCAGAAATAGATTTTTGAAAGAAAAAAAATTACCAGCAATACATTTGAAAAAAAAATATTACCAGCAATAAAAATCTTGTCGGCATTGAGATTGATATGTCATAAAACAAAACAAAACAAACTAAACCAAACCAAATCGGGTCTGGGCGGTGTTCGTTTCAATTTTTTATAGTTTCCTTCCCGTAACAGTGTCAAATTTTCCAGGGAATATATTGGATTACCTTGTCATGACGAGTTTTATACTCGCTGGGTACTAATATACAATATGATAAAGAGATGGTCAGTTGTTTCTGAATATTCAACATAGAATCTGTACTTGAGGTTAACTCAAATGTTCAGTATGTGTTGTGGATTCCGGGAATGGAGTCCTGCACAAATAAATAAACAACGCCAGGAATTGAGATAGAAAAATAAGTGTATTAAACGTAAGAATACAAACTTGAAATGAAGATTAGTAATCCCGGAATGCGGGTTAGTAGAAAGTATATGTACAAGTCTTTGTAAGTGGAGCCGTAATTATCTCTCTCTCTCTCTCTCTCTCTCGCTGGACTCTCGTATAACTCTCGGTGAACTCTCTGTCTCCGTGTCTCTCACCCTGTCTCAACGTATCTCCAGCGTATCTCCAACTCTGTCGGCATAAGTATACTTTGGACGAGTCCATCTTGTGTAAAAGGGGAGAGCGCCACAACAGTATATTTGCTTGATAATTTCTTGTTAGCAAGCATTGATCCTGATCAGCAAGAAGAAATCCCTTGGTTTCAGCTTTTAATCTTACACTACATAACCACGAATCGGTATCGAGTTTGTTTACATCAGATCGTTTGGCACGTGCAGAGTAATGGCTTACCTGCGAGTTATACAGCAACTGTGCTGAATGGATCTTACAGGTTCTAGGATAGATCAATCTTTGAAGAAGGCCAGTTATCCCACACTCTCGATCTTGTAACATCGTATACATGGTAAAAGAAGCTTATAATTAAGTAGCCGGTTAGTGGATATAATAAAATGGATGATACTCATTTCGACAGACGCCTGTCTGCGAGGCTGATTAACTAATCAATTTCGAAGACACATGTGATTAGTTAGTCACCCTCGCTCAACACCTTCAGAACCATACACTTCGTTTCTCAAATTCCAAAGAGAACGCGCTAAGAACAATACACGTACGTACGAACACTTACAACACACATAATTTCTCCATACAAACTCTATGTAACAGTCCATGTCTTTGTTTAACTTGTTTTGTTATTAATATATATTTGTTTACCCATGTATATCGGTCTTGTTCGTTTTCTTTGTCTTTGGACTTAATTAAAGTCCGACATTCTTATGTAGCTGGACCGGCCAGTAGGAAATTTTAACCTTCTGATATCTCTTCACATACTCAACCCCACGGTCCGCTACAACTCTCCCTCTCCCTCTCTCTCTCTCTCTCTCTCTCTCTCTCTCTATATATATATATATATATATATATATATATATATATGTATATATATTGTGTTGGTATATGATATATAAATTATAGACTAAAGGTTGGAAATTGAATGAAAAAATAAAAAAGCGATGTAGAGCTTTCTACATAAAATAAAAATAAGTGTTCTAACAGCGATAAAAACAAAAGTATGTATGGACGGACATTAGTTACAGTTTCTTGGAGGGCGCAGGTAATCTGATATGATCCTGAAAGCTCAAAACCATACGATGACTTTTGTGCCATTTTGTTAAAAGACCATCGACGCTCGCATGATTGGGTCAAGACTTGGTATCAACATTCAGGCAATTCCAAAGAGCACCTCACCCTGATTTAATCTGCCCTTGCCTATATACACATAAAGTCAATGTCGATTCGAACCCAGGTTTCCATGTTAGAGCGCCAGCGTTCAACCCGTTCAGGCACGCCATTGCACTACTCAAGGCATTTCTAACAAGTGCTAAATTTTCTCAAAGTGGAAATATAATGATTCCAGACAGTTCGTAAATGCTAATACAGACAGTGTAACAATAATTTTTCCTCCAGCGTTTGACGAATTAATTTTTCTCTATAAAAGATTCCCCCTGATCTAGATAATATACAGTAACCTGAAGGGAGTAATTGACAATTTTTGCTAACTTATTTAAGCAAAATAGAAAAGCAACATTCTGTCTGGGCGCCAAAAATTGTAAAAAAAAAAAAAATAGAAAATATCGCCGATGGCAAAAAGCGTGGAAGAAT
>OZ038487.1:98696884-98711884 GCA_964036315.1 Acanthosepion esculentum
CCCATCTTTTGTCAATTTCTCTGCCAGTGGATGTATCGGTGCCTAGCGAATATCCTGTCAGCATTTCCAACAACCGCCGGCAACCAACCTTCAAACACGATGGCCTTTCAGATATTGTCGAGGGAGTGATTTGGAGAACTTTCTGTTTGGCATTGGTAGAACTCACTAGAAATAAATCTTTTTTTTATCAATTATAAAATATTTTTCTTAAAACATTTTTTTAGGAAAACACGTTTCTCAAGTCCAGTAGCTGTTATCGATCTTTCCAGTATTAAAAATGGGGTTTCTTTCCGAAACCGTTATCTGAAGTAGCGTGAAATGTTAGCACCTTGATTATGGAATTATTTTCTCATTGGGTTATATCGTTGCACAGACCTTTGGTGGGGGTGTTCTCATTAAGTTTTCTATTGGCCGACGATTGACTCCTATTGAAACTATCTACATGTAGATAATTTCAGGGGAACTGTAAATCCAGAAAATAACTTTGATAAATTTTATTTTACTATAAATCTATCTATAATTCGAATTATACAAGATAGATATTATGAATCCAAATGAACTGTCTTGCAGACAAAACAAATTCGAAAATCCATTACTCGAAAGCTGACTTCAAATTTTTCGGACCATAGCTCCATGAGGACACGTGTAAACCAATATTATAGTTTACCCATTTCGGTACGTAACAAAAACAAAACATTATAATACTCGAATCTAATTGTAAAAAGTAAATAAACAGAGATCGCATTTCCTCGGAGGCCCCATTATAAACAACAAAAGAAAACCAACCATAAAGAGAATCATCTACTAACACGCCCATAATATACTGATCGTATTCAGAAATCAACGATATGTCTGATTTTCCGTTCCATACACGCCATTTAAAATAGTACAGCTAAAATCTAGGAAAGTGGCTGATAGGTTATCGAATATCGCTTGGTACGCCTATCATTATGATAATATCTATACATACTAAGTGATCAATATCAGAGTTAGAGTGTATGTAAATATAAATATATAAAGTGAACATTGACGTCAACACTCAGAGGCGACAACAAGTTTCATGCTAAACAGAATCATCAGGCTAAATTCGTCCCTTAAATGGCAATTGCTTTCAGAATAATGTAATATAAAAGCCACAGTAAAATCATTAGATAACGATGAAAAATATACACAGGAGTAATTGAAGGACCCTTAAAATAATGGAACTACGAACACAACATCTTTCACACAAGTAAATACTCGAGCACCACAATGTTTTCTAAGTATATCTGGGAAACTAATAACAAAAAGCAAATCACGCCAAAACTATCATGGAAAATAAGAAAAAGAACCTTCAACAATCAATCCAAAAATTGCAAAGTTTGCTTGGAGGAGAAAATAGCTATAATTACCTTACCAGAGCCAAAACAAACTACTAAATAAACGATCAGAACCTATCTAAAAATGCAGATACGAAAACGATATTTTATTACGTTACTTAAAAATCGAAAACTGAAAAGAATAAAGAAAATAAATACAAATAAAGGTAAGCAAAACAAGTAAATTAAATTAACCCAAATAAAAAATAAATAATAAACAAATAAACAAACCACCCCCGCCAACTTTTAGAACAACGCTAGAGTTATTATTTAAACATTTCTCCCAACATCAAGTCTAACTGACAACAATTTAAACATAAGAATCCTGTTAGTCAATGAATTGTTAGTCATGTTAGCGAAGAAATTTCGCCATTAATTACACTAATATTGCTAATCAATTCTTTGTATTATTACATTTTTACGATATAATATATATACTGCACAATTTAATATATATATATATATATATATATATATATATATATCGTTCAACGAGACAATTACTCTGGTTTGCAAAACAAAAAAAAGAATTTCGTTGAGGCATGGATGTGAACAGGTGTTTTTTAAAATAATTTTCATGTGGTAACTTCAAATTTCTGAACAATTTTGCTCTATCACCTATAGTTATTTTGCTTTCACATATCACATTTTTATTATACTGCATATACATTCAACATATAATGTGTTTATTTTATCTCTTGCAAAGGCATATTAGAGAAATAAAACAGCATAGATACAGATCTGTGACGGAAGTAAATTCCTTGGATAATACCATACATATACGTCACAGTACAGCGGACAGAAGTGTTTTTTGGGGGAGTGACGTTTACTTTGCATCCGATATGTCGCGTCGGATCATCCAACAGAAGTTCCCCTGGGGAACTATAGTAATGACACCTGAGATGTTACTTTTGAACTCGTCTTTATACCAGAGTCAACTCACCTTTGACCATATATATATATATATATATATATATATATATATATATATATATATATATATATATATATATATACCCAAGTTTAGGATTGGTATATACGGAGTGAGATCCAATAACTAACAATTAATATTCGTTAAAAAGTGCTCAATACAGAGTAGAGCAGATATAATTATTTTTTTTTATTCTATATTCTACATCGTCACTTGAAAAGACACTAGATGTGTTGAAACAAAATGGCTACTTTTGTCGTGATTTTATAACATATTTATGTTGTAATATTCAAATAAATAATTATATATATATATATATATATATATTTATATATATATATATATATATATATATATATATATATATATATATATAGTAATGCCTTAAGATACGAGTTTAATTCGTTCCAAGACCGAGCTCGTAACTTGAAAGACTTGTATTTACGGTGATACTCTCGAAGATTGGCGCCCCCTCTGCCAATTCGCTGATGCTTAATGCTGGGGTTCCATTTGCCGTGGTAGTTTCTTTCCAACTTAACAATATCTTGGCGGAATATATCTCCATCCTTTTCACTCACTATTCTCTGAAGTCATAATGAAGAAGTTGAATGTGGAAGCGTAGAAAGTGTATTTTGTGTGAGATTCAACATCCCATATCCTCATAAATCTGTCAACAACTTCTCGATACACTCTTGATAACCTGGTACCTGATTGCAAAACAAAACAAAATCTTTCTCTGAGACAAGCATGTGAGAAGGTGTTTTTTACAAATTTTTATGTGGCTAATTCTGATTTCTGAACAGTTTTGCTCTATCAGCTCCTGTACTTTAGCTTTCACATATCACATTTTTATTATACTGCATATAAATTCAAAATATAATGTGTTTATTTTATCTATTATAAAGTTATATTATAAAAAACAGCATAGATACAGTGCATTGATGAAACTAAATTTATTTGGATAATACCATACATGCACATCATAATACAGGAGCCTGTCAGAAGTAAAAAAAAAATATGGACATTCTCGTGTACATTGCATCTAGTATGTCGCTCAGGGGCACCCATAGAAGTTCCCCAATATGCTGAGGTTCCACTTGTCTTGGTAGTTTTTTTTCCATCTTAATAATATATTGGTGGAACCTTTCTCCATGATCATCACTCACTACTCTCCGGTTCAGTTGAATGTTGGAGTGGAGAAAGTACATTTTGAGTCAAATTCGGTATTCCATATCCTCATAACAATTTTCCGATACACTCTTGATAATCTGGTACTTGTGTATTAAAAACGAAGACATGGCAGACTGAATTAATGTTTTTCCTATGCTTTCAATTCGATTATGAAGTTCTGTAGTAGTACAACCTTTTTCCATGTTCAAGCGCCTGGCGAAGTAAATGTTTCGTGTCATGAAAATGGTGATATGTACTTCGGCCGTGACCAGGTTGCACTGCTTAAGCCGGGATGAGAGGAGCTCTGACTGATGCTTAGATTGGTACAACTCACCTGCAAGGTCATTCAGATCTTCCTGTGTGATTCGGTGGGACTCGCTGATCTTGAATACACATGGGCATTGTATTAAGAATAGAGTTACTTGGCAGAATTTTCCTCTGAAGGCAATAAATATCTAACAGCGTGTAGGGACAAGATCCTCTAAGCGAGGAATATGTCTCATCACTGAAGGGACCTTGAAATATTTGAATTCTTTTTTGAGGAGGTGGGTAAGAAGCAGTGGTACTATTTGTATTTCTCAGACAAAAATATCAATCATCCGTATGGCTTCGTTGCTTTCTTCAGACCACCAGGAAAGCAAAGTTGTAGGGTGCTTTCTTGTCATGAAATTTTGCAGTTAGTCCATTGTAGCAAGGTTTATAACAGTTTTGTGGGACACAAGATTTGTCCTAATCACCAATTGTACAGTTAAAATTATGAAAGTAAGCAGTTCTCAGGAGTAATCGTTTGGCGCTGGGCAATTGTGAATTCCCCACACATGTAACTGAATGCCTATGCTTGTTAACGTATGCTTGATGATTTGAAGTGACTGAAGCTGTTGTAGACATATGTATTTGCTCACAAAAATAAAGAAAATAACATAAACATTGATCATATATACGGTTACGGCCATGCGTAACGGGCATTCGTATATGAAAATGATTTCATTTCGTCGTAAGCTGCCTTTAAGTTAGTTATTTTAAAAAAATAATACAATTCCTAAGATGAAAAATTAAAAAAAAATCAACGTCTGTTATATACCGTACATATGAACACTAATGGGCATGTCCCAAGACTCATAAATACGTTGGACACTATTGTAAGTGGGGGCAATATGGTGTCTAAATAGTACACCACTAGCAGTGGTTTACCTACTTCACGCCGCTGGAGAGTATTGTATTTTGCTGATGTTATAAAGATTAAGATTTCATTTCCAACCTCCGTTTTGGTTATTCATTCACTAACCATTTCTAGGTTACAACAGTATCCTAAATAGTACACATCTAACCGCTTTGAATGTATACATTTTACGTATATGTATATAAGTATATTTTTAAAAATTATAGGGAATGAAAACGGATTTCATATGTGAAATTAGCCCTCCAACCAAATTACGTTAGAACGCCTATTTTATCTTTGACTATATTTCTTTGTAAACCAGTGTTATTAAAGAGAGGTTTCTGACAAAATATAGAAGCAATATATGTATATATCTGCACGTGTGTGTGTGTGTGCGTGTGTGTGTCGTCTTGTGGGGGGGGGGTAACCACGGATCCATAGACTCAGTGATGTTCAGATTTAATCCGGGTACGTTATTTGATGACGTATTAACAATGAACGAATATAGGTCATCGATGCGTGTTTCACATCAATTTTTAATCAAGTCCATTTCGTAAAGTTACGATAATTACCGACAGGATACCGAGATTTGATATTATCACTAAACTCGCTGACGCATGCTTCACTGTAATTAATATCGTCTGCTCTCTTGTCTCTGGGAGACCGTCGCCAATTTGGAACTTGTTTTCACACAACTTGCACACGTGCGCACCGGATGAATTCCTTGCGAGTTGCTAGTTTTATCACCTCGTCTTTTCGCCGTGGCAGAATTTTATCGTATTCTAACACGTAGGAATAGTTTTTATTCAAAGCTCAGAACATATAAGGTACTCAAATTTTGTAGCCGGCTCATTGTAATTTAAGCACAAATCTATTTTTATACAACTGTTGTCGTTTCCCGTCTCTGCACGTATCCTCTTTTAAGTTTTGCACTTCTGGTGCCAGTTTAATTTTTTTCGCTATACTTAAAATATAATTATGAACTACAATGTTGGAAAGTGACAATTTCACCGAAATATGTTCGAAAATCTTGACGTCTTCAAATGAAATCAAGAAAATAAAAATTGCAGGAACATTTCGTCAGAAACAAAGAAAAGAGTACAGAACTGTTATGTAATATAAGTAGTCCGATGGAAGTAAATGCTGGACAATATCCTAACAGATGAAGACAAGACATGAAGCAACCTCTCACAGATATGCCGTTGCCTCCCTCTGTCTTTTTTACAAATATTTTCACGGTAATTCCTCCCATCAGCTACTATTCTCAGACTTCATGAATTTCAGCGTTCACCTAGGCTGGCATCGCTCTCGCCCTTTTCCCCATTTCTTGTTTCCCTGATAGCTATAATCTCCAACTACTCAAATGTAATGTCAATCGAAGTCTCCAGATACCCTGATCTATCCCCTAACCTTCTCTTCATCTTTTTCTCTATCACTCGTCTTTGCTCTCACTCCAACTCTCTGTAACCACTTGCACGCTTGTGGCTTCCCGCCTTGCTTGGGGTTGAATGCTTACAAAAAACAAACAAAAACAAAAAAAATAGAAATGTTGTTCTACAGAAGGATGTTGGGAATACTATGTACCAAGCATGTGAGCAACGACAGGGTTTCAGGCCAAATGAATTAAAAGGAAACATATATTTAACATCAGAAAGTTGAAATTTCTAGGGCACAAAAAGTGGAACGAGAGAATTGAAAATTTGATACTGAGATGAAAGATTGAAAGGAAGCAAGACAAAGAATTGAAACACATAACCTACATGGAGAGCTCGAGTAAATGGATGACGGATCAAGGTTTAGGAGAGATACGAAAAAGACAAAATATACTAAGAGTTACAATAGATACGAAACTGTGGCGACCTATGATCGCCTACGTCATGAAGTAACAGCAAATAGAAAAAGAGGTTTGGTTCGTTTTGTTTTACGGCATATCAACCTCAATGCGTTATTTAATGCCGACAATTTGTATTTCCTGGTAATATTTTGTTTTGTGAATTATCTATTTCTGGTAATAATTTTTTCCTCGAAAATGTATAGTGATAATATTATTTTCAAAAACGTATCGCTGGTAATTTTTTTATTCAAATAATAGTAATAGTTTGTCTTTTTTCTTCAAAAATGTATTTCTGGTAATAATGTTGTCTCCCTCAGTTTCGGGGTTAACTATTTGCCCATAGCTGGGACCCTAACACGTGTGGGAACACCAGCAATTAAGAGGTAATTCCACGTTCCTCAAAACCTGTTGATCAGAGGTCTTGCTGTTAGACGTAGTTTATCGTCTTACCCTGGACGCGGATGTAGTTTATCGTCATACCCATGACGGTAGAAAAAGAGGAATAAAAAATTTCAAAATATATGTAAAAAATATATCAGTTTAACATGTAACCTCCAGCCATTAGTTTTACGGATGCTTTTTCATGTATCCACACTAAAGTTAAACATTACAGTTTGGAATGGAATAAATCGCTTAAATGTGTTGGAAATATTTACGTTTTCACCTGAAATAGTTACTATTAATAAAAATGAACAATAGCGTCTTATGATTAAGAAGAGGAAGAAAACAAAAAAGTGCCCTTTCCTATATAATGCTTTATACAACACCATATATACGGTGCGTTCATGGTTTTCCATTAAACCCCAAAATAATTAAATCAAAATACAGATAAAATAATCATCTGTCGATGCTAGAGAAAAAGAGAGATTTTTGATATGCGAGAGGGTAAATATTTGTTCATTTGTCAATAAAGTATCTTAATCAAAATTATTATATTTATAGGAGAAACAAATCGATTTTAAGCATCTACTAAAAATCATTTATTGGAATGAAAAAATGCATTACTTGACATGATTATTTCTGTATAATACGCACATTCTACAGTTCCTTAGGCCGAAAAGTTAGGGGAATAACAGATAAGTAAATATTAACCTTATACAGGCCAAGTTCATCAAAACACCCGGGACGCTATCTTCAAAAGTATGTTATATCTATATCCCAAACTAACGAAATTTCTAACCAAACACTGATGTTGTAAAAATATCTCCATAGAAAAAAATTAATCCTTAGCCTCCATGTTGTTCAAAGTAATTTAAGAGATATCGTCCAGTCTACATGCATTATAGGAATCTATAATAGAGATAACAGCAAATGGAGGGAGTTATATGCAAGTCATACAGTTTTGTGTTGAAAATCAAGCAAATATAGTCCTGATGAGTGGAGTTGGAACAGCATTTTCGTGCAAAGCATCCTGTTTTATGAACAATAGATGGAGGCATTTCAAACTGATTGAAAAGCGGAGGGATTGAGAATTTACTATTGTTTCGCGTATTCTGACAGGACTCCAAATCGATTGAAGTGAACTTGTAAGGGGCTATAAAGAACCATTAATTTTAGGACACGCTGACAATTATTACGAGAAGACAAGAGGAGGCGTCTGTTATGATCCGAACTGTCACCTTGGTATAGTTGGAAAAAGTGATTCCAGTGAGCTATGGCGACTGAACAGGCAATAGTAAACAGTAAGATAACATCAACTGAATGAATGTATGAGTAGTGCTAGATTGGCAATTAGGTTTCATTTTGTTACTGTTGAAAAAGCGACATTCAGCCGTAAGTTCTCTTCTAAATTATTTTTTTCTCACTTATCTCTTGTAGATATTTCTGGCATCTGGCTTCCTACGATCTTCATATTTTTTTAAAATGCAATTCCTATCACCATCCTTTGTCTTTCTGGATCTTGTTGTTTTTATTGTCCTTTTTACTTGCTAACGTGTTCGGATCTGCTTTCATTCTTGGTAAATCCCTTGCATCTTAGTGGCATTATCGCCTTGCTTGGGAAGACATGATTAAAAATAGAGATTCAGATCTTTCCGTCTCCCAGTATAGATGCCACTCAAGTCAAGTGAACCTAGATCGCGCTGCCATTTAATACATAGCGGGGTAAAGATAGAGGCATGCCATTTTTGTCTGAGGGCATTAGCGCGAGTTTAACGAAACAGGACGAACCAGAACTTGAACTCGGTTCACCAATACGATTCTCCACACCGATAAGCTTTACACTATTCACACAAAGACACACGCTTTCTTTTCCACAGACGCGCCCACATACACTTGCACACGCACACCCACCCTGTCTCGCACACATATACATAATATCTCTGCCAGACACACATGTATATATGTGTGTGGGGGGGAGCGCGTCTGTGTAAAATTATATATATATATTTTTTCAGATATCTCCTGACGAATGAACGGGGCGATTGCTTGAGTGTCAGTCTACAAAGTTCTAATCTCGAGATGCTGAAAAGAACATAAACCAGCGAAGTAACAAAATTTATATTTGTATTATATATATATATATATATATATATATATATATATATATATTTATATATGTGTGCATGTATGTATGTATATAGAAACATTACATTGTAGGCATAAGTGGTTGCAGCGAAAAGGTTTCAAAGAACCTTTATAAGTATATACATATATATATATATATATGTGTGTGTGTGTGTGTGTGTGTGTGTGGAGGGTGTCTGTGATAGAGAGAGAGGAAAGTGTGCGTTTGTGTGTGTGAGAGAAAGTGTTCCTCTGTGTGCATGTGTGTGCGTAGATGTGAGTAGTGTACGGGTGTATATGTATGCGAGAGAGAGAGAGACAATAAGAAGAGAGAGAAGGAGAGAGGGGGAATTCCGTGATACTCTTCGTGTAAAATAAGACGTTTGGCAATTGAAACAAGTCGGCACTCGGCCTCTGATTAAATGATGTGGACAGCTGCTCGTATGAGCAAATGCTAGTTGGCTATTTTCGTGTCAAATCCTATTTCATAATATTAGCTTTTTTTCTGTCTTTCCGTTAATGTTCTTACTGCACACACATACATGCCCGCACACCCATGCACACACTTGGGAATGAAAATGCGTGAATGGCGGACAAGTGTACGATAGAATAAAGGAAAAAAAATTGAAAGGAAAGAGTGAAAAAAATTGGATGTACTATTATAGAAAGAAAATGAAGAGAATGTAATTTAGTTGGATAAGAAAAATAACAAAAAATGAAAAGCAATGCAGGAAACTTACAATAGAAGCAGAAGAATATGAATTAATGAAAAAGGTGGGAAAAATAAAAATGACTGAAAAGATAAACGAAGATTAATGAGTCAGAAAGATAGAAGAAAGAAAGATTACTTAAAATGACTACAGAAAAATAAAAGTTAAGAATTTATGAAGAAAGATATGAAGAGAGATAAATAAAGATAAATGGAAAAGAAAGAAAGATTACTGAGAATGAAACGAATGATTTAAAAAAATGAGCGTAAGAAAAGAATTGTTTGAAAAAAAAAGAAAATAAAAAGAAAGAAATTTAGGAAAGAAACAAAGACAGCAAAATCACAGATGTCTTAAAACGAATATTAACAAATAAAACAGATGAAAGCAAACAACAACAAAAGAATATTCAAACGTAAAGTGCAAAAAGCTTCAAAGAAAACAACATCACTCAAAAAACAAAAATTCTAAAATAGAATGGACACGAAAGTCTAAAGATTGAAGGTAAAAAAAAAAAGCTTTCAAAACGACTATTTTATTTCAAGTTCATTTGAAACTCAGCATCCCAATAATACTGAAGCAAGATGAATTGGGCCACCAACGAAGAGCACTGACCCTTTGTCACTTTCACTGAAAGAGGTCAAGATGAAGATGTTCAGCAGAGTCAAGAAAACAAATATATATTTAACAAAAAGCGAACATTTTCCGAAATAGGAAAAAAAAACTACCTCTCAAAAAATAACACAGAGCAGCATGCAAGTATAAATATATATTTACATTTCCATTCCCACGAAGACAGAAATATTTAGTCAGAAAACAAACTAAATAAAAAAAAACGAAGTCGTATAGCGCTACATGTTATTTAGGGGAAGAAGTTGAGGTGAGCCATAGTCGCCTCAGACATGAAAGTACATTGCATATAAAAGAAGAAACATGAACTACACAATTTGGCTGAAGTTCTACTGGGTGGGGGAAGCGGACATATTACGTCGTACTGATTTTTACCAGCATTACTAATTTTCTATCAATTCACGTATCACGTTCTCTTCGTTAAAATCAATTTTAGACATCATCTACCTCAGTTTTGAACAAGATTACGGCCACATCACGCTGAAACACCGGTTCTGCTCGGTCATAGTCATTAAGCAACGTTGAGCCTGCACATTACCTAGATGGGTGACCAGGTATGGCAAGCATGGATTTGCGGGTGGGATAATTGTTCGAAATTATTAATTCTGGTTGCGTTCGTTTTATTCACATACTCTTGGGAAAGGTGTGAATCCTCTACTTCTATCCTCAACTATGGATTAATTAGTAAGTCTTGTATCACTAAAACAATTATCTACTCCACCAAAAAGCGTGTACAAAATATTTAGATTTATGCGTTAAATGACCCATAGATGTTGATATGCCGCTAAACAAAAATAACCAACCAAACCAAATATCTTTCGAGCAAGTTTCGTAATTTAACAATGTAATTGTCACTCTGAAGCTGACTACATTATGAAAGAACATAGAACTCCTACAGCATTAAATTACCCATTAGGGATCAGCGTGTATTAGAAAATGTGTATAATTGTTCGGTTATATCCGCGGGTCAGCAATCTCAGAACATCTTATTAAACATTGGCAATGGTCGTTCTATAATAGTATTCTTTTTCATTTCATTTTTCTTTTTCTCGTATGTGCCAACTGAAGTAGTTGTAGTATTCTCTTGTTTATTGCACTAATTAAATGCTTGTGCCTCTAATAAGATTCCAACTTAAATTCTATCTTGTAAATGCTTATTGGAGCTTAACTCTGGCGGTTTCTAGGGTCAGTGGATCACCTGGAAGTCAGTGGAGTATAACTGAAAACCGTTTCATGACACATTGGAGAATTTGAATTATGTAACCCAAACCAGGAAACGGAACGAGTGTTAAAGAAAACAAATTTTCTGTAAAAAAAGAAGGCGAGTCTGACGTTGAAATGTCTACAGTTATACACAAGAACTTCAAGGCAACATAATTCGCGTCCTTACACGACCTCTACTAGCTTGAATATCACTCAAATAACTGGCTGGATCAATAGCCTCATGCTGTGTCTTCTATATACGACCTCGACTGTGTAATTTCCACATGATTAATTTTATATTCCCTTTTCCATGTGAAGTACAACGTTACCTTTCTTGGCTATCACTGAAATCGTATAGGATGCAATGTAAGCTGTATAGTACGTTGACTGGTGGGTTCAGTTGTACCATTGTTATACTGAGATGTATTGCGATGTAATGTTTCCTTTCTTCGGATGATTACTACCCATGTCAATCACATTCGGTTTCAGCCCACGTGTGGATGATGCCTATGCAACGGAAAGAGTAAGCTGACACAGAGCGTCAAACTATGCGTCAGAAGCTCCTGTTGTCATGGAATACGAATAGTGATTGATTGCGTTTGTTTAAGTTCTCAACAGAACGGAACAATAGCATAGTGAATTAAAGCGTTGGTTCATGAAATTGGTGACAGTAATTGTGAGCGCAAAAGGTGGGCCGGGTAGTGTGTACAGTAACTGAGCAGTACTAAAAATAAAAACAAGACGATATATCCAGATACATGGAGAACAGTCTATCACCGGAGATTAAATAAAGGGCTGAGTTCGGAATTGCCTGTAGGTCACGCGGATCGATATTCATTTGATGAAGGGCGGAGGATATAACAACAGAAAAGTGATAACAAGAAGAGAGATGAAGAAAATAGTTTGGATGAACAGGCCCTCATGGGACGGAAAATCTCGATTGCAACGAATGCATGTGAAGACGCTCGGTTTTTTCTTTCCGTCGAGCACGCTACCTATGCAGGTCGAAGGCATGGTAAGTGCTTGATACGAAATAGGCGATTGCCCATGCGTCACTTCTCCCCTCTTCCCGTCAATGGAAAGTCAGTGGCGGTGTTGCCAGAACAATGTTGAACATGATCATCTTAGGGATATATATATATATATATATATATATATATATATATATATATATATATATATATAACCGAAACAAGTTTTTATAAGTACAACAACTTATTTTTGCGTGATTCTCTCTCTATATATTTGATAATATACAGATTTAAATAAAATAAATTTATGTTGTTAAAAATATTTTAATTATGGACCACCCGTCCATAAATATACGAAAGTAAGTTAAATATATTTATTTACTTTCGCACGTGTATTATATATATATATATATATATATATATATATATATATATATATATATATATATATATATATATACATATATATATATATATATGATGAGAACGAAAGTAATATATAAATTCCAACGTTCGCAGAGTTAATTAAAAAAAGAGCTCGATACAGGTAGTAGAGCGATAATTATTATTAACTGCACATCTACGGGTGAGGGTCGAAAATGATTATGAACCTTAAAATGCACTGAAACCAAGTTGCATCTTTGTTGTGAGTAAAATGGTTTTGTCTATATGATAAAATTATAATAAATAATATGTGTATATATATATATATATATATATATATATATATATATATATATATATGTATATATATATATATATGTATATATATATATATATATATATATATATGTATATATATATATATATATATATATATATATATATATATATATATATATATATAGGGTGTCCATAAATTTCATGTGCACTTTTAAAAAAATTATAACTTTATTTGTATTTGCGATAGAAATAATCTGTAAAAAATGTTATAAAGTTTAAAAATAAAAAAGTTTAAAGTTTAGTTTTAAGTATAGCTAAAATAACTAATGTAAATCAGTTGGCAAATGCTTTCCGTGAACTGCAAAATCGTATTACCTTTTGTATTGCTTATGATGGAGGACATGTGGAAACTTAAATAAATTTCAATAGAACCTTAAAAAATATAGATTTACTTTTTTCTAATCCTTTTTACAAATTATTTCTATCGCAAATACAAATAAAGTTATAATTTGTTTAAAGTGCACACGAACTTTATGGACACCCTGTATATCTGTTTGTGTGTGTGTGTACATACATATGAAGAGACATAGATAGATAGATAGATAGATAGATAGATAGATAGGTAGATAGATATATATATAGAGATAGACGGAGTTGGTCTAAAGCCATTTTGTAAATCAAGTAAACCTGAGAAATTGGAATTTTCTTTGAAAAATGTCAAAATTTACGTCAAAACAGCTAGAGTTAAATTTTTAGGTAGTTAAATATTTAGATAGATAGATAGATAGATAGATGGATAGATGGATTGAGATAGATCAAGAAAGAGAGAGAGATGAACGGTATAGCAAGTATTAATGAGATGAATCGCTTTTTATTAGCCGTAAAATGTCAAGTAGAGAGCGAAGTGAATAAATTTATATGTAACTTTCTTGTGATAGCCTTTATGAAAATATTAACCGTAGAAAATTTTATAAACCTAAGGACTTCCAACTTACCATCGCAACTCTGTACAACAATATGCAGCCATTTTTAAAACAAATGCGATTTTAAATATACTTACAAAGATTGTTGTTTTTATTGAGTACAATGCCACAATAGTATGGCAATACGCGAGAACTCACCTTCCAAATATTAGATGTTTAACCATTCCACAACGATAAGACACTCCATATTAATAGTGAAGTTATAAAATGTTGCCTTATTTTACCATATAGTATAACTAGTTCGTATGTTTATGATTTCAAACGAAACCTTGGAAACTCTCCATCATCTGTCAAAGAAACTGTCATCTTCCGAAATTATAGCATAGATATCTGACAAAGAAGAGTCAGTGTAAACTGACACCAGGATATCTGTCTATATTTCTGTGATGGGGTATTGAAATTATTTATATTGTTTGGACTGTTGTCCTCATCTTTATTGCCATATTCACGACGTTTCGGCCGTTGTACGCTACATCCTTCTTCAGGTGATTGAAATTTCCTACTGAACCCTATAAAAGGCGTTGGTTGGATCAAGTGACTTGACCCATAACGTTGTGAGTTCAATATTTTGCTACTGCAGTGGTGAACAAAAACATGGAGAGTTGCGTTAAAATCAGATATCTGAGACATCCGGAAGGTGAATGGCCCGGGGGACTAGAACAATCTACTCCAGTGGACGAAATAATGGGTTCAGTTCGAAATTTCAATCACTTGATAAAGGCGGGAGCATACAATGGCTGAAACGTCGTGAATATGATAATCTTCGTTTGGTAGGGGATTACATATCAAGGTAATAATTCCTCCGTATATATGTTAATTTCTGTGGTCAGAAGTTCAGGATGGGAATGTTATAAAAAATACTGATGAACTGAAAAACAAAGAGAAA
>OZ038487.1:98716884-98794384 GCA_964036315.1 Acanthosepion esculentum
CATTCCTCTTATTTTCCCAAGTACTTCCAAGATCATCTTCAAGGGTTAAGTGCAAAGAGAAAAACTAATGAAGACAGTGCAGAGTATTCGGGAAGAGTTGGATGTTTAATGAGGATTACGAAGGTGTTTGGAGTAATCACTAGAGGTGGTGATGTTATACCTCCATTCATCTTCCGACAGGGACTAGGATGCAACACGGAGACCTACAAGTGCCTTGAGATAGTGCCACCCTGAGTCAGGATAATGGCTGCTAGATTCAGTCATCTTCAGGAAGGGAAATTATTCAGTTTTTTGTTAAAATTTAAATAGTATCCAAGACGAAATATATAATGCGAATCGAAATATGAATTTTATTTTTTAAATGTCATTGATAACGGATAGAAACTTTGGAGTGAGCAGTCGAAACGCTAAGGTTGAATTTTTTGAAAATTTAAGAGGTCGTTTGTTACTAATTTGGCAATTTTGATGACTGAAGAGGACTGAATGTACAGTTGAAAGTACTTGCGTATTAAAGAAAGAACTTATACAGCTTATAATTTTTAAAAACAAGGACCATAACATTCATCGAGTGATTTCTAGGTTAATGCACTTTTAAAATTTTGTTAGCGAAGGGATTTCGCCATTTTATTTCATTAACTTTACTAATCTACTTTTTTGTATGAATGATTCATTGTAATGTAAATTGAACTGCACCACATATTTGATATATATATATATATATATATATATATATATACGAGGGTCATTCAATAAATAAGGTGAATTTTTCGGTATAAGGACTTCTAATAGAGATAGAAGTTTACTATATTTTTATTTTGTTTTTGTTTTACTTCTTTTTCACATGGATTTAATTTCTTTTGCAGATTAAAAAAAAACTTTGAGAGTTTTGGCGATTAACAATGATGGCCGACCAAGAAGCATGCTCCACTATTGAACAGCGGTCAGTTATCAAGTTTTTGGTTGCTGAAGGGTGCAAACCAGTTGAAATTCATAGGATAATGTCACCTGTGTATGGTGCCACATGTTTCAGCCAAAAAAATCTCTACAAGTGTGCTAAATTGTTTAAAAAAGGACGGAGCAGTGTTGAGGATGAAGACAGGCCTGGGAGGCCTACAGAAGTGAGGTCTCCTGAGGTGATCGAATCAGTCAATGACCTCATTCAGTCTGATAGAAGAGTGACAGTGGATGACATTGCAAGGACTTTGAGCTTATCTGTTGGGACAAACGCAGGGGTCATCAGTCAGAAGGAGTCATCTTGCATCATGACAACGCAAGGCCTCACACAGCAGCCCAAGCGGTGAAAACCATCAACGAGCTGGGCTGGGAACTGCTCCCTGATCCCTATTACAGCCCAGACCTTGCCCCTTCAGACTTTCACCTGTTTGGTCCCTTGAAAGCGTTCACGAGAGGCACGAAGTTTAAAAGTGACGATGTAGTCAAAAGTGTTGTTAGCGACTGGCTGAGACATCAATCCAAAGATTTTTAGGCTGAGGGAATACAGAAGCTTGTGCACAGATGGAAAAAGTGTGTGACAGTGGTGGGAGACTACGTTGAAAAAAAAGTAAGCTTCTATCTGTATTAGAAGTCCTTATAGCGAAAAATTCACCTTATTTATTGAATGACCCTCGTGTATATATATATATATATATATATATATATATATATATATATATATATATATATACAAGAGATTACTTTTTAGAATGGATTGTTTTATTAATCCGACGGATTTTTCATCACTTTAAATGTTATTTTTAGCAGATACTCTTATTTGCGTAGACGCTCAAATTATTTATGCCTCAGTATATTTATTTTCATCTACCTCGTTTGAATCCCCCAAAATAATGTTTTTTGTAAATAAATATACTATTTAATAAATAAACGGAGCGCCTACTCAAATATAATTACCCGCTAAAATGAACGTTTAAAGTGATAAAGCGTATGTGTCTCTTGTGAGTGCGTGTGTCAGTTTTTGTCTGTATGTGTGTGCGTGTGCCTCTGTGTGTATGTGTGTGTGCGTGTGTGCGTGCCTGTGTGTGTGTGTGTGTGAGTTGAAAGGATGTAACAGGACTTCTTTCTTTCTTTTTTTTTAACCTTCAAACAATTCTCGTTGCTAAAACTTATTACTGTAGTTGTCAGAAGATAAATTACTTCAAGAAAAATTTTCACAAGCTTTGAATTTCACGAATCTATTTTTTTTTTAAAATGTATAATTGCTTAAATCCGACATCATCTTTTTTTTGCTTAAAGATGTTTTAGTTTTATTATTTGTAGAGACTGAAATTTTTGCATTTGTTTCGGAAAACATTATGATGAGACGGTTTCAATCGTACGATTTTAGTTCATCCGGGTTACTGGAAATTTGGAAACAAAAGAAAAGAAAATTGCATCATAAAAAAATCGGCATAATTAGTGAAATTGCATACAAAGAGATGCTTTTTTTTTAATTAATACCATTTTTTACTTGATATGAATTGAATATTTATGTGAGCAGGGCAAATAAATATACATGGGGTTTCTGCGCACGCGCACATTTGTTCATGTACGTGGATGTAACTAAATTTGCATGGGAATTCGATGGAATGGTAAATATATAAGACCATTTTCTTTGACATACAAGTAATTACATTAATTTTCCAACTTCAAAATCTACATGAGCGTGACGAAACATAATCCCGTTTAATCTCGCTATTGCTGATATTGTTCTTTGAAAATAAAATCCTTTTGAATAAAATCATTTTTTCTTTTTTTTTAATGATGACATCGGAGAAACACGTCCAAGTAAATTTTTTCACATTGTCCTACATAATTTTATTCATAAAAAAATATATTTCCCATTAATATAAAATCTCTATGATATTGTTTTAATCGAATTTACCCTATGCAAGGCAATAAAACCACTAAGGCACAAGGGGGTCACAGGGTGTGAAAGAATTAGAAAACAGAAACATTGTTAAGGAGCGAGAACGATAGAGGAGTAATCAGGATGTCAGTAGATAACGATTGACATTGCATTTAATTTTTTGAAGATTAAAGTAGGCTGGAAAGTATGGAGCCGAAAGAGAGTTCCACAAGCGAGATGTGCGAAAAAAGAAATATTAGCATAGAACTTACAGTTCCATCTAGCCAATTCAACTGGAAATTGATGGGAACCCGTTGCCAATCTAGTACTGCGCTTAAATTCATAAAGCATAGGTACCATAGCGAAAAACAATATTTATTTGTAAAAATTACAAAATGTGACTCAAGGCCAAATGGGGCAATGGGGAAAAGGACGGTCTTCTTCTGCCTTAAAATTAAACTTAGCTAGCCACAATCACCGACCACAATAATCTTTAGAAACAAAACAACACATTCTTGCTACGTCCACCATAATAGCACAATGTCTCTATCAAAGTCCTAACAATCCTGTTATGTACAATTCATTGTCTGTGGCTTGGGGAATAAAACAACACATTAAAATATCTAAAGCCCAATGCTATAGAGGAAGCTCATTCAAACAATTACCATGAAAGTGTTTATGGAAAAGGCACTGGAAAGCAACCTACGGTGGTGGGAAAATGACTGGGGTCGAGACGCCAGGTCAGGACCAATAATATTGCTGATATTAGTTTGGATTTTATCTAGAATCTCTAAATAAGAAGCAGCAGACCATATGTAGCAGTAATATTCTAAGAATGGTAGACGTAGAGATATGTATACTTAGGTAAATGTGCTTGGGCGACTATTCCTGTTTTTTGATCAGTGAAATTAATATTGATCAGTCATTCGATCGACAAACACTATTGCTTTAAACCTGGAAAAGTACGTACACGGAAAGCGCTCTTTAGCATTAAGGTAGGATAAGCCATTAGTGGAAAGCAAGTCTCAGTTACCCTATTTAAAGAAATGCTAATCTCTCATTTTCGAAATCTATATGTGCCAACGTTACAGATAGAATCTAAAATTCACAATAACGTATTTTGAAGTATATAAGATGTTTTTTTTTCCTATAAAATATCTCAAAAAACTACTCTACGTGCTATGCATCAAAGGTTGGTGTCCGGAGTTATAAGTGTGGTGTGTGGATTGAGTGTCCCTTCCTCATTTACATCAAATTCTGAGCCTATGATAGCAAAACCTGTTCAGTTTGACTAAGTTTAGCTTATTTTACAGCATATCAACATCAATCGGTTATTTAATGCCAACAAAATTTTTAGCATAGGTCCGTATGAATAAAATAAAATATGTATTTTTTGTAAGAAATGAGTTTGAAGATCAGGTTTTATTGACGTATTTTTGTAAAGAGGATTTTTGTCGATAGTCTAATGGATTGCCGATTATTTTTCGAAAATCTGTTGCTGTTAATATTTTTTTTCATAAATGTATTACTGGTATTTTTACTATAAAAATCTATTTTTATACATTCAGAATGTTTTGACCCCAGTTTTGGGGTTAACAATTTGCCCATATCTGGGATTCTATAAACTCTCCTCAAAACCTCCCAATGAGAGGTTTTGCTCCCGAATGTAGTTTATCGTCATAGCCAGGAGGATAAAACATGTTCAGTATTTTAAAATGAAGTTAACAACATTTTGAGATAAGCAATTTATGCAGTTAGTATACGTGGATATTTGAAGGAAACGAAATTCTTGCTTAGGTAATACCTAAGAAGTGATAATATGTAGTGTCACTTTTGTTCTAATAATTAGATTCAAACAGTTACCACAAATTAGATACTTCTTCTCATTCTGCAATGGATTTATCATGATTAGTCAGGTTTACAAGATGAAATATGCTAATCATTAGATAAAATGTGTGGGGGGTATGAAATACAAGGAATTTTTTTTTCAAATTTCTTCCTTGAAAATTTGGGGAGCGTCTAATGCATCAGAACGTATTATAAACATCGAAATACAGTAATGTCGGATTTAAAGAATCCATTAATTGCTAAAAGAAATTGTTGTTCTCATCTTTATTTTCATTATCTCAACGTCTCAGCCATTATACGCTCCGGGCTTCTTCAACTGATATCTTTTGGAATTTTAAAATGAACCCAGAATAGTCAATCTGTATGTTGGTATTTCTGAAAATTGGTTCGGTTCAAATTTTAAAAAAAAATCACCTAAAGAAGGCCGGGGCATACAACTACCGAAACGTTGTGACTGTGAGAATAAAGATGAGGATAACAGTCCACACAATGTAAATATTTTTACAATACCTCATCTCAGAAATATAGACAAATTGGTTAGCTCTTTGGTCGTTCAATACACAAAATTATACCTGAGCTGTCCCGTTTGCAAAAGATATTAGCTATGCAACCTCGCAACGTGAATACGCTCAACCGAGCAGTCAGTTATTGATACATTTTGTGCATCTATGTGCGTGTGTTTTAGCATCAGATTCTCATATTTTTGGCACATTTGAATGAAGACCAGTGAAATATATGTTTTAAGAAGTATTGTTTTTTAATTTAATTTGATTCATTTTTTTTATAATGCTTTTCACTGAAAAATATTATAGATGTATTTCCCGATTTTATTTCTCCGCGTACTTTTCACCATCTTCGGGGAATAAAATTGTTTTCAAAAGAAACAATGTTTACTTTCACCGTCTTCTTCTTTTGATAGATTATGCGCTATGTTTTGAAATTGAATGTTTTATCATGTCACGTTTTGTGACGTCACATGAAGAGACGGTGTATCTATCATCGGTTGTTGGATAAAACTAATCAAATAAGATTAGTCCGGAGAAAGTAAACGCCTACATATGTGTTCGTGACTTAATGATGATAAATGCATTTGTTTTACGCAATAAATATTTAACTTTCAACGAAATTACATTACATGGGGTCTCAAGAGGGCATAATTGTCAGTTAGTCTGCTTCACATTTATTAATGGGGAATGAGTTCGATCTTCACAGGGGGCCCATATGTGTGGTCTTGTGCCAACTGAAAGCAGATTTCGTATATTCCTTTCACCTAATTATGTGGCCAATATTAAACACACTATATAAAGTTACATGCAGTGAAATTTTCAAAATCGAATTTATAGTTAGGATATGGATTATTTGATAGAAACAATAGAATATCAAAGTTAAAGAAATTCAGGGTTTTTTTTTCCTTGACCAACTATTGTATATGACTCGACACGGAAAGTGTGACACTGAAATCCGAAGTATATAGAGATAATTTACGTTTAAAAATGCTATTTTTTTTTTTTAAGCTTATCACCCCAAGCAAGGCTGGAGGCCACTAGCACGCAAGGGGTTACAGAAGGTTTGGAGGAAGAGCAGATAGGAGTGGTAAAGGAGAGGATGTGGAGAAACATAGTGGATCGATCAAGGCAAGGGGGTTACAGAAGATTTGGAGCGAGAGCAGATAGGAATGAAAGATGAAAGGATGTGGAGAAGGGAAGTGGATAGATCAAGGCAACTGGAGATGTCGATTGACGTTACGCTTAAATTGTTGGAGATTGTATTTGTCAGGGAAACAGGAATAAGGAAGGGAGTTCCACAGGCGAGATGTGCGAGACATGAAGCTATTGGAGTAGAAGAGACGTCTACATCTAACAGTTTCAACGGTGAAGGGGTGGGAACGGGATGCCAGCCTCGTAGGACGTTTACATTCATGAGGCCTAGGAACCAGCGAAAGCAGCTCCTCGGAGCAATTACCGTGAAAGTATTTGTAAAAAAGCCACAGCTCATAGTTTGTATTTCGATTTTTGTCACTGTTGAAACAATATATTCTATCAGAAAAACTGTTGCCAATTTGTTTACTAAACTTATCGGCAGAGTAAAATTGAATAAATTCTTTACTGCTCTAAATGGAGCGCGTGATGGACTTATAACCTGTACTGGGATTATCTCCCGTGTTATCGCCTGGATTTGTTGATTTGTCTTTCTTGTTTTTCCTCCCCATGTGGATTTTTCTGCAAATACTTATTACATAATTGACTTGAACCATTGGCAAAGAATTGCCAGAGGTAGTAGGATTTTCAAAATTTTCAGTAAATTTTACGTATCTGACTTTTTGATGTTCGTAGTTACTGGTATATATGTTTGATTTATCGTAGCCTATGAAAATTCGTATCCAGTTTCTTTCTATCTTTTATACATGCATAAAAGAATTGAACCTAATATATACATATTGGTGAAGTTCGGTTTGCAACCCGTGAACAATCCGGAGGCAGCGGTTAAATAGCGTACAATCACGAAATCTTTGGTAACCTCGATTCTATTAATAGGCATCTACCCATTTATCGTTAGATTTTATTAAGGTAAATAACAGTAGAACTGGACCATATGTGGCGGCAATATTCGTGTATGAAAGAATAGTAAACTTATAGATATGTATTTCTTACCAGCTGACCTACCAATAGATTCTATATAGTCATTCCACTTTATGTCATTTGTGAATGTTAGTCAGAGACTACGAATCCATGGATCCGGAGAACAAATTCTGGAGCAAGAGAAACGCTGGAAGTATGTAATGGTAAACAATAAGAAGATTAATGGGTCGTTTAATCATTGATGATGAATCTTAAAAACAGACCCGTACTGGAATCATTTATGGTGGGGAAATCCTTGCACTACAGTAATCCCACTCTTTCAGCGAAACATTAGCCGGTGGTACGAGGAATCGTTACAACCGGAGACTTCCAGGTTGCGGCAGATAGACCAGAGTTTCTACGTTCTACGCATATCTACTGATGCACGTTCTGACATATGCCAAGATCGCATTCCGGATCTGTAGTCAATCTCCGTCCGCTCTGCTGAGAATCACTCCTCACATGCGGCTGGTTTGGACCCGTCGACTATCCTCAGCTTGTTTACCTGCCAGTTAAAACCGTTTACGGTGGTGTGGCCGCACTTGAATAGTAACAGCTACTTAATACCATAGGTAAGATTCAAGCCCAGGGTGTGAACCAGACCTAAGAGTGTTCCTCGGTTGGAAGGACTATAACTTTCCAGCATTCAAAATTATTCGATTACACGTCGGGGCAAACGCATCACTGAGTAATCTATCAATTGCTACCATTGTAATAACATAACTTTAAATGATAGGTAATTGAAAGTAATCAATATATATATATATATATATATATATATATATATATATATATATATATATATATCAGAAAATAAACGCCAAATAGAGCAGTAAAACTTTTCAATGACAATGTCATGTCTCATTTTAGAAACATTTTACAACACAGGTAAAAACAACTAATATTGGACAGGTTTTTACTGAAAGAAAGAAGAAAATAGACCACAGAGAAAGGTTTACCAGAGCCAAAGAGACATAGTAGGGAAGAAACGAATGAAAGACAATTACCAGAAGTTTTTTTTTAGAGAAAGGGACACACCTTCTAAGTAATAAATCTTCCCTCACCTCCATCCACCTATGACATCACATCGCAACCAAAAATATACGTACATAATACAGTGTTGTTAAACTTAAATTTATTTCTATTATGTTTTGCTTTTCATTTATACGAGGGCCATTCAATAAATAAGGTGAATTTTTCGGTATAAGGACTTCTAATACAGATAGAAGCTTACTTTTTTTTCAACGTAGTCTCCCAGCACTGTCACACACTTTTCCCATCTGTTCACAAGCTTCCGTATTCCCTCAGCGTAAAAATCTTTGGATTGATGTCTCAGCCAGTCGCTCACAACACTTTTGATTTCATCGTCACTTTTAAACTTCGTGCCTCTCGTGAACGCTTTCAAGGGAACAAACAGGTGAAAGTCTGAAGGGGCATGGTCTGGGCTGTAAGGGGAATGAGGGAACAGTTCCCAGCCCAGCTCGTTGATGGTCTGCACCGTTTGGGCTGCTGTGCTTTTTGTGCTCTGCAGTAAATATCTTTGGCACCCACCGGCAGCTGTCCTTGTGTGGTGTCCCAACAGATAAGCTCAAAGTCCTTGAAATGTCATCCACTGTCACCCTTCTGTCAGACTGAATGAAGTCATTGACTGATTCGATCAACTCAGGAGACCTCACTTCTGCCGGCCTCCCAGGCCTGTCTTCATCCTCAACTCTGCTCCGTCCTTCTTTAAACAATTTAGCCCACTTGTAGACATTTTTTGCTGAAATATGCGGCACCATACACAGTTGACATTCTCCTATGAATTTCAACTGGTTTGCACCCTTCAGCAACCAAAAACTTGATAACTGACCACTGTTCAATCCTAGAGCATGCTTCTTGGTCGGCCATCTTTGTTAATCGCCAAAACACTGAAAGTTTGTTTTTTAATCTGCAAAAGAAATTAAATCCATGTGAAAAAGAAGTAAAACAAAACAAAAATAAAAAAGAGTAAGCTTCTATCTGTATTAGAAGTACTTATACCGAAAAATTCAACTTATTTATTGAATGACCCTCGTACATTTGTGTGTTATTTACTGTTTGAATAAACGTTTTCACACTAAGATATATAGTGTAAACATGTAAATAGACATTCATCTGATGCTTGGAAACGAATTAATCTCTATTACATTAATTGTAATATGAAAAATGATTCAGTTCTCGAAAAATTCGGTTTTATGACAGACTTGCAGAACAAATTATGGTCAAGAACCGCGGTTGTTCTGTAATATAAAACTGTTATAATTCATAATCAGATATAAACCGGGTGAAACTAGTTGCATAACGCTTAACATAAACAATAAACAAATAGCGATAATAATTACTATTTTTTAAAAAATCTGTATCTTTATAAATAGTAGTTAGGCTCGCCTGTTGTACGGTACACACCCCTATAGGTCTTTTGAATATTAGTAGATGTTTCTCCCTTGTTTCCTGTAAAGGATTTGGTTTCCGGTTTCTTCTGAAGTATGTTTTAGGGTTATACTCCTAAATAGTATCAGTTACTACGTTAAAATAAGTTCAAATAGTAACCCTCTATCTTGAGTAGCTCTTCGGCATTTTATTGGATGAACAATGGTAAGAAAAATGAAAGAAAATTAAGTAAACAAATATAGGATAATAAAAGAAAAAATACATTGATAGATGAATTAATAATAATAATTTACTTCGTTTTTGTTTCAGAAGATATAGCTTTCTTTGAGGGAGAGAAATGATGTTAGTTCACTGCAACAACACTTAGCTGACCACCCACTAAGGCAGTCTATGTCACAAGATATTTTTTATGCGGTAATCACATATGTGTACACATACGACAAAAAGTGTCAAATTGACGTCAACATTACGCGATTACTTCTAAAGTCTACTTCAATACTATAATTCTAACGCCTACGATTGAACTCTGAAATATCATTTAATAAATAAATGTTGACCTATTCAAGTGTAGAGTCAGCCGTTATCTTCCCCGACGAGCCACAAGGACACTCTTTGCCCATTTCAAATGCACACATTAAGTAAACCTATATCATGAGTGTATTTTGGATCTTTCATTGGCTGAACATTAGTATATGTGTGTCTATGTATGTGTGTGTGTGTGTGTGTGTGTGTGTGTGTGTGTGTGTGTGTGTGTGTGTGTAAAGTCGTCATTGAAGTCGACACCCAGTCTGTTTCATGCTTAAACGCAATGGTATAGGAATACATATATATATATATATATATATATATATATATATATATATATATGTTTCCAATGTAATAAATTATAACCATGGAGTATTAGTGTTTGAGCCCTTTATATTATATTCTTGCTCTATACTGGACATTGAGCTCTACCTGGATTCTACTCTTTCGGAAATTTATATATATATATATATATATATTGACCATTAATGTATATATATACATATATATATATGTATGTATATATATATATGTGTGTGTGTGTGTGTGTATGTGTATGTGTATTAGTGTGTGTGTGATGTGAAAGGCGGTTATATTTAAAGACTTAACTGACAAGCGGAGAGAAAGAATCCATTAAGAATTATCATTCTTCCAGAAAAGCAAAGTCTACATGCGAGGAAATGAAGAAATAGAAGGAAATGCTAATATCGATATTGAATCAACCGACCCCAGTGACGCTATCAAATCTTATCACCTTCTTCCACTCATTGCGCTTGTCATCCTGTTATCACTTCGACTCGCAAACCTGTGCAGCCATCAACGCTACGCAAGTTTTCTTGCAGGAAAACTTACACGCAATCCCGACAGCGAAAACAGAATGTCGCATGATCACGTCTCTTTCAAATGCCGTCCTGATGATTACGCAGATGCGGTTAGACGTTTTCAATAATCATATATTGAATCTCTCTTTTATCTGAATATTAGGAAAATCTCGATAGAAACAAAGAAAAAACTTACGGAATATCTGCCCAAATATACATGGCAGGAAATACTGGGCAATCTTCTAACAGATGAAGAAAAGAACCGAAAGACAGAAATATGATTCTACAGAAGGATTCTGAGAACACCATGAAAGCAACGACGAAATTTTATAAAGATAAAAAACAATAAACAAAAAGTAGGCTTGTACATGGTGCGATGGGTAAATTGCTACCATTTTATATGTTTATTTCGCGCATGCGTGTTGTTTGTTTTTGATTTTGTCAACTGCACAGTAGAATAGGGTCAGTTAGGAACTGTTTAGGGGAAAAAGTGAACAATGATGGAATTCAGTTCGCCAGTAATTTGGAAACCGCATCCTGTACTGCTTGGCATTCGCGCCGAAACCTCTAATACGAACATTTCAGAATGTTTGGGTGTCAATCTTACGACAGCGCAGAAGATTCGGAAAGAGTTTGATCAATTTAATGGTGATTACGAAGGTACGGTAGCTCGGAAAACTCACTCTGATCGCTCTGATTAGAAAAGAACTGCCAAATTTGTTGGTGAGGGCCTCCAATTCAACACGGAGGCCTACATCAAGTGTCTTGATAGAGATAGAGTAGTTCAGCCCTAGGTCAATTGGCTGGCTGATGCATGACACTGTGTCTAGCAAAAGGATTCTGCATCATGCCATACAAGCAGAGGAAGCCAGTCATGGCTGTCTGACAATTTCTTTGACCATATCACCCATTACATCAGGCCACCTAACTCCCCAGACTGCCCCTCGGTGATTATTGGATGTAGGGCGCAAACCAACAAAACGCCTTGTAACATCAATGATGAACAAAAGGCAAGGTTTATGGTAGGATTCACCAACTTAAAGAAGGAGACCGTCCAGAAGAGATGCAGGAGATTCCGAAGTCGTCTGGAGGCGGTGGTTGAAGCCAATGACGATTTTATTGAATATAATTTATCTTTCAATCGTGTTTCAAGATATTTGTGCTTTAAATTTAATAGCATATCAATCTTAATGGGTTATTTAATGCCAACTAAATTCTTATTGCTGCTAATTTTTTTTTTTTCAAAAATGTATAGCTGGTAATTTTTTTTCTTCAACATGTATAGATGGTAATATCTTTTTTCAAAATGTATTCCTCGTAATATTTTTTTTACAATGTATTTCTGGTATTAAAACCTATTTGTATACTTTCATAATGCTTTGATCCCAGTTTTGGGTTAATTATTTGTTTATATTTGAGAACCTAACAAGCTACCACCCGGGGTCAGGGTGGACCTGGGAACACCAGGAATTAAGAGGTGGTTCCACGCTCCTCAAAATCTCCTGATCAGAGGCCTTCCGGTTGTACGTAATTTCTCGTCTTACCCAGGACGGTGTAATTTTAGTAAATATATCTTTTCAAATGAGATGTCAGTGTTATTTTCATTTTTGCGTAATTTAGAGGATAATTTATCCATGTATTGTATATAGACAGTTGAATCTTTCAGGGAACAATATGAGGAAAAACGGATTAGAAAATTTGACACTCATGGGATAGCGGGACAGAAGATGACAATGCATAACCAGGCTATCATATTTGTATGAATGGATGGTCGAACAGGGTTTATTAGAGAAAACCAAAAGACAAAATTTATTACGAATTTCAAAGGACAGGAAAGTGTGGAGAGCCATGATCACTAAAATTCTAAAGTAACATGGCCCATAGAAGAAGAAGAGGATGAATCGCACGAGAACCGATGTTTCAACGTGATACGGCCGTTAGCCCATAAAAGAAGCTCGAATATATTGGAAGAAAACTGAGAAAAACTAAACCTCAGATATCGGGGGAAATCCTATTCCCCGTTTCCTCATACTCAATTTTTCGTTTAATGAGGGGAAAAGATTGAAGACAATAGATATAGAGGAAATCAACGCATAACGTATCTAGTTGGCTTGTGGAAATGGATATCAGAACAAGGCTTCGGAGTTAACATATATTACGATCTCCAAAAACAGGTAATTGTGGAGATCATTTAATTTCCCCCATTATGGTCATTCTTATATCCGTGATATAATAACGCGATAGTTCACGGACGGAACGGAATGGCTGAAAGGAAAAAGAATGACAAACATGCGTTGTTCTCAGAGGGACTTTCATATCACTATGATTCACACAAAACTACATATATGTGCCACGCGGAGAATAATATATCATATATGTCTCCACGGTGAAGCCGAGTTTAAAGAGAAACAAATCGGAAGGGTCTATTGGGATCGTCTATATACCGACAACACCCCAATGTTATAATGAACTATTCTCATATCACTGATGTTAGCTAATCAATTCCTTCGTTTGTAAATCGACCAACCACATCGCTCGTTACATGTTCTCGCCAAATACGAATTTTGGAACAAGCAAGGAACGCAAATTTTTGATCTTCAGTTAGTTTGCGATATACACAGCTTCCGAATGGAACAGATTTTTCGTCGCTTAACTCAGCGATTCGAACTAACTCACTCGCCAGATACTCAAAGAATTCCTGCCGTCCAGAATTCTTCATCTAAGAACTTCCCTTCGACTATAGCAAACTCAGCAACAATAGTAGCTTGGCATACAACGAACTCTTCGAGTAATATTTCTAAAGTTGTTATTTTATAAACTACTAAGAAATAATATTTACTCATCATACAAGGTACGCAACTTCGTTTGAACTATTCCTTCTTTCACGCATACACATTACGTTTTAGGCAGATCGCTAAATTGTCGTTTCTGTCACAAGTTTAATTTCGTACAAACTGTTCATTCCAATCAAAGAACTATTCAATCAAACCTTATTCGAACCACATGAACAATAACTATCCAATATCACGATCAACCATTCATACAACACGCATTTTGTATATATTTTGTATATAAACACGTTGGAAATGTTCCTGTTTTAAATGTTTTCTCGTCGTCATTTTTTCATCTTTGTCTTATGCCATGTATGATATACTTGCAACTAAAAATTGTTTGTGGAATATTGAAAACAGCCAAAGCCTAGGTCTTATAACTAAACCCCATTTAATTAACTAATCTTTCTAACAATATTCCAACGTTCCACAACAGGTCTACCATATAACATGGAGATACCTTTGAGTCTGGAGAAGCCATGATTACGATTTCAAATTCAAACGGGTCGTATTCACTTTTATCACAGGCGAGGGCATATTACATGAACGGAAAACAGTAACTCTTGGGCTTTCCCACAGTGAAAACTGCGATTTGAAGTTTGTGATGTCAGTCTACTCGGGAGTTTAGCTATAAAAAAATAAAATCTGATATCATGTCCACAAATTATAATACAAAATTAAAAACAACGCGAAAAGATAAGCAAGTTAAATATGACAATAACAGGTCTACAGTAGGTACATGTATTTACGTATTAGAATTCAATTGTCTTTGTTGTAACAATGGAGACAAAAATAGTTTGTTCTAATTGAATTGTTGCAAGTAAGTCTGAAAATTCGAAGTTATTTTGTTGCAAGTGAATTTGCAAAGTTCGAATTTATATGTACGCTACTATGTTTGTGTATGTGTGTGTATGTGTGTGTGAAAGACACGCCGACGAAACATGTGTGTGACTGCTGACTGTGTGCAATAGCAGTGATTTCAAAACACAGTGAAGAAAGAATTAAGGGATCTTGAACTTACTTTCGTCGCTGCAATGTATGTAGAAAGATCATCACTGACTGACTGGCGCGTTTTCATGGTAACGTGTGTTGCGTTCGGCCCTGTTGGCTAACTCTTCCGTTTCGGATCTGCCGCTGACTGCCTCGCTTTTATCGCTATTTGACAACCAGTGTAGTCTCACGAATCTATGTGAGTTTTGCGCAGGAACGTAAACCATAACCCAGTCCTAACCTATTTCCAGGTTATCGCGGACGTTTCATAGGGAACAATGCGCAACTTGTTATATCCAATCAGATTTCAGAAACTATTTATTTATTTGTGGAGACGTGTTTTGTAAAGAATTGTAAAATTTTTTCGTGTCTACTGATTTTAGTAGGATTTATTTGTAGGCGTCTCTTACTTGTTTTGTGCTTCACTTATTGGCCGAAAAATATAGGTGCTTATATCCTTTAAGTTTCTTTCTATATCTGGGAAACTTATATTCCCAAATGGAAACGGCACCATGTGCTTGTAAGCTGCTTGGGGAGGCAGATTTGGTCCAGGCTAAAAGAAAGCAATCTAGCTTGCTGATTTCTGTAAACAAAGTGAAAATTGACTGCCGTTTGATCGCTGTAAGAAGTGGTGTCATTTAGCGGTCGTCACGTCTACCACGCGACTTATCTTTACCAAAGGGAGAAAACCGCCTTCCGTATCCGTAGAGTCGTTATCGAAGTCCTTTCAATGATTCTGAAGACTGCAGAAGATGAACTTGAAATTAGAACGACCTAGACCAGAAAAAAAAGGTTTTATTGCCTTATTACGAAAAGGGCTGTTTTTTGTGTTGGTGCATTAAGACTTTATCAGTCATTTAATCGACTACTAGACGGGTAAAGGCGGGAAAATATCAGTAAAAACAACTACCTTTTTTTTAGTCAGCTTTTCCTGTATCTTTTCATTCCCTCCATTATCCTCCCTCCGATCACCGAAGTTATACAATTAACATGATTGGTGACCACTTGAAAATACCAGGAGCTATAAGCTTGGGTGTGCGGCTGGAGTAATAAATAACGGCTCGGAATTAGAAATCGGAGAACCAAGTTCCAATTCCAGTCGGGTTCGTTATATTCTCTTACGAGCAAATACACTTGGGAAAGGTATGAATCTCCCTCTTCTCCTCACAGCTATACGTTTCATAGTAGAACTTATATCAGTAGATCATTATTATACCCTACAGAATGCTTACAATCTAAAAAATATATTCTGCCTTTATATAACCCAGAAAGGTTTGGTAAGCCATAAAAATCAATCAGTCAATCGATTCATTTTCTCGACCAATCATCGAGGCAGATTCATGTTTATCTAAATGTTACTGTCCTGTGTAGCTCTTAGTATCTTTATGCAATCTCTCCTAATCCCTGTTCTGCCAGCCATATACCCAAGTTCGTTAGGTAGGTTATGTGCTGCTTTCCTCAGTACCTCTTACCTTTAATACGTCTTGTCAGTGTCAAATTTTCTTAGCCCTCTTTCCTCATTATGTGCTCTAGATATTTCAACTGCCTCTTTCTGACATTTAATTATAAAAGTCCTTTTTAAATTAATGATTCTTAATTAAAAATATACGAAAACACATTTTTTACATTCTGTCCATATGTTAAAACAAACAAACATAGACTTCTAGGTCATAAGATTAGATAAGGCAACTTAATATATTGCGCCTCTTATCCTGGGAAGTCACCACACATTTTTCTTATACACATTCTGGCCTGAAGAAAACCAAAATATATCGGCGAAACGCGTTTTTTATACGTTTTTCCACTTTGTTTCACCATCCACACATAGACATTTCATCCACAATGTTCAGCACTCTTCCATATAAAAATGGTGAAATTTAATCATTTTTGGAAAAATAATACATATATATATATATATATATATATATATATGTATATATATATGTGTGTGTGTGTGTGTGTGTGTATGTGTGTGTGTGTGTGTCTGATATTGTACTGTGGTTAAGTTTTATTTTTAATTTAATGTTTCTTGTGTTCATAAAATTTTATTCTTTTCGAAGTCGTACATCATGTGGAAATTGTCCAAATATTTTGAATGTCCGAGCGCTTTCGGCTATGCTTTTAGCCATTATAAACGATGATTTAATTTCTACTTTTATTTGAATGTGTAGTGTTTGCTTTTCTTTTTTGTTAGTAATGTTTCCAATCTGTCGTTTTTAATGACACTTGTATAAAAGAGGGATTGCTGGCCAAACACACACACACACACACACACACACATATATATATATATATATTTATGTATGTGTGTGTGTGTGTGTGTTGCGTGTGTGTGTCGTTTTTCCGCATACCTTTTTCGTTTCTCTAGCTTTTTTTCTCCGTCCTTTCCTTTGTCACGCCCTTTTTTTACTCCTTTGTGCTAACTTGGTGCATGTGCATGTAAATTTTGGTGCAAATCCGTCGAAAATTGCGGCCGTGCATTCGTTACAAACACACACACACACATCTTGCCTTTTATAGACAGAGAGTACCTTCGAAAAAAACTTCTTCTTTTCTCATCTTTCTTTATTTTATTTTGTTTTTTGATTTATTGTTCTACTCATACAGGTTAAGATTTATTTGTTTCCGCTTTGTTTTGTATTCTTTAAATTCTTGTTTGTTAATATTGTTTCTTTAAAATTTGAATGTTTTCTTTACTGATTAATGAACACCTTTCTTCCAACAAAATAGATGATGCATGAATAATCACATATACTTTTAACAGGATTTTTCTGAGTTTATTGACTAATGATGAAAAACTCAAATAGTCTTATTATTATTACTACGAAGCATTGGCAGTAGTTTTTGTATTATTAATTCTACATCTTATATCCTTGCAATTTACTAAGACTGGGTTTGACGTGGCACAAGGTCGGATCACAATCACTACTCAGTCGTACTTGATCTAACGAGACAAGCCTCTTACCCATTACCCCAGGTGAAAGAGCCCAACCTAAACCTAGCTTAGATATGGCGCAAGGCCCTAAGTATGGAGCAGCGAGTGATCATGGAGCTCGCAACTTATATTTGATCAAGCTGCTAACCATTACGCCACAGAATATTTTCGGCGCGCCCACGTCGCTTCCGAATGTGAAACAAGGTCGCGGTTTAAAGCGGATTTAATTTCATCAAGGATCAGATGGAAAAATCCCTGTCACAGGTAAATACCGACCTTGTGATCAGGGAAACCGTTGCTGCATATCGGCCTTTCTGGCGTAGGACCATCCGAGGGGTACCGAGACTTTCCAGTCCAACCGCCAACATGAAGAGGATATGTGACGTACAGTCAGGAGGGCCTGATTCATCAAGCAGCGTCCACCACCCACACTCCTCTGTGACTCCTACTCACGACTCTTTAGGAGTAGGCTGGGGCCTTCACAGTCATCTTCATCACAGCTACCTGAGAGGAGAACAAGTATAACTAGAGATTATGACGACGAGAGGGTGCCGACGAATCGCAATACCGTAGAAAAATTGCCCAAGCCCCCATCGGCAATTTCCCTTTTGTGGACGCCTCAGTCGCCGGGTAATAAACACAGTCCTCTTCCGAAGGAGAGGTACTGCCTAGTGTGCAGATGTTACCCTGGGTGTTTATTATATTCTTACTATAAATAATATACCACACTCGAGATTGTCATTAAGTTCATTGGTTTATATTTGATCCTCGGCTTTATAATTTAATTACTATTTAACTTCTTTGTTTAAAGAATACCTCCGCAGTTTAGCACCGATGATAGTTCCAGCCATATTTTACTATCATTATTCATATAGCTGCTGATTTTCCCGCCAGAAATATATTTGAAGTTTCAATGGAGACCAAATGAGAACAAGTCTACTTAAGAATGCAGAAAGCTTCTCGGTGTCGTTGTTAAACTGAGTAAGAATTGTCCGGTTTGATTCATCTCTTTGTTGAATTCTCCAGGTTTCAATATTTATGCATTTAAAAAAAAAAAAGTTTGCCTGAATCCTCCGATCATGTTCGAGCCCCTTATAATTCCTCACTTGTGTTTAGTCACTGTAATCTAATCTGGTAAACATAATCGCAGATTTTTCGGACACATCAAAGGAATCGAAATATGCAATGTGATAGGTCCTGATCTGGCATCACGTCTACAGTCAATTTCTAACAGACATGCTGTGGCTTATCTCTGTCTTTTCTACAAATATTTTCCAGGCGACTGCTCTGACGAGCTACCTTCACTGGTGCCCCAACTGCATAAATTTAAGCGTGCTACTAGGTTGACATATCGGCCCCGCCCTTTCACTCTCGAAATAGTTAAATATAACAGCCTTTTCTAATCCAACAGCTTCTTCTCTCGCAGTTCCCGACAATGAAACTCCCTTGCTCCCCTGATAGCTATAATCTTCAAATATTCAAATGTAAGCATCTTCTAATGCTTGATCTTGATCCCCGTCCTTCTCCCTGTCCTTTCCCCAAACACCCCTCTTTACTCTTGTGCTCAGTCTCTGTAACCCCTTGCATACTAGTGGCAATCCCGCTTTGCTGGGGGTGAAATACTTACAAAAAAGTAAAGAAAATCTGCTCTCCGCATTTACTTTATTAACATTTCTCGTGCGCGCAGGCCGATAGACGTAATACCCATTCTTTCAGATAGAAACAGGGCGTCTATTTAAAACACGAGCATACAATAACAATATCGTTTGAAATAATAAATATGTGACATTAAGAACAAATTCGGGAGATGAAGAAGCAATTATAAAGAAAAAAAAAAGCAAACGAGCCCACCCTCATTTTTTTATACTAAAGATCGCACTATACAAGGCGCGAGAGGTACTCAAAGTAGAGGATCGCTGTTAAAATGGATAAGATGAATGTGAAGTGTGATATGAAGGAAAGTGAAGTGTTAAAAATAAATATTATGAGGATAGAAAAATGATTGACTATTTACTTGAGAGCCTGTAGCACGAAGTAGCAGTTAGGATAATGTTATCTGGGTGGAACTATTACTCTACCTCTGGAAGACGTACGAAAATAGAAGCCAAATTGCTAAACAATGAATAAGTTATTCTATAGAAAATTCTAACAAGAACCGCGGGTTTTTGGTAATGGTCAGAAAGCATTTCTGTTTTGCCATTAATAACAATTTCTTCACTCACTATGTGACCCTGAGTTATAATTAGACTCACTGTAACAAATTACAATTCTTATATAAACGGTATTATGAAATGTAACAGTTTTAAGAGTAAAGCATTCTCCAGTTTCCAAGCTAGAAACGAATAACACAAATGTAAGTATTTCTTATAACAATGAATTCTATTTCAATGGAAACACGATCTTGATGTATTGCTTTATTTATCTCAGTGAAATTTACGTCAACCAGCCTAGATCCAGAGATCAGTCACAAGAAATATGTGGCTCTGAGCATTAGTAGAAACGTTATTCCCTTTTTGGAGAGAATACCTTTTTGTCAATTAAGACATGGAGAACTACCGTGATAAGAGAAGGCTGATATACATTCTTAAGGAATACACATATTTCGTTAGGGATTCTTTGAATCTATATCTGCTAGATTTTCTTCCGTATCCATAACCCGTCCTGGGTATGACGATAAACTGCATCCGCGTTCTGGGTGAGACGATAAACTACGTCCTACAGCAAGGCCTCTGATCGGGAGGTTTTGAGGAGCGTGGAACCACCTCTTAATTGCACGTGTTCCCATGTCCACCCTGACCCGGGGTGGTAGCACCTGTTAGGGTCCCAGCTATATGCAAATAGTTAAGCCCGAAACAGAGGTAAAAGCATTATAAAAGTGTAAAAATAGGTTTTAATACCAGAAATACTTTGTAAAAACTTATTACCAGAAATAAATTTTTCAAGAAAAATAAATATTACCAGCAATATATTTTTGAAAAAAAAGTATTACCAGCAATATATTTTTGAAAAAAACTATATATATTACCAGCAATACATGTTTTAAAATAATATTACCAGCTATACATTTTTGAGGAAAAAAAATATTACCAGAAATAGATTTTGACAAAACAAAATATTACCAGGAAAAAAAAGTTGTCGGCATTAAATAACCCATTTAGGTTGATATACCGTAAAACACAACAAACCAAACCAAACCGTATCGAAAACGTAAATACAATTATTTTTTATTAATGATTTCTTTAATCCGTTAATAATTCCTATTACGATAAAGTACGTATAAATGGGAGAGACGGTGGAGTAATGAATAGTGACTTGGATTGTGGAATCGGTGTTCGAATTCCTGTTTAATCCATTACATTTACTTACATCCTAATACTCTTGGGAAAGGTATGACTCCTCCTCTTCTCCCCAAGCTATGTGTAAATAGCAGAACGGACTGAGCTCTATAGACATGGAAGGCAACTGGTCTACCGCATAAAGAAATGGCAACTTACTGCTTGAAAAAAATCTTTGTCGTCAGTCATGTATCGAAAAATACATTATCGCCTAAACGTTTATCACGCATGTTTCATAACTGAGTGACTGAAGTATAAATATAGAAAATTTAACTCTAAACAATATTCACAGAATTAATTTTAAAGAACAAACTTTAAAAGAAGGCATATTCACATATCTCCAAATCTCAGATCATCTTATTTTTCAATCTTTCCGTTTACACTGTTCTAACCTTTATTTGAGGAATATTTTACAGAAGATCAAATGACCGCAACTTTTATTTAATTCCATAACTTTCATCAGTATTCTTGCTTATGTAGTTTTATATAATATATTCAGGTTTTTAACGAATTTACATATAAACTGTCTTCGGGATAACAGTAAATGTCTCATTACTTATGGATACTGTAATATAGTAACAACTCTATGTAAAAGCTTATGAAGGTTTATTTGACTCTTATTTATTCTGATGGATGATTACAAGCCAGAGGGGAGATGGAATATGCTTATTTTATTACCACAGATCCATACAAAAAATATCACTTTGTCTGGCTTGTTCGGTGGCTGAAATAAATGCATATTTCCATCCTGTGCAAGCAGGCAATATTCGATTCCGTCCAAGCACGGCGTTAATTTCTCTCGGTCGCTAGTGGATAACTTGGACTGAAAGCAAATGAGAAAACATTAGTGAAGAGAAAGGACAATAAAAGAACAGATTTTAGAGAATAGAAGAAGGCGATTGACGTTGCATTTAAATTTTTGTAGGCTGTAGGTAACAGGAAAGCAAGAAGAGAACTGCGAGAAAAGAAACTATTAGAATAGAACATATGATTGTATCTAGGGACTTCAATAGTAAAACGGTGAGACCTAATTGCCAATCGAGTAGCACGCTTATATTCATGCAAAGAAACAAGAAGAAAATCTCATCAGAACAATTGGCATTAAAATATCTGTAGAAATGACAGGGAAGCTACGTCACGTCGGTGAGAAAGTGACAGAAGTCGAGATGCCAGATTAGGATCCGTTACATTACAGAACTTTCTTTGAATTTTGTTAAGAATCTCTAGATATATAGTTGGAAAACAAAATCAGATATAGCTGTAAGTTGTCTCGCGCGACACAGCAATCCAAATTTCCTAGTAGCAAACCAAGCAAAATGGCGTAAATTGTTGCTCTCCAGTAATTTAGCAGCAGACATACAGACAGAAAAAGTCATCTATGGTGATAAAATAAAAGCAGTTTTTTTTAATTTATGCGTCATTTCTAATCCCAGTTAACCATTTTTTGGAGGTCGTTTTCGAGAGCTGTTTTTTTTTTCTTCCATGCAAGGCAGTAAAGCCACTAAGACACAAGAGGTTGCTGGTGGGGAACAGTTAGTCACAGGAACATTGCTAAGAAGAGAGAACCAAGAAAAAGTAATCAGTAGGAGTGTAGATACGGATTGACATTGCATTTAAATTTATGCAAATTAAGGTTGGCTTGAAAGCATGGGACCAAATGTGAGTTTCACAAGCGACAAAGTGGAGAGAGAAAAAGAGAAATAGATTTAGAGAGGGTGAATAAAGTGCATAAATAGAGAGTGAAGGGGGAAGAGAGAAAGCGGCAATTTCTTGTTTGAATAGTAAGTGACAATAGCGTAAACATTGAAATGCAAATAGTCTTAAAATATTTCATAGACCTTCTGTGTTTGACGATAAAATACATCTGACAACAAGACCTCTTAATTACGCTGGTTCCCACGTCCACCCTGACCCCGGGTGATAGCACCTGTTATTGTCCCAGCTATGGCCAAATAGTTAACATTCAAACCGGGGTCAAAAAACTATGAATGTATCAAAATGGATTATTATAGTGAAATTACCAGCAATACGTTTTTGAAAAAAAAAACAGCAATACATTTGACAAATCTTTACAAAAATATGTCAATGAAACCTTATCTCCTACAAAATGATATCTTACAAAAATTCATATTCAATTCATACGAATCTATTCTTGTTGGTATTAAATAACACATTGAGGTTGGTATACCTTAAAACAAAATAAGCCTAACCCCTTCATACATTAGAATCCATGAAGGGAGAGATCAATAAACAGATAAAAGACAGTATACTGTGAAAAATATTAATACAGCTTTTATATAATGGCATATATCAAAACAATGATAGTATAATATTTTTATAAAAACATAGACGGGAAATGAATATTTAAAGAGATTAGGATTAGAAAGAAGTAGTATGGGAATAGAATGAGATAATTACAAAGACATAAGTTGATGGATAAAAATAAATAGCAGGAAATACGGGCTTGCCGGTTTTATTTCAAGAGACAGTGAACGAAATACAGACAGGCAGATCCTGAAATTATACAAGGAGCTGTAGTGCATAAGAAAGAGTGGAAGTCATGGAAATTAATATTTCCAGGATTTATTCCTTTACCCATATACGAAAGAGATCGGTGTTCGAATGGGATATAGATTCTTTTTAAAAATCGCTCTCTTGAGGGGTTCGTAACACATCTATTTATCATCTCTCAGTTGCGTCTCTGTCTTTGGGCAGAGTGCACCCAGGGGCGACACCGTCAAAGGATAGTGTCACAACTGAGGAAAATTATACAGAGAGGAGCTGTAGTGCATAATATTATTATACAGAGAGGAGCCCAAGCCTGGGGAACAGCTGCCCGAGACCTCTCATTGCACGAGGGAGAGGGGTCGCTGCTCGCACCGAAGCCATCGCAACCTATGGTCACTGTGTCTGCGTGCAATTGTTGTTCCTTGTCCGGGTGTACGTGCTCGGGCCGCCACCTTAAAAAAAAAGACTTTGTGTGACAACTCGTCTTAGTGGGGAGACAGAAAGACGATTGAAAGGGACAACGAAGAGAAAGCGGATTACCACGGGCGAGAGAAGATCAGACGTAAGAAAAAAAGAATGTGTAAAATTATTTCTCATCAAACGTAGAATTTACTTACTTTTTAACGTATTCTGAATCACCCCCGAGAAAAAATTTACACTAATAAGAATAGGCGCGTTTGCCTGTAGGGATCGATACATAAATGGTTCTTACTGCTATGCTTCGCCAACTTTGACGAGGATCACCATCACTCACAGTATATATATATGTCGGCGGCGGCTCCCAGTCGTGTCCGAGAATCGGGTTCCGTCATGAGTCCTATACGACAGAATGACAATCGCTGAGGATATTGTTTTAAGTGGTCGTGGCTGCGCAACGGCCGGGCACACTTTTTGGAGGGGCGAATACAGGGACCTGGTTCACTGAGTGCCACAAGGTCCCCAAACGACCCTCCTCAGGTTTTGAATTCAGAGTTGTCCTTCTCATAGACCAGTTGCCAACCAAGGCTATAGAACCCAGTCTATCCTGCGATTTACCCAGGGAGAAGAAGAGGATTCACACCTTTCCCAAAGGTGTTAGCGCGTATAAGTGTATATAGTGGATTCGACTGGAATTCGAACTCGGCTCTCCGATTCCTCAATCCGAGCTGTTATCCATTACTCCAACATGCCTCCTCAGTTGCTGAAAAATTCCGGCGAATGGATAAAAATGTTCTACAGACCTCCATAATCCAGGTGCTGAATATAACAAGATGGTGATACATTTTATTTGTATTAATCCTCTCTCTATCTATATATATATATATATATATATATATATATATATATATATATATATATATATATATATATATATATATATATATATATATATATATATATATATATATGTGTGTGTGTGTGTGTGCGAGCGCCTATTAAAGAGCAGATTTTGTGCAGCTAATTTTAGTGTTGACCGGTTCACCGTGTTGTCCCGGTCACACTCGTTATTTCACCTTAAGGTGCTGGAAGCACATTACAACGGGCCCCGCAAGTTTTCCTTTTTGCAAACAACATGAGTGTTTGTTGGAGCTCGCTGTTATTTGCCCCTAGCTCCTTTTGCTCACAATTTTTTTCTCCTCCTCCACATTTCCTTTTCATTGTACATTTTCTGTGTTTTTTAATTCAAATTAAATCTCCCGTTGTAAGCCTGATGAGCGTGGTTGCTTCGCCCGTTTTTAATATGCCTAGTAATATCAAGCTTCATACGTTTATTCGTGTGATAAAATTTTGTACCTTCAAAAATATCTTTATATATATATATCTATATATATATATATATATATATAGATATATATATATTGCTGGTAGGAATTTTTTCGCGTTCTGGGTATGACGATAAACTACTTCCAGCAGCAAGACCTCTGAATAGCAGGTTTTGAGGAGCATGGAACCGCCTCTTAATTGCTGGTGTTCCCAACCCCCCCCCCCCCACTGACTCGGGATGGTAGCAACTGTTAGGGTCCCAGCTATGGGCAAATAGTTCACACCGACACTGGGGTAAAAAAACACTATGTAAGGATTTAATACCAGAAATACTTCGTAAAAAATTATTACCAGCAATAAATTTTTGAAGAAAAAAAACTATTACCAGTAATACATTTAAAAAAAAAATATTACCAACAATATTTTTAAAAAATAAATATTACTAGCAATATGTTTTTGAAAAAAATATTACCAGCAATATATTTTTGAAGGAAATATATTACAAGAAATAGATTTTTGACAAAACAAAATATTACCAGCAAAAACAATTTTGTCGGCATTAAATAAACCATTGAGGTTGATATGCTGTAAAACAAACCAAACCAAATATATATTGTTTACACACACCCATACACACACACACACACACACACATATATATATATATATATATATATATAGATAGATAGATAGATAGATAGATAGATATAGATAGATAGATAATTAGAGAGGTGTGCTGAAATGCCCTCAACAGGACATATTTCAAAAATTCAATATTTCACTGACCAAATATCAAAGTACTGACTATGAGATGAGGATCAGAATGATAACTTTTCACCACCTTTTATATACAAATATAAAATATCTCAGGTTGATTTATCACTTGTCTTGCCAAAATGCCATTCCTGAGCCATTTCAACAGGCTCGACATAATCACAAACAAAGAACTGTGCCAAATAACAGAAACCACATCACTTGAGGGCTTTCAGCAGCAGCAACTAAAAAGGATATCACACATCCCATGTAATCGAAGAGGCAAAAATAAAAAAATAAATAAATAATAGTGGCAGTAGTCGGCACCTTCTCGCGCATCGGGATCGTCATACTCTCTCCTTATTTCCTTTCACCCCCTTTGGTCCCGGTGGCAGAGATGGCTGTGAAGGCTTGCTTATACCTGTAGAGAAATGAACATGAATCACAGAGGACAGCACGTCCCAGATCCTCATCATGCTGACGGTTGGATTCGAAAATCTCCGGTACCTACCTCGAATTCTTCTACGCCAATAAGGCCGATTTACAGCAACGGTTTCCTGATCTCAGGGTTGCTGCTCCCTGATGGTATCAACTCTACTTTAAACCTCGACGTGTCACATTCGATAGTAACGTGGGCGAACTGAAATATACCTGTACCTTCGACGTGGCATAATATTTAGCAGCTTGAAAAAATATAAGTAGTGAGTTCGATCCTCACTCGGTGCTCCATTCTTAGGGCCTTGCGCCATATATAAGCTACGTTTAGATTGGGCTCTTCCATGTACTATAATGGGTAGCATGCTTATCTCGCTAGATCAAGTACGATTGAGTAGTTAGTTCGATCCTCAGTGGATTTTCCAAACTGCCGATTTTGTGTCACGTCAAAGCAAAGCTTAATTCATCGCAGAGAATAGAGATCTAGAATTATAATAATATTAATAATCATGAGCTCTGAACAATGTCAGGGCGTCATGGGTAAGACCATAAACTACATCCGCGTTCTGGGTAAAACGATAAACTAGATCAAACCGCAAGGCCTCTGATCAGGAGGTTTTGGGGAGCGTGAACGCATCCCTTAATTGCTGGTTATCCGAGATCCACCCTGACATGTGGTGGTAGCACCTCTTAGGGTTCCAGATATGGGCAAATAATTAACCCCCAAATCGGGGTTAAAATATTATGAAAGTGTAAAAACAGGTTTTATTATAAGCAATGATTTTTTAAAGAAAAAAAATATTATCAGTAATACATTATTTCCAGCAATACATATTTAATAAAAGAATATCACCAGGAAAACATTATTTTAAGAAAATCTATCTATCTATCTATCTATCTATCTATCTATCTATCTATCTATCTATCTATCTATCTATCTATCTATCTATCTATCTATCTATCTATCTATCTATCTGTCTATTACTTCCAGTATTTTCTTATCGATATACATAACTAGTTACGTGTGTTTGTTTAAATTTATCTATCTATAGCAATATTTTCATATATATATATATATATATATATATATATCAACACTCAGAGGCGCCCTGACGATTGCGTCCAGCATGAAACAGCCTGTCGCCTCTGAGTGTTGACTTCAACATTCACTTTCATATATATATATATATATATATATATATATATATATATATAGCTGGTCTTACGTTGTGAGAACCATATATATTTATATATATATATATATATATATATATATATATAGCTGGTCTTACATTGTGAGAACCATATATATATATATATATATATATATATATATATATATATATATATATATATGCTTCTCTCAACGTAAGCACAGCTTATTGTAAAGCATTGAGATAATTCCGATTTCCGTAGTGAACAGTAATAAAAATTTGAGCGGATATATCCGCTTTCCACAGCAAAAGGGTTAAGTTCTTATTATCCCCCACCATTATCTTCTCATGACACACAGATTCTATAATGCCGATTCGAAAAACTAACGATAAATAACAAAACAGAATCCATATTGACATGAGTTTGTCGACAGAATGACAAAGAGGCGACTAGTCACGTTCTACCGAATTCGAATCGATTGACATACAATAATAGCGTGTAGATATTAAATGTCTGACAGGTAAACGTATTCATTGATTCACTTGGAAGCAGAATGATTGCTTGACGAGAATATCACCGTTCACGGTTATTTGGCAGATACTAGTAGAACTATCACAATTAAGTACTATGACAATGATAATGGTAATATTAGCCGTTTACTCATGAGGAACTATACGGCTTTCAGTGATTGACTCGCCAGTGTGAATCTCGGTTGAAATCCACAAAATCTTTCTCTTACAATAACTTTCAGGATTAATAGGTTTCTCATGTCAAGAAAAAGTAATTGCACTTTCCAGTACCGACGGGTGCTTTCTTCGTAAACATTTGTTCGGATTAATGTGGAACATCAAAATCTTGATTATGTTAATTATTTGTGTCACGTGTTCAGAATTCGTACCAGTCGACTCCGCGTATCATCCTGTTTGAAGAACACGCCAGCAGCACGAGGGTAAGCAGAGGACAAAATCGACGCTACAAAGATCAGTTGAAGGCATTGTTTGGTTTGGTCTGTTTTACCTCACTGCTTTATTTATTGATGACAAGATTTTTATTGCTGTTAATATTTTTTTTCTTCACAAATGTATTGTTGGTAATATTTTTTCTTCACAAATGTATTGCTGGTAATATTTTTTTTTTCTTCACAAATGTATTGCTGGTAATATTTTTTTTTTCTTCACAAATGTATTGCTGGTAATATTTTTTTTTCTTCACAAATGTATTGTTGGTAATATTTTTTCTTCAAAAATGTATTGCTGGTAATGTTTTTTTTTTCTTCACAAATGTATTGCTGGTAATATTTTTTTTTCTTCACAAATGTATTGCTGGTAATATTTTTTCTTCACAAATGTATTGCTGGTAATATTTTTTTTTTCTTCACAAATGTATTGTTGGTAATATTTTTTCTTCACAAATGTATTGCTGGTAATATTTTTTTTCTTCACAAATGTATTGCTGGTAATATTTTTTTTTCTTCACAAATGTATTGCTGGTAATATTTTTTTTTCTTCACAAATGTATTGCTGGTAATATTTTTTTTTTCTTCACAAATGTATTGTTGGTAATATTTTTTCTTCACAAATGTATTGCTGGTAATATTTTTTTTTCTTCACAAATGTATTGCTGGTAATATTTTTTTTTTCTTCACAAATGTATTGTTGGTAATATTTTTTCTTCACAAATGTATTGCTGGTAATATTTTTTTTTCTTCACAAATGTATTGCTGGTAATATTTTTTTTTTCTTCACAAATGTATTGTTGGTAATATTTTTTCTTCACAAATGTATTGTTGGTAATATTTTTTCTTCACAAATGTATTGCTGGTAATATTTTTTTTTCTTCACAAATGTATTGCTGGTAATATTTTTTTTTTCTTCACAAATGTATTGTTGGTAATATTTTTTTTTTCTTCACAAATGTATTGTTGGTAATATTTTTTCTTCACAAATCTATTACTGGTAATATTTTTTTTCTTCACAAATCTATTGCTGGTAATATTTTTTTCTTCACAAATGTATTGCTGGTAATATTTTTTTTTCTTCACAAATGTATTGTTGGTAATATTTTTTCTTCACAAATGTATTGTTGGTAATATTTTTTCTTGAAAAATGTATTGTTGATAATATTTTTTCCAAAAATGTATTGCTGCCAAAATTTTTTTCCAATATTTTTTCTTCAAAAATATATTGCTTGTAATATATATTCTTGAAAAATGCATTGCTGGTGATATTCTTTTAGGAAAAATCTATTGCTGGTAATAATGTATTACTGTTAATTTTTTTTTCTAAAAATCATTGCTGGTATTAATACCTATTTTGACATTTTCATAATGTTTTGATCCCATTTTCTCTAAAGCTTCGTCATTGCTCAGATGTTTGGTCCATGGTATTCACATCATCCTCCTGTAAAACCAAATTTCTGTTGCTTCAAGTTGCTTCTTTATCTGTAAGGGGATTTATCAGCATCAAGGACTGATATTTTGTAACAGTTTAGGACTCTTTTCTTTGGTTCCAACGATATTTTCATGTTTCCTCATACTTTGCTTTGTTTTTTGGAGACAGCTTTCGCTATGCCAAACGCACCTTCGGATTTTGGTGTGGCATTTTCTTCCCAGAATAATATTTTTTTACTTGTTTGATTTTTTTTTCCTTGTTGGAGTTTTTCTTTCTTTTTTATTTGTAATTAAAATGTTCGGCTGTTCCTTTTGCTGACAACCATGCATTATGTCTTTATTCTTGCTTTCTTTCACAACGACATGTTAAATAAAATAGAAACCAAAAAATAAATTAACTTAGGGATAATCCAGAAGTTATATTGGGAACAAACCAGCTGCATACGGATAGAATATAAATGTTTGATTAATGTATTACTGCTTAATAAGTCTTTGTGGGTTATTTATTACCGAAATATTTTAAAAATTCAGGATTCTGATCTTTAATTTCAATATAATAATATTTCTTGCTCTTTCATAATCTGGCTCGTAAAGTAAATCTTGGAAAATCCAGGAGCATTCTTAAAAGCTGTAAAAATTCTTAAAATACGATAAGATCTTAGGAAAATTCGGTAAAATTCTTAAATCCTGTAAGATTCTTAAAATCCGTTAATATTCATAAAACCGATAAATTCTTAAATCCGGTAAAATTCTGAAAATCCTTGGAAAATCAGTTAAAATTCTTAAAATCATGTAGATTTCTTTAAATACCGCAAAATTCTTAAAGACCGGTAAAATTATTAATTAAATCTGGTAAAATACTTAAAATCCACTAATATTTTTAAAAACAGGTCAAATCCTAAAGAGAGACTGTTAGAATTTCATGAAGCCCCCTATATAATTATAAATGTGGGATATATACTGCACCTTAGTAGCGAAATAGTCCCGCTAGTTCTTGCATTAGTTTCATAAAAGGGGTTAGCAGTAGAACCTCGAAACCAAACTGTTAAAACAAAGCTGGCTAAAAGTGGTTTACCTGGATAAGTGAATGAAGTTTCGCTTCCTGCCAAGTGTTGCATTTGCTTTGAAAAAGTTTTCTGTTGTCAAAGCCGATAAACATTACTTCCACAGTTTAAATAAAAACACGTGGATATCCACTCAAGCACTTTGTTTTGCTAAAAAAAGACTTTGTGGAAATAATAGTTTAATATCTGATTAAAATTCATTAGTTAATTAAAAATATAATAAAGACAATAAGGACACTGAATGTGCCAATGAGAGGTAGGCGTTTTTATAAGATGGCTGCCACATACTTAAATGTAAATGGTGCCGGATCATCATATAAAAATAGCTTTTTTCCAACTTGTCTTATGTGTTAAATACTTCATCAGATACTCCTCCAAGGAGATATATTTTTCACTTTTTTGCCCTGTACAAGGCTTATAAATCACTTGAGATGGAATGTTAGGGGAGTAAGAAGCATCGCTCTAAGCAATCCCACAATGCCACTAATGTAAGGGACCACTGGAAATGAAAGAGAATGAAAAGACTCTTGAGGGAATCAGAAACGAAATCATAAACAGGAAATAAATGATAGACCTTTGCTGCTGTTCAAAAGACCGGTATAGTGTGTGAACTGGACGACAGGCAAACTGATCTTCACAAATTAAACCTTCCTACCCCAATTAATAATTACCTTATTATTAAACATGTTTCACTTTTTTTTTATGATGATTTAAGACAAGTATACCCTGGATGTTCGTTGTGATGTAATGGATATCGGCTCGGAGTGAGAACTCAGAGAGCCGAGTTCAAATTCTAGACGAGTTCGTTAGATTCTCTTGCACACAAATACCATTGAATCCATCTCTTCTCCCCGTCCCCACAGCATTGGGTTGAATAGCAGAACAGACGGTGTTCTTTAGCCTTGATTGACAATCGGTACTCAGAGAGAAACTGCAACCTGCTGCGGGAAAAAAATCTGCATCATCAATTATGTATTGAAAGATACATGATCGAGACGTGTGCATCACGTATGGCAGTTAACTTATACCCAATTGATGAATATATGATGTTCAAGGAAATTTAAAATTAAAGCATAAAAGTGAACATAATTTAAATTGAGAAAAACGAAGAACCACAACTCCGGGGATTGGTATTACGAAAATAAGTTTCAAGATAAAAGAGAAAAAAAAAGAGAAAAAAAGGAATAATCTAACCGGTTATCGCTCCTCATTCGTCAGAACTCGACCGAAGAAAATAACATTTTGTGTACACCAACTAAGAAGGGGAACATTAATAAGACAACACACGCGTATCAATAATATATTGAGTTTTACAAACAAATCACATTCAGTTCAAACAAATAAAGGAAGGTTATTTTGATTTAGTTAGAATAGTTTCAAAGAATAGGTGGAGTGTGATTAGCACAAAATTAAGCTTTTAAAAAATAATTTCACACCAATAATAATTCCATTAAGAGGCAAGATGCTATAAAGAGTGAAAGAAAATGAGAAACGTAAGTGTGGAGAAAGTATAATAAAATAACAGAAGAGGCTGTTTAACTCATCCTCCCGGAAGGATACCGCACACATTCGATTATTTATAAGATGTTCTGTGGTTGCAGACACAGATGTGACAGCACACTTATGCAAACTATGTAGTCATCCATTTCTAGTAGCTGGCATATGTCGAATAATTCTCTTCCCTAGAAGTTGATTGGTTCTACCTATATAACCAGCTTCCCATTGACACTTAAATTCATATGTAACGTAACTAGTGTTGAAAATTTTAACTGATTTCAACATAGTTCGAGAAGAGAGTCTAATGTATAAATTGAATGTTTTCTTTTTAGTCGGTGTGTACTTTAATTTTAATATCATTGATCGAGTTCTGACATGTGGGGAGCGATAATCGGTTACCTCTTTCTGCTTTTTATCATTTTATTTATTGCTCTTATTTTCCTATTGCCAACTATCGTAGTTGTGGTTTTCCTCATTTTTTTTAATTATGCCTGGTTTTAATATTTTAATGTGACCTTCAATTTGGTTTCTATTTTTTTTTTTTTTTCGCCCTCATTAGGAATAATTAAAGAAAAAATAAAACTAATAGGAAACATTTTTTTTCAATCAGTGATTGAATGTTACTCATAGCGTGGTTTAAAAGTCGAAGAACATAACCGAATAAAAACTTTTGTACAGCGTAAAATATTTAAGCTCCCCTTTCAAATAATCAGCAAATTATCACCAATATTTGAGATTGACTGCTTCCAGATTATTATTTTTTTAATATTTTTTTTTTTTTTTTGATGGGGTGATTTTTACAAAAATACCTCATTTCTATTAAATTATAAGATGGAGAAATCGCTTGTATGTTCGGATTATTATCAGCCAATCACAGTGGCCGTTTTGTGGGAACTTCTCAATCCGAAATACACGTGAGATGGATGGAGCATTTTTCAAATTTCCATCCATCTCACGATCCTCCTTTGGGCTACATTTGCTAGGAAATAAATTCTGAGAATTCCTAGATTAAAATAATTTTAAAAAAATACGTGAATATATGAATGTTAAAAAAAAGAAAAGGTAAAAAAAAAATAACTGGAGATAAAGCTAATCAGTTTCGCACTATATAATAAAAGGTATTCATGTTCCTGCTCACCTTGACTTTAGTCCTGTCTTGAATTGAAACCATAGGAAACTCAAGTGGAAGAATTTTTTAGCTTTATTTTTGCTTCTTCTTGTTTTGTTACCTTTTTTTAAAGCAGTGAAAATTATGAATTATTCTCTTTTCGGAATTAAATAAATAATAGATGTTATATTTGGTACAACACTTAGAAAATATTCGTTTTCTTAATCAGACGTTGCAAAGAATACATATACACATCCGTCGAACATTCAAATTAGTCGTCAAATGTGGAACTGAAATTAATCTGTTGCGCATAATGCAGATAGAATTATTGAATTCATACGCGATACAGTTCTTCTGATATTTATTTTATATTCATTTCAGTTGCTTTTATTGTCGACATTCACTGTTCGACCAGGAATATCCGCGCTAATAGGAAATACAAAAATAAACGTCTTTACTCTTTCACGTTCCGTGAGACCACATTGTGCTACTTAAAGAAATATTTAAAACTGATCGACATGTTGACTTTCTAAGCGTAGCTTACATGAGGCACAAGGACGAAAGTACTGGGTCCTCAGTGAGGATCAAACTAACTATCCGGTCATAATTATTCTCGCTAATCAAGCTTCTTAACCATTACACCACGTCGAGTTGCTCTAAAACATACCGAATTGAACGAAGTTTGAAAGTTAAAAGACTCAAAATGCTGCTAGATACAATAAATATAAACATGCCCCATGCTTTGCAGTCCTGCCCGCTTGGCTACTCTGGCTAAGTGCAAGTGTCTGTAGACGTATCTTACAGCTCGTCTTTTAACCAAGAACTCCTTATTAAACATGGCATCCTTTTTTTTCTTACCGACGCATTGACTAGAACACATTTTGTGATTTTCTTCGTGACACCCAATGGAATGAATTTTTTAAATCTTCCCATTGAAAAATTGTGGCACTGAGGTTTCTTCCTGGATGAAAGCCGGCATCATACCTTTCGGGCCACCATGGAAATACAAAGTGAAATCGTAATCTTCGTCTCGGTTGAGTCCTGCCTGTTCAGCCGCTATAGCCCACTGGAACAACTTCTTCCGGCTATATCCAGGTGACAGTTAGGGTCATAACAAATGCCTCTTCGTGTTCGCTTTGTATGAATATAATCCAGTCCTCAACTAAGCAAAACTCTATTCGCTGATAGAATGAAAAACCATATAACCACTCACAAGTTTGGTTCTAGAGATTACTGGGGGTGGGGTCTGTGAGAGTGTGTCCAGCAAGTGTAAATCCTCAGTCCCTCCTATATTCAATCAGTTTGAAGAATTGTCAGCAACTGCTGATAAAGCGGAATTCCTTGCACGGAAATTCTCTTCTAACTTCACTCACAAATGTTCAGGAATAGATTTGCTTGATTTTCTCACGAGACAGAATCTTAGTAATGCATATAAATCCGTCCGTAGTTTCTCCAAATCGTCTCCAAACTATATTCCCACAAGCCTTGCGGATTTGAAGGTATTCCTGTAAGATGACTATGCGGAAATGTCCTCCAGAATTGGCTTTGTTTCTTTCCAAACTCTAAAATAAATGTCTTATTATTTCTGGCTTTTTAACTTGTTGGAAAACCTAATCTGTAGTCCATTTTTTAAGAATTCTGGCGAATGGTTTGATCCCTCGAATTATCGTACTATAATTTTTTAAATATATATTTTGGCAATGTACTAGAGGTACTAATCAACTCTAGATTGGTGAAGCATCTCATTTCACGTTTTCATATTCAGATAAAAAATATGGCCTTTTTTTATTAAGCCTACCGCCGATGAGTTAACGGTTGTTGGTGATTTTTTTTATGTCAGGTTTTAGATAATAACAGCGAATCCTGAACTTATGGCTTGCGATATCTCGAAGGTCTTTGATAACGTTTGTCATGCTGGCCTTCCCCATACGCTCTAGTTGTCTCTGGTTGAACATTTGACTTCACCCAATCGTTCTTGATAAATCATGTAATGAAGGTCGTGTTAAATGGACACATCTCTAGATACCTTCATATTGGCACATGAGACCACCAGAGATTGTTTTTAATCTTCATCGATGATCTTCCCGATATAATGTATTCCCAACTAGGTATTTATGCTTGTGCCAAAATTATTTACTCTTGTCTTAATAGTAAGTCTGATATGTCAAGAAAGTGAAATTGGCAACTGCTCTAAAAAAATGATCTACCATTCTTCTGTGCATTGACTGCTGCTGCCATATCTGGTCTGGTGTTCCAACTGTATATCTCCAGGTTCTCGACAAAATACAAAGAAAGTTAGTAATGTAATTCGATCCTGAGCGGTATCAATTTCTTCCCCACCGACGCGACATGTTTTCCCTCTGTTATTTCTGCAAATATTTTCAATGATTCATGTTCCGATGAGCTGTTCTTCATAGTGCCTCGACTCCATAAATTTTAGCCTGCTACTAGATGGGCAACTAGGCCTCGCCGTTTTAATGTTGAACTAGTTTCATGCAACCGTCAGTTCTATTCTAATAGATTCTTTTCTCGCACTTCTTGCCTGTGGGAATCCCCCCCCGAATTTGTGCCCCCCCCCCACTTAGGATCTTCAAAAATTAAATGCAACACCAATCGCTATTTTTCTTTCTGAAACCTGTTCCTTTGTTGCTGTTTTGCTTAATTCTCATAAAATTAACTTTTACTCTGTTAACCCCCTACTAGCATCTTAGTGGCATTCTCGCCTTGCTCGAGTTGAAATAATTAAAAAACTACTTCTTTTGACACAAATATTGACAATGTTATCTATTTCTTTCGCAAAGAATACAATTTCTGAAAGTCTCACGAAATACCACTTGGATCTGAAGTCAATGAATCCTTTTTTTTATTCGCACCAATAATTAATATTTATCTCGGCGACGCAAACTAGTGATATCTAAGATTAAACACGTGACTTGACACGAAGTGGTAAAATGTCAACCTTGTCATACTTTTCTACGTACACCAGCTACTCTAACGATTAATATATAAGAACCAACGGTCATAAGAGATTAATTAAACGATATATGTGTATTCAGGATGAAAGAAATGCGAGTCCAAAAGTATTAATTATGGTTGTCAATGTTTCTTATAAATACAAGTTTACGCTTTTTGTTACTGCTATTAATACGATTATTGTAAAGAAAAATCAAAGAAATACAAGTCAAGAATTAATAATGTTAGACTATGTTCTGTCTAATAAAATAAAATTAAAAAAAATCAAGAAGGATTGTTACTAACATTATAAAAGTATTACGAATCAAAATCAATCATGGCTGACAATGTTTCATCTGATGAAATATATTGATTATTTGTTTTTTACGGCTTACCTAACGTTTGCAGGTTATTTAACCCTAGAACACTAACCATCAATTTACACCACTACTAACCATGGGTATAACATACTCGATTTTGAAAATATCAAAAAATATTAAATATAAATCTTTATTTGAAATATTTTACATGCAGACACTTCAAACTTTGTACTTTGAGTTAACATTAATAGTAACTTAAAAACATATTATTTAGGTAAGGAAATCAGCTACTGAAAACTGTAATTAAAAATAGGAAAATTTGCGCTGGGTACTATATACCCATGGTTAGTGGTGTAGGGTTAAAGCTAGAAGATATTTGTAGATTGGAAGAAATTCTTTTTAAAAATAATAATGATTTTTACTGATAAATGCATATCGGGGTGAGAATATGTGGATTCGTACCTCTCCCAAGTGTATTTTAAATGTAACATAATACACTAACCTGTCTCAATTATAACGCCCGCACATCCAAGCTTACTGCACCTGTTATTGCCAAGTGGTCATACGTCTAGCTACTGACCAGGCTCTACGTTGCTTAATTTTCGTGATCGCACGACAAGCTGCGTTTCAACGTCATCTGGCCTTGAGCAGCTAACGGAATATAAAAATTCAAGATTATCTCATTACTAAAAACAAGCTTTACATAAGTAAAGTAACTAAAACTAAGATGAAAGAAATATTGGGTTGGTGCATAATTATCAGGCGTTTTTTAAGAATATTTATTATGAAAAAAGAAACATAACAATTGAACAATAACATTTTTAAATGATTGTTTTAAATGGTTGTTCCGAAACGTAGTCACCACCTACTTCATTTTTCTGACCTGAAAATAAAATAATATTTTTTATTAAAAAAGGTAAACAGTAATTTTTATTAACAAATAACTCGCCTATAGAAACGCCTGATAATTATTCACCAACACAATACCATTCAAAATTAATGATGGCTGAAAATGCTCCATGCATGAAAAATAAAAATTCAAGATAATATTGCTTCTGATAATATGGCGAGTTAAAAACAAATACAAACTGAAATTAAGATAATATAAATGCTAGTGAAGAAATTATAATATTTGGCAATGCTTTATTTAATAAAACGTTTGAAATTCTACAAAATAGTACTACATATTTCAATATAAAACAAATACTGTATTTTTCGTATGTTTTTGTCCAAAATAAGAAATATTTTTATTTCGTCAGTTTTATTTGTTATTTCACACGATCGTTTCATGTACTTATATCTACTAATAATAATATTAATTTACAAGGCTAAGTCAAAGATTATTTGCCCTTTCAACGTAACATATCTTTAGGTTTGTAACACTGCCTTTTTTAGCCACGTAATCGAAGTTTGAGCTTGATCGAACCAGTTTTCTCGCTGCTGTTACAGTGTAAACACGGCTGTTTCGCTAGCAGCATGCACCAAGGCGCAACAAAAAGCAGAAATTCTCAAAAGGGGCTGAAATTCATAGGAGACTTTTAACGCAATACGGTGACAGTTTACTACCTCGTAGAAATGTATATGAGTCGATTGAGGAGTTTAAAAGTGGCTGAACAAGTGTGACGCACGAAAAAATAACAGGATGTCCGTCTACCTCAACAAGTGACGAGAAGATTTAGCAAGCTCGTGAGATGGTAATGGCAAACCTGCAAGTTATCAGAGACGAGATATCATGTTCTCATGGTTCGGATCACTGCTATTTGTTCCTCCCTGGTATACACTGCTAGCGGAGCGGGCATGTTTACATTGTAACAGCAACAAGAAAACTGGCGCGATCATGCTCAAACATCAAGCACTTGACCACAATAGTATCAAAACTAAGCATTCATAAGGAGAAGGCAGTGTGACAAAACTACTAAAGTTAGGTTAAGGCGAAAGGGGGGATAATTTTTTTCTTAACCTCGTATAATATTAGATTCTTGACTGACCTCAAAGACTCTAATGAATATTTCCGGTTACACTTCTAAGAAATTAAAAAATGCAGAAAAAAAAAGATATATATATATATATTTCGTAACGGATGTGTGTTATCCTTGAGATTTGAATATTATGGCTGTTTTTCGTAGAATGCCTTCGATACCAAAAGAAGACACATTTTTCAATAAATTTTCATGGCAATAAATATGAATACAGTTCACGCTGGAAAACGCAAAAACGTCCCCAACCGACAGGATTTTCACCACACGCATTAAACATATCAACATAGAAAACAAACCTGTGAGACGTTCAAAAGAATTTTAAACAACGCTATATATTATTATGTATTTTACAGACATCCGTAAATAATATTTAAGGTTAGTTAAACCAGGCATTAAGCCGAAAATATAAACTGTATATCATATAAAATTTAATAGGAATCTCGGCTTCAGTAGCATTTTTCACCTCCGTGACGCAGCTTCTCCTGTGATAATTCTATGAATGTTTTCATGGGAAATGTTCTGAAGAACTTTCCTCCGTGCTACCTCGACTTCATAGATTTAAACGTAGTGTTTTAACAGTTTTCATCATTTATTTAAAATACTAAATTTAATTGTGACTTTTATTACTACTCTCGCATTTCTCATCGATGGAAATCTTTTTCGACTTCTTACTTTCCAATCAATTACCATCTGCAACATTTAAAAATGCAACATTAAACACCATCTTTGATCTTTTTGTAAACTGGTCTTTTATTGTCCTCTTGAATCTTGACTTGACTCTTAATGTTTCCTTTAATGATTTCAGTAATGTTTTCTTTAAATATAAATTAATAACTTAAGAGATTTTCATTATTAAAGAATTTTTTTATTAAAAATTTGTTATTAAATTTTATTAATTTTAAATTAAATGTTAAAATTTTAATTAAATATTAAAATTTAGATGAAATCTTATTAAAGTATTAAAGATTTTTATTAAAGATTTATTAAAGAATTTTCATTATTAAAGAATTTAAATATATTCTGTAATGTTTTTTACGTTAATGTTTTCAGTAATGTTTACTTTAACATTCATGAACCTCTTGTGTCTTAGTTTCTTTATCGGGTGAAATGATTACGAAAAGAAATTGCCCAGTATAGATCGAAATCATAATAATAATATATTGTATCTTGCAGCATAATGGTGGGTGGGGAGTCTACAGACTTATAACATAATAAATAAACTATGTATTAATATTCTAGATTTGGAAATAAAAGATGGTGCTAGGAACGTTTGCGCAAATCCAGTATAAAAATGCTTCGGCTGGATGTAAAGATCAATAACAAAAACAGTATTCAAAAAGGCAGAAGATGGCGATTGGCGTTACATTTAAATTGTTGGAGATTGTAGGTTGCAGGAAAGCAAGAAATTGGGAGAGAGTACCACAAGCGAGAAGTGCAAGAAAATAAGCTATTAGAATTGAAAATTGGTTGCATTTAATTAGTTCATCAGCAAAAAATAATACTAATTTTTTTTTTTTTTAAGCGTATCACCCCAAGCAAGGCTGGAGGCCACTATCACGCAAGGGTTTATAGAAGGGTTGGAGGAAGAGTAGATAGGAGTGGTAAAGGAGAGGATGTGGAGAAAGAGAAAGACAGTGGGTCGGTCAAGGCAAGGGGATTACAGAAGATTTGGAGCGAGAGGAGATAGGAATGAAAGATGAAAGGATGTGGAGAAAGGAAGTGTATAGATCAAGGCAACTGGAGATGTCGATTGATGTTACTCTTAAACCGTTGGAGATTGTATTTGTCAGGGAAACAGTAATAGGGAAGGGAGTTCCATAAGCGAGATGTGCGAGACATGAAGCTATTGGAGTAGAAGAGACGTCTACATCTAACAGTTTCAATGGTGAAGGGGTGGGAACGGGATGCCAGCCTCGTAGGATGTTTAAATTCATGACGCCTAGGGACAAGCGAAAGCAACTCCTCGGAGCAATTACCGTGAAAGTACTTGTAAAAAAGGCAGTTCCCAATCTAGTAACACGTTTAAATTCATGAAGTTGCGGCACGAAGGAAGAAAGTTCATCAGAACAAGGGCTATGAAAATATTTGTAGAAAAAACGCAGAAGGAAGCATTACACGCCGACGAGAAATTGACTAAAGTCGCGAAAAATGGTCAGAATTGATTACATTGATTACAAACCCTTCTTTGAATTTTGTCAAGAATATCGAGGATCAGACCAGATATGACAGCAATATTCAATGCACAGACGAATGGTAGATGTGTGTGTGTTTAAGTGTCTCTTTAGTAGAATCCTTTCATTGTCCGTTTCTACGTACCAAGAGTAAATAGAAATCTACTGGACGACTATACGTAATAGAAAGCCTATAGGATATTAAATTATCATGAGGAAAAAGCTAGGACAATATGGGAAAATATCTACCCACCAACTCTATCACAAATAGAATCAAAAATAATTTATCCAAGCAGTAAATAATAGACTAAACCTTAAATGAGGAATTTAATATGCTAAACCTTAAATGAGGAATTTACTCTACCAATATTTATTGTATCAATCATATTAAAAACGCATGATATTTATTGGTGATCTGCTCAGTGTTTCGAGGTGCTTCGCTTTTCATGATCAGGAAGAACTAAGCATCGGGAAATTTTCAGTCGATCTTGACAATTATCGTGAATTTGAAATATTTGCATCACACACGCAAACAACACACATACATACACGCAACCACAAACCTATATATATATATATATATATATATATATATATATATGATAGAAATTCTTAGGAGGATTTGATAATTATGATTAATTCATTGAGTCTGAAAGAAACCTCAACAGAATGCAGGAAGCACTGGACGGTCGTTTCGTCCTATATTTGGGACTCATCAGCAGTGCGCATCCACTACCGAGAATTGAAACCCTGACAGCTGAGTTATCAACCAAACGTCATACCAACCGTTCCAACGGGCTTCGGAATACAAAGAGGTAGCAAATCAGACACAATATAGCGCCGCTCGCTCACATATTCCGTGGTGGAACGCAAATGAAATTCACTGTAACCATAGGACTGTGCCACCTGGAGGCACGACTACTATCACCAATCCGCCCAAACTGAAGCAATAGAAGCCGGATCAAGCAATAATATAGACATGATAGAAATTGTTAGGGGGATTTGATAATTATAATTAAGTAATTCATTGAGTCTGAATATATATATATATATATATATGTAATGAAAGTCCGACAATTATTTAATATATTTTCTGTTTATAAGTTATTTTTATAGATACAATTTATTTAACTAAATGCTCTGTTTCAATTAAACAATATTAATTACATTTACCTGCCGTGAATATTCGAGAAATTTTCGTTAAAAAATATGCGTTCTCCTTCCAGAATCGAACCTCTATTCTTATATGGAAACCGTCATTTGATCTGACGTGCTATACTATTTAGCTACAGAAAAGTACAAATTTCTGTTTTCAAACACACAATCTCCGACGATTTTACTCGATCGATCATATCTGCTCACGAAACGTATCTTAACGTAAACAATGACAGCATATAATGAAATGAATGAAGTCCGACAATTATTTAATATATTTTCACTTTATACATGAGTGTGTGAAAATTAGTTATAATTAAAGTTGAATATATGTATTTAAAATTAAGAGAAATAATGTGATATTAAATGTTAATTGGTTGTTCCCTACTAACCCTACGGTCTTAGAGCACACTAGCAGCATGACCCGGCGTTACCCGTGTTTTATTCAAAAATCGTACGACTCATACAGCAATTGCTATCACTTGACTTAAAATATTTTTGCCTTTCTTTGTCTTTAAAGGAGTGCCCTTTGCCGTGCTGACGTTTTTACATGCCTTACTTCTTGCCTATCTCAAACTGCAAATTCTTTGCTAAGCTCTATACTAAACATTAAATCTGTTACGAAAAAAGAACTAAACAAAATGAACACAAAACGATAAACTTTAAAAACGGACTCGTAACTGGAAAAGCCGAATGAAAAAAGAATGTTAACAACAAATAATTTTTCACACCCAACCCAGTTCTGCGGAATCAGAATCAACGAGTTTATGCTTGCGAATGAGCCAATTGGAGTAAAGTGCCATGCAGATTTAAATTTTCCCACTTGTGACGAATGTAGCTATCGATATTTTTTTGCATGCTAGTTGACATTCGTGTCAGTCAGCTGTTGGCTCTCACGCTGGCCAATAGAATCTTCCTTCCTATTCGTGGCAGCCAGCTATAGGCTCTCACTCTGGCCAGTAGAAAATGGCCGCAAACTACATGAAAACTACCCTAGAAGCATGAAAAAATCGATTATTTCAACTATCGATGGGAGTTGCGAAATGCAATGTCAGTCTTGTCCTAATTGCTAACTTGGAGCATGTGCATGTAAATTTTGGCGCAAATCCGTCGAAAATTGCTGCCGTGCATTCGTTACACACACACACACACACACACACACACACACACACACACACACACACACACACACATACATCCTGCCTTTTATAGATAGAGATCAGATGAGACATTGATCAATATCGAATTTTCTATAATTCTATCCATGAAAAACAGATATTAATTATTGATCACTTGACTTCAATTAGATATACGAACTATGATAAAAAATAATAAGAGACAGTTGTTATGGTAATGGAGCAAATGTACACAGGCCGAGGCCCGTCAGTTGAACGTTGATCTTGAACTCTGTTGAGCATACACTCTAATTTATAACGTTCTCGCTCAGTTTCGTTGTTTATAGTAGTACTTGGAAGCAAAGTGTGTAGGGTGTGGTCGTTCAGCAGACCACAGAGAATCCATCAGTGACAATAACTTGTCAAGCTGTTTTTGGCAAAGGATATTATTTTTCAGTTTCCGCAACCACCATATTTTCCAGACCTCGCCTCTTGCCACTTTTTTCCCTCTTTCCGAAAATCAAATTCCCCTTGAAAGGAAAAGATAACAAGACGTAGGCCTCTGCAAGAGAATGCAACCGAACAGCTGCTCGCTATCTAAAAAAAAGGAGTTCCAGAAAAGCTTCCATCAATAGAAATGTCGCTGAATGAAATGTGTGGCTTTAGAAAAGGGCCTCTTCGAAGGAGATTAAATTCCGAATTAATATGTGTTGTAGTTTTCTTTTTTATAGTACCAGTTCCGAAAGTATTTGATACGATCTCGTATTTCTAATGTTTAATATATTTGCCTCTTTTTTTTTCGTGTAAATGGTCTTTTGATTTTTATTAACTACGGATATTTAGTGATGTTCTTTTAATGTTGTTTGGAAACATATTGGCTACAATATCTACTTTACAGTAATTAACTATTACGACTTTAAACTGTGTCCTATGACATTAATTTAAAAAATGAGCATTAACCTGTCATTCCTTGTCAAAAACAATTACTTTGTCGTCTTAAACTAAATCGACGATGCATTTGCCAAACTTTCAATGGAATGGAGATTTCGAAATTTAAGCGAGAAATTGATTGATTATTCATCATTATTAAAAATAATTAAATTTCATCATAAAATATTACGGGGTATTACCCAAACTCACTACAAGCTTATTAGCTCCATTTCAAAAAGGAAAAATAATATTTGTATTCATTTTCAGTCTTCAATGTTGAAGGTTAATCTAGTAAAAATATGATAAATAACAAAATCTAAAATTAAAAATAACAAGAATAATAACTAGTTTTAAATGGAGAAAAATTCACTATTTTCCTATTTCCATTTTATGATGAATCTTATCTCTAAAGTTAATGATTGTGATAGTTTATGCCAAGTTCTACGACGATAAAATACCCGTCATTGAATATTTGACCTTAACAACTTTAACAAAATATGAACGCTGAAGAGGAGTGAAATGAAAAGATTTGAAATTGACGACTTTTTTCCATTTCACTGAAACAACCGCTAAACAAATCGATCGCCACTTTCTTCTTTCTTTTATTTACCCGACTGAAACTAAGTGGTGTCTTTCCCCCTCTTTCCACTCTAGCAAAACGGAAGAGTTCATTTATGAGGTATTGGCAGGACGTAACGGTCGTGCGAACTAACAAAGAGCGTGACATGCACAATTATAAAAATATAATAATAATATTAATAATGATAGAAACAATAATAATAATAATAATAATAAGCCTTAAAGAAATACAAAAAAATGTTCTCACGAGTACAACCCACACCTTACGAAGGGCTTTACCTATGTATTTTTTTAAACTTTTTGTGTCCGTGAAAAATGCCATGATGACATTTCTAACCTTAGGTCTCTGGGCGGGACCCGAAACGGAATGTATACACACAAGAAGTCAAAGGAAATAATAATATTAATAAAAATAATAATAAAAATGAGAAGAAGAAGAAGAATATTCTTCTTCTTCTTCTTCTTTTCTTCTTCTTCTTCTTCTTCTTCTTCTTCTTCTTATTATTATTATTATTATTATTATTATTATTATTATTATTATTATTATTATTATTATTATTATTCTAAGAAGAAGAAGATAAAGACTTCTAAGAAGAATAAGCAAGGTTGCGTTTCGCCTGAAAAAACTTTTGACATTACCCAATGAGTTTTAAGCGATATTTTATATTCTTTAATAAATTAAGTTTATCCATCAAATTACTGATAAGTGGATAGCGTCTACGACACATGGTGTCGGGGAGATAAATTAACATTTTATTTTATATACAGGTTTTAACAGCAAAATTGTCCAAATCGTGTAAGAGCATAATTGTCCATTTCCAAAAATATTTAATATAAAAAAAAACACTGAACTAATTGAGTTTTTTTCCAGGTTTTCAGGTAAGACGTTTAACCATCTTGACACCATTTGTCGTAAGAATCACTGTAAAATCCTTTGAGTTTTTCAGCTAGAAAGACAACGGGATAAAATAGTCTTTGTCAGTCCCACTGTCTTCCAAAATGAACAATGGTAAGAGGAAAAAGATAATTAACGCCTTCGGTAACGTTACCAACATTCATACTCTGTCTTCTAACTTAAGAGAACGATGAATAACTTTTAAAAAGAGGGAAGAGTAGAAAGAAAAACTGGAACAGGCGGTCACAGCACGAAAATAGATCATCATTTCAAGTTAGAGCTAAAGAGTTCAATTAGAAAAGATCCAAATCAATCCATAAGACGTTTGGTCCTTGAGAGAGTAGTTTTCCCTACGACAATCCAGTGAAAAATGCAGTGAAAAATGCAGTGAAAAATGACTTGAAAATGAAATCGTTCGTGAGGTATCTTGCTACTCCAAGATAAATGTTTGAATTAAGAAGATTAGAGATGGCGAAGATCATCTGGAATAGTTGAAAAATCGTCCTGGAACAATATATATATATATATATATATATATATATATATATATATATATATATATAAACTCTCTCTCTCTCTCTCTCTATATATATATATATATATATATATATATATATAAACTCTCTCTCTCTCTCTATATATATATATATATATATATATATATATATATAAACTCTCTCTCTCTCTCTCTCTATATATATATATATATATATATATATATATATAAACTCTATATATATATATATATAAACTCTCTCTCTCTCTCTCTCTATATATATATATATATATAAACTCTCTCTCTATATATATATATATATATATAAACTCTCTCTCTCTATATATATATATATATAAACTCTCTTTCTCTCTATATATATATAAACTCTCTCTCTCTCTATATATATATATATAAACTCTCTATATATATATATATATATAAACTATATATATATATATATTTATATATATATATATATATATAAACTATATATATATATATATTTATATATATATATATATAAACTATATATATATATATATATATATATATATATATTTATATATATCTATATATAAACTATATATATATATATTTAAACTTTGTACGTCATCAGCTTTCGATCCTTAGGTATGCTTAATTAATGATAAACATGTCATTCTCTTTTATGATCGATTTCATCACGATTCTTCTATTAAGATTAGAGTGTAATTATACATTATTATTACTCAAATTAGAGTTCAGTTGTGTTCTAAGATATTACAGTTCAGAGCTTAATCTAACAATTGACCAATTTTGCTGTTACACGATTTGGAGAATTTTGTTGTTACACCCAGAACTAAGTTGGAGATAACAGTCAATATGTTCAGATCAACCGTTTGTTGAGCATAACTCAAGTGCTAAAGAAAATATTCTTAAAAAATTCTTCGAAAATCCCAAAATGCCATCAGGTGACCTCCAGGAGATGTACTACTAGAAAAAAGATCAGTTGTAAAAGTTAATCTCCCTAACTTAAAAATAAATAAGAAATAACATCAGAGCAAAATTAAAATTTATCTGAGGACATCGTAATACCAGGAATTTCTGCATTATATTTTGAATTCATCGATCCAAAATATAATGCTTTGGGCACATTAACATAAGGCATTATTGGCTATAAAGAAAGACGTCAGTTGAGCAGATGTACCTCATACTAACTGTAAAATATGGCGTTGACCCGTCCAGAAGTGGGGGTCATTTGCTGCAATAGTGCCTAGCCATCATATATTCAAAAATCTCTCAAAATAGAGAAGTCGAGAGTTCTTAAAACTTTAGATGAGATGCTGTACGGTGAATTGATAGGAACTTTGCATGCAAAATAGCCATCAATTATCATTCTGCTGAAACAGTTTTGCATGGATGAGTGGAATAAACCTTCTCCCAACCGATGGCAGAAACTAGTTGACGTTTTGTTTTTAGTCAATTCACCCCCACCAATGCGATAATGCCACCAAGATGACTACGGGAAATAAAAGAGAATTAGAAGGTTTTAAAGGGAACTGGAACACATTCTTAAACAGGAAACAAGGGAAACCTGCATTCCTCTTCAAGAGACATGGGAAAAGCATCATTTCGAATTCTACAGTTCTTGTCATGTGCTGAAGTTGACGTATCCTAATAAAATAAAAGGAATTCATTTAAGCTTCTTGCGAGTTTATTTGCTAATCTAACATATATCCAATCCAAGACTATTAGATTTACAGGGAACGTATAATTTAGCTCATTAGAGCCAATGGGAGGCATTACACACGACGAGGGCATAGGACCTCGTAACTTTTTTTTCGTAGAAGTTGACACATTCGATATCAAAATAGAATATTCAATGTTGATTCATTATATGACCTTTGTCTTTTAGCCCATATATATATATATATATATATATATATATATATATATATATCCACACACATATATATATATATGTGTGTGTGTGTGTGTGTGTCTGTCTGTATATGTATAGGCAGACATTTTTTATTACAAGAAAATGTATATTTTAGTTGGTAAAACTGCTTGTGTCGGGATACCTATATATTTTTTATTTAAATCTAACAGGCCTAAATTAACGAAAAATGCTCCCTTTTTTCTTTAATTAACCATCTTGATCTGGGTCGGTTGATATTAATGTCACTGTTTAAGAATCAACAAAGCATGGATATCACGGTCTGTTCCTATCTATCTATATATCTTGCGTGAATATAAATATATGTCTATAGTTCTTAAAAATGACTACATATTTCTAGAGTTTTTTTTTTCTTTTTCATGAAACAATTTCTGTTACTTTTTTTATATTTTATCTGTTCAAAAGTTTCTTTCTTGAGGTGAAATACTTTTCCTGGGTGTCTTTTAAACATGACTGGGTTTCTGGGAGGATACACTGCTGCGGGTTGAATCCGTGCTGATTGTCCGCGCATACTCCTTGGGCGCATTCCCAGTCCGCACAACTCCAGCCAAGATGCCCGAACTTTGTTGCGACAGGATAGACGACCTACGTGACCTGATCTTTCTCTGGGTTGGAGGGTCAGTTAGGCCCGATGATCGCGAAAAATTGCTTGAGCGACGCTGTCGACGGGTGACCCTGTCCAGCGACGCGTTTACATTGCTGCTTCCTGTACCACTTCCCCCGTGGCTTGTCTCGTTATCCTTCTCTCCGGACTGATCAGCAGGGTTTAAATCTTCCGGGACACGAGCAGGACGTCTATAGGAGAAAGAACAATGATACTCGTAATGGTCGAAAAGCTTTTTGATGTCGTTTCTCCAGCTACGGCGCAGTCGTTCTTGGGTTTTCGCTTTCTTGTCAGAGACCGACGGAACCGAACTTGCTGGCTTCTGGCAGTTAGGTGATTTCTTCTCCGTACCGTTCATTTCTCGCGCGAAATGGGTCACGCTTATCATATAGGCGGGATCATTTCGGTAGTCGTTCTCGCTTGGCACTATCAACTGAGTAACGTTCCATTCGTTGGGCTTGCTCATCTGGTTAAGGACATACGCGCTCCGTCGTGTGAGCATTTTTCGCAGTGCTTCCTTTTTCTCGACGCTGGGGCTTCGGAGTTGTGTTTCAGGTTCATCGCAAGAAGTAACTTGGCGAGGCCTCGGCACGCTACTCGTTTCGAAAGGCAGCGCCGATAGAGATGTCGACGAAGTCCCCGATGCCGGGAGAGAACATTTGGTAGCCCACCGACCAATATCTGGTTTACCTTCTTTCGAAGAATAGGGTGCAGTGACAGTTTTCAGTGGTGCAGTTAAGCAATTCTTGCTGTTTGACTTCGACAATGAAACGACTGTGGCCATTGCTGTTCCTCTTGCTGCTTCAGTAATCTTGGGAGAGGATGGCTGCGAAGAAGATGCCGACCCGGTGGGAGTTGTTGTTAAGAAATTAATTGAATTAACTGTTGTCGCTTCCACCCTTGGAGTCACGGCCGGTGGTGTTATTTCGTCTGAAGTTAAAGGAGGTTGATCAGAGATCTCTAGATCGGACACCTCTATTTCTTCTGCAGTCGTACTTTTGTGGTCATGTGATCTTTGATCATGCGCAGATGTACTGTCTTCTGTCTCAGATGTAATATTCTTGCTTGATGTGGCGTCTTGAAGGATCTTCGCACAAACCAAGTGCCCAAACTGGTAGGCTTCTTGCAAAGGGCTCTTACCATCCTTGTTTATCGTGTTCACTGTTAAACCATAGTGGGTGAAATAGTTTGTAAGAACCTGTGTAATGTCAGGGTTGCCGGCGCGGACTGCGTAATGTAGAGGTGTGCAACCTACAAAAAATAGAAAGGGAAACAAAATTTAAAAAATAACATCGAAATTTTTTTTTATTCTAAATCATTTTATCAATTCAAAGTGAACAATTATTTTCGCATTTTCCGTGTAAATTTTGTAGCTGAATCATGCAGCTTCTTTTAAAATTTACCTTCAAATTAACAACTTTATATATTGTACTTATCAACTATTCATCAACGGAGTTTGTCAGCAATAACAGCTAAGGATGATGTGTTCAAAGTGTTTCGGTGTCACACCTGGTTTAATTAAGGCAATTGTTACATAATTCGAAGGCTGACCCATAATGGCAACCTACTAGTCGGAACACACCGTGGGCTTGATTTCTGAAAGCGATGAATTATCTTTGTTTAAGGTTTTGATATAAAACCAAAAAGTGGGGACAAGACTCAGACGCAATAATTTCAAGAGTCAACATGCATTTCACAACCAGACTGCGTTGATGAAATTCTAGACTAGGCGTCGGTATGAGTTCTGTCGATCATCTCCCTCCCACTCTTGATTTCCCCTCGAAAGGATGTTAAATCTACAGTCTCGTATATTATTCTTTATGTATCGTGTCCATTGAGGACATAGGTGACCATGGCTCTCCATTCATCTGTAGCTCTAAATAAATTTTGTTGTTTTGCAATTTCTTCTAATCATTGTTATTCGTGGTTTCCTCTGTTCCCCTTTTGCCTTCAATTTATTCAGTGGGTATTAAATTTTCCAGAATTCACTTCCCTCTTTATGTGCCCAAGAAATTTCGATACTCTCTTGCTGATGTTAAATCTAAGTGCCATGTCTCTAAAACTCCGTCTTTACTCTCATATTCGACCCATGGTATCCTCAGTTTCCATCTGTAGAACTACAGTTATGTTGCTTCAAGACGCTTTTTCATCTTTTGAGGAGGTTGTCCAGCATTCACTGCCATATAGGATGAGAGAGATCCCGTAATAGTTCGGTACTGTTTTCTTTGTTTCTGGCGAAGATTTTTTGTTTCTTTATACTCTGCTTAGATTTTGGAAAGCATCTTTGGTTAGCCCAATGCGCCTACGGATTTCAGTGTCACACTCGCCGTTCTCTGATAAAACACTTCCCAGATATTTAAATTTTTGTACTCGTTTGATTTTGGTATTTGTGATGTGTAATTTGCATTTTGGGCTCACCGTTTTTCTAATACCCATGTATTCTGTTTTCTTGCAGTTGATGTTTAGCCCTTTCCTCTCACTTTCCTTCGCTATCTTCTGTAGGCGTTAAATGTCCGCCTTTGATACAGTCCATCAGGCTGGGTTACGTTCTGAAGAATTAAAACCAGAGACAGCACGTAGTGTAACACGATGCGAATATTCTAGGCAGGTGACATGAGTAAATGACAGCGTGATCCGATGCGATGGAAGCAGATAAAATTCATCGGAAATAATAAGTAATCATTTTAGAAGCAACCGTGTCTGCAGCGCGTTCCTTTTGCCTTGTTTTCGAGGCTCAGTTCTTTAAGCTTCGTGCGACAGTTCGTTAAAATCTGGTTGATATAAGCCGTCAGAAGATTTGAATTCAGAAACCTTTGTCCAATGTTTGGAGTAGTCTATTTGGAATGAGTAATGTCGACCCTTCCAATTTGATTAAAGCGAGTGGAACAATGTAAAACGTTTGTTTAATTTCTCCGGCGGAAGCTATTATTGCGTTATATATTCGAAGGGCGTCCATCGGTATCTTAAGATCCTGGATCGGACATTTCTTTTTTCAAATACAGCGTGGACTCAACACGAGAGTAACGAGGAAACTTTAACGAAAATAAAACAAAAACCAAAAGAAAAAGCTTATACTAAATAGTGACAATGTGAAATTTCTGTAACACACAACGAAAAAGAAGTTTTTTCACTCAGGGAACATGCTGAAGTTTAAAGATAGACAAGAAAACAGTGAGTAACCTACTTAAAGAGTTTGTGTAAGGGGATGACAAAAGAGGGATTGGGAAGGATGAGGAAAACGACAACACTTAATAATTAGAATTGGAGAGTAAACTACATAACAAGCTTGTGTCTTGTATCTACCATTCGGCCGTGCATTGAACAGTGTTTGGAATATCTAGTCTGGTACTCCTGCTATTCTTCTGGAGGTACTTGACAAAATATCCAAAGAAGAATCTGCAATGTAATCTTCCTTGCTTGACATCTTGATCCAATGCCTCTCTCAAAGACGTGATGCGGCATCCTTGTTTTTTCTACAAATATCTTCATGGCGACTGCTCTGATGACATTTTGCCCTGGTGTCCTGACTACATGAATTTAAGCGTGAATGGAATTAAGGTCCTATCCTTTTGCTGTTGAAATAGTTAAATGTAACCACCACCTCTACTCCACCAGTTTCTTTACTCGCACTTCCCGACAGTGGAACTTCCTTCTTTTTACCTTGCTTCCCTGATAACTACAATGTTCAAAAATTAAAATGCAACGTCAATCGCCATCTTCTGTCGTCTTGAACCTCGTTCATCTTTTATCCTTTCTTCAATATCCCTATACACAGTCTTTTCTCACACATTCACTCTCTGTAACCAGATGCGTATTAGTGACATTCCCGCCTTCCTTGGAGTGTAATGATTAAAAAATATTCGGTGATAGAACAGGAACTGTAGCTGGGCATGATTGACTGATTTTGTTAACGGCTTTTGTGAGTTAATTAAAGGCAGAGGTTTTGGAGAGGATGGAAACAAAGAGCTAACTCATCATGAAGAAGCAGTTGAAATTTCTGGGATCCGTAATGAGGAAAGAAAGCTTAGAAAATCTGATACTCGCGGGACGGATAGAGGGAAAGAGAAACAGGTGAAAGCAATGCGTGACATAGCTATGAGGCTTCAACAAATGGATGATGGAATATGGTGAGAGATAAATAACAAAAAGACAAAATTAATTAACAGCTGGAAGGGACAGGAAGATATGGAGGGTCATGATCGGTTACGTCCTGAAGGGACGCACCATATGAGAGAAGAAGAATGATATACTGATACAAGTACCACTGATTAACATATAAATAAGGGGGGAAGAGATGGCTTCATATCTTTCCTAAGGTTATTTGCGCAAAAGTGAACATAATGACTCCGACTGGAATTGGAACTCGGCTCTACGATTTCCAATTCTCAGCCTTTATTCATTGGATCACTCGCATATGCAAGCTTACGGCTTTTTGTACTCCCAAGCGTTCACCCATCTAGGTACTGACCAGAACCGACGTTGCTTAACTTCAGTGATCGTACGAGAACCTGTATGGCAACGTGATATGGTTGTAAGCCGAGGAAGAATTGTGGAAAGGCAAAACATACTAAAAGCCACAAAAGACAGGAAAATGTGAAAAGCCGAGATGGCTCACGTTTTGAAGTGACGCGGCACATATAACAAGAAGGTCATGTAGAGATACATGCTTTAGCAATTGAGGGGAAGCAGGTTCGCCATCTCCTGTTCGCTCTTTTGAGAAGGATTTTTTTTTTATGGGGCATCAACCATTACCTCGTGAGTCTCCTCGGTGTATTTCACTAATCCAAGGGAAAGACAGGGGCTGATACGGCTTGATACTGATACTAGTATCATCAAGCATGTTCGCAGGATGAGGCGAAATTTCAGACAGCCTCGCAAAATTTTATCCTAATGAAAGTTCTCCTGGAGACATTCTATGATTAAGTAAGACCTCACGCATGCAGTGGCCTAAAATCGGAATTTTTATTCGATTAAACGAAATGCCTTAGCCGGCAAACGTGTGCCGTCAACCCGACATATTATTACCAATACATTAATGGAAGTGAATATTCAATACCCATTCGATTACAGAGAAATTTTATCAAAAATTCACACTGTTTAATAAAATTTCTCGAATATTCAGGTCGACGAACGAAAATAGATATACTGTTTAAAATAAACGGAACGTCTACTTAAATATGGGTATCCACTGAAAATAACGTTGAAGGTTATAAACATCTATCGAATAAATAAATAAATAGCAATCCACAACGATTTTAAAGAAATACATTCATTCACACACACACAAAAACACACTAATGTATTTATTTGTAGAAATACCGCATAGTCTATTAGTAAGTAGAAAGTCGAATAGTACTTTAAATGTATAAAAATAAAATTTAATTACTAGATTTCAAGTTTTAATAATATGTCTAGCACATATTTAAATAACCCTTTTAGAAAATCTTTGTGCATAAAAATATGAATTAAGCGGATGAATAAAAATGCCAATTTTTTTTATCATTGAAAACCCAAAGGACTCACTGAATAACGAAAGTATACGTTCGTTAGCAGACATTCCCACCCCACATGAACTTAAACTGACTTTGTAAATAACATATATTAAATACATAAGCTGTCTAGGGAAATTAAAACCCAGCCACCACTAAATTAAAATAGATTTTCTTTAACCGTAACAACTGATAATATATATCAATATTGTCTGCGCTTATAACTTAATTAAATTTCTTTGAAAGTTTATTCCTAACATCGCTTGACAATGGAACGTAACTATAGGTTTTAAGTTTAATTTTTATAATTAAATTTACAAATTTAGTTTCAGTTTTGAAACATGGAAATTTTCTGTGTCGCGATGGATTTATATTTTTAAAAAGAAAATTATTATAATATTTTGCTCTACTGTTTGTATCGAGCACAGTTTTTTTAATAAAAATAACAAGTAGAAACACCGCATTATAAATCTTAATGTTCTTTATCTTAATGTTCTTTATCATATATATATATATATATATATATATATATATATATATATATATATATATATATATATATATATATATATATATATATATATGAGTAGTTATGAATGTATGTGAGAGATTCATGGAAGATTGAAGTTTATAAGCAGTTAATTCGACCTTGCCAACCGAACGATCCTCAGTGACCGAATCGGTTAAGGCACGTCAGGCTATATGACGTTTCCGTACAGGTTCGAATCCTGTCGGAAGACGAATATTTTCTATGAAAATTTCTCGGACATTCAGGCCGGTAAATGTTATTTAATACTGCTTATTATAAACAGAGCATTTACTTAAATACTTTATTTGTATAAAGAATGTTAAACATAAAAATGTCTTTATATATATATATATATATATATATATATATATATATATATATATATATATATATTCTGTCTGAAATTATTATGCAAATCAAATAAACCTCAATAACTCAAACGGTTCTGAACCAATATTTGTCAGATTTAAAGTCGTCCATTTCCACCCACAGTAAAATATTTTATTAAATTATCTGCCATTTTTAATGACTAGTCTTTGAAATTTGGAATTTACGAAAGTTCACTGATTGAAGTTAATATGCAAATTAAAGTAATATTAGCTTAAGGCTACTGAAATCTAATAAAAACTATTTTTTCTTTTTGTCCATAATATATGCTGAAACATGGGCACCTCGACATGGCCTAATGATTAGAAAGCTTGTATTGCGAGATCAATTACGACTGAGTAGTGAGTTCGATCCTCACTGGGTGCTCCATACCTTCGGGATTAGAAAATCGCTAATATATGCTGAAACATGGGTAAAGGGAAGGAACTAACATCTGCTGAAAAACAGAAAATAACAATGTCATTGAGTGAGGGAATGTCCACACTGGAGCTTTGCAGAGATCATCGAACGATAAAGAAGGCACTTGAAAATATGAGAAAATTTTAGAAATCAAAGCAAAATAAAAAGGCTTTAAGTAATTGATTCCTCGAGACGAATGTAAACTACAGCGAGTTATAGCGAAACAACCACTTTGACGAGCGTTCGGATATTTGAAAAGGTGGAATTGAGGGAATGAAGATGGACAAAAGGTGTAGAATACTTTGTGATTCGGGATATGCGAAAACAACTCTCCTAGGCAACCGCTTCTCATTATAGCAAATATTTTAAAGCGGCAAACTGGCCAAGAAATACATGAAAATTGACTTTTCTAAAGTAATTTCCCCAAATGAACCTCGAGTGTCACGTGATAGACTTGATTGTTGAGCGAAAGAATTAAATTTTACCCAACTCAGTGGTGCCTTTGGCAATAAGAAGTCAACAAGGAGACAATACTGTTATGATATGAGCTGGAATTGTCGACCAAGCCGTTATTGGACCATTTAGAGTTGATGAAAGTGTTGAACTGAACAGTGCTAATTATTGCGATTTTATGAACAAGACTTTGTTTGCTTGCTACAATGTCCTGGGTCTCGCAGTTTCAAAGTGAAATTTATGCACGACGATGCTCTTTCTCATGTATCTCAGCTTACCCGTGAATTCTTTGAGCATAAATGATTATTAGAGAAGAGATGATAATGGTAAGACCAGCATCAAGTCCTGATCTGAATGCGATCGAAAATATATAGTCAATTGTGAAGATGAAATTATATGAAGGTGGCAAACAATGTAACAGCAAAGATATATGGGAAGCAATTAAATTCTACCAAGACGGAAATTGAATCTGCTGAAGTAATAAAAAAAAATACAAAACGATGGATAATAGATAAATGGCTGTTATTTAGAAGAAAGGTCACTATATTAAAATGTAAAAGATTCAAAGACTTATCACATGTGTTTATTATAGTTGTTGAACAATTTTTGATGATTTTATTACCTTTTTATTGAAGTAAAATATAATTATTTGCTTTTATCTAATAACTTAAGATAGCGGTTTACAGAAGACATTAAATAACTTCAATAACTTCAATAAAACTTATTGATACTACCGAAAGTTTTAACTCGGGCTTTCTTTTGACATCTAAATTGATTGTTTAAAATGTGACAATTTTTTAAAAATCAAATTTAAATTAGTTTTGTTTAAATGATTTGCTTAATAACTTCAGACAGAGTATATATATTACAATTTTTGTCGGCAATCTGACAATATAGATGATGGCAACAGTCAGAACAATGTAAAGAGGGTAAATAGTTAAGATACCTCATGTAGACAGATGTTGAATTATTATTATTATTATTATTATTATTATTATTATTATTAAATATTATGGTTTCTTTCTATTAGTATCTTTCGTTCTACCTATAGAACGGGCGCAACAGGTGCCAAAAAGATAACATAAAATGATTTCCCTATACATTTTTCTAGTCCGTTGTAGCTCTTAATAAATTTTGTTTCTGTGTTATTTCTCACAGCCCCTTTTCTACCATCCATATACTGATGCTCATCAAGTACGTTACGCACTGCTTTCCTTTGTCCCTCTTGCCCTCGATCTGTCCTCCGAGTAGCAAGCCCTCCTTGCTCATTAACTGCCGCCCAAATTTCAATTGATGTTAGGTCTATGTTTTATTTTTGTTTCCATTTTCTCTAAAACATCGTCTTTGTGCACACGCGTGGTCCATGGTATCTTCGGCATCTTTCTGTCCAAAAATATTTTGGTTGATTCAAGTTTACTCTTCATGGCAGGAATTGGCTGGTTAACTTTAACGCCTCAAAAACAAAACTGCTCTCTATTAATCACATAGATCCTTCGCTGCATCCCATCAGAATGTCTGAAGCTCAACTTCTCGAGAGCTCCTCTTTGCGCCTGCTCGGTCTCACGCTGACTGCTGACCTGAGATGGAACAAAGACATTGAGTCAATTGCTTCATCCACCGAAAGGAAAGTTGGCTCCCAGTGCCGAGCCAGGAAATTTTTCTCCCCGGAATACATCATTCAAATCTACAAATCAACCTATTCGCCCTTGTATGGAATATTGCTGCCATAAATGATCTGGAGCCCCTTCTGTTTGCCTCGGGGTTCTTGATAAGATCCAGAGACGGATATGCAAAGTGGTTGGCCCTGCAGTCGCTCTCTCACAGACGCGCCGTCGCCTCGCTCTGTCTTTTTTACAAATACTTCCAAGGTAATTGCTCCGAGGAGCTGCTCTCGCGAGTTCCCAGACTTCATAAATTCAAGCGTCCTATGAGGCTGGCATCACGCTCCCACCGTTTCACTGTTGAAACTGTTAAATGTAGCCGTCTCCTCTACTCCAATAGCTTTTTACCTCGCACCTCTCGCCTGTGGAACTCCCTTCCTTATTCCTGTTTACCTGACAACTATAATCTCGAACTATTCAAATGTAACGTCAATTGACATCTCCAGTTGCCTCGATCTATCCACTATCGTTCTCCACATCCTTTCCTCTATCACTCCTATCTACTCTCGCTCCAAATCTTCTGTAACCCCTTGCGTGCTAGTGGCTTCCCGCCTTGCTTGGGGTGAAATGATTAAATATATATATATATATATATATATATATATATATATATATATATATATACCCAAGTGTGGGATTGGTATAATGGTATGGCTATTTTTGTAGTGATTTTATAACATATTTATGTTATAATATTCAAATAAATGATTATACATACATACATACATACATATATATATATATATATATATATATATATATATGTATATATGTATATATATATGAAGAGAGATACCATGTAACGTTTCAATTATATTTTCTTTATTACTAACAAAATTATTCTCTCTCTAAATTCTCTACTTTTAAACTTTTTGCTGATAACCCTGCATTCTGTCTTCTTGTATTTTATACTTCGTCCTCGCTTTCATTCTCTTCTTTCTGTAGCAGGTTTTGTACTTTACCATGTCTGCTATTAGTACTATGTCATTGTTAAGATTTTGAACGCCCATAGTAACTCTTGGTAGGTCTTCGAAATCTCTCGATATTGGTCACTGTTTAGGTTGAATAAATCCGGCAAGAAGACATATCCTTGTCTTACACCCTTTCTACTTTTGTATATCTTCTGAACTCATTTTCCGTCTGTATGCAGGCGGTTTCTGCCAGTATAAATTCGTTCTAACAACTAGACAAAATTTAAATAGCGGTTTATTAAGCAACAAGCTTAACGAGTTTGTTTCGCCTTCATTGCTGTCGGCTTTCCTATCCGTTTTTCTCTAGCTTCCAACTCTGTTCAAAATTTCTTTAATCCTCTGTCCTCTTTCTTATTTCTAACATTTACATATATTAATGTATTCCATATATTTGGACAGCCAGTTTTATTTTAAATACGTATTGGGGAATGCAAATATTTTATTTCCATTATTTATATGATTTTCGTACGTATTTTAATTTAAAGATCAATATTTAAAGTTAAATCTCTCTCTCTCTCCCTATATATATATATATATATATATATATATATATATATATATATATATATATATATATATATCGGTATTGCGTGTTAGTTTTCCTGGAAGAAATCTTGGGTAGCGTTGATGGCTGCACAGGTTTGCGAGTCGAATTGATAAGAGGATGACAAGCGCAATGAGTGGAAGAAGGTGATAAGATTTGATAGCGTCACTGGGGTCGGTTGATTCAATATCGATATTAGCATTTCCTCGTATTTCTTCATTTCCTCGCATGTAGGCTTTGCTTTTCTGAAAGAATGATAATTCTTAATGGATTCTTTCTCTCCGCTTGTCAGTTAAGTCTTTAAATATAACAGCCTTTCACATCACACACACACTAATACACATACACACACACACATACACACGCATATATATATATATATATATATATATATATATATATATATATATATATATATATATATATATATATATATATATATTAAAAAGAAGAGAGTATTCGCAAACGTTTTTGGTTGCAATGTGCATTTTTTTTTAAATATACATTATATATTATTTTACATAATTTTACTACACGGGTTCCCGTTCTCGTGACCTTCTTCAGACAAAGAGTGGATATTTTCATATAATATTAAAATGAATTAATTTTACGTAGCGTTTTCGATGTTAAACATTATCTTTTTGTGGGGTATTAGTGACAAAAAATAAGCAGAATTTTTAACATCGAAAAACATAAGGAAGAGTTACTGAATGAGGAATAACCAAAATAGAGGTTGGAAATAGAATGGTAATCTTTAAAACCACCAATAATACTTGCCAGCGGCGTAAAGTAGGTAAACCACTGCTAGTGAACTACTTAAACAATATGTTACCCCTACTTACACGTGTCCAACATATGCATGGCTCATTAGTGTTCATAGGTACAGTATATAACAGGAATCTAATGAAGTGGTATCATTTTACCTGCATCTTTAACGATGGATCGTTTCACTTGAAGTCGTGTGTGAGCTTGAGACCCAATATACTCTCAATGCACGGTGCTTCCTCGATGGGACATCTGTTCATCGAGACTGGCGGTAGTTCGGATTCTTCTCGGTGTGGATGGAATATAGCTAGTTTTGTCTTTCGAGGCATTAAATGTGCCAGTTTTTCCCCACTGGCAAGTTAGTGTTAGATAGGAATTGAGGTCATCTGCCAATATAAGGTCACCGAGACTGCACCTGTATATATAACGTAGTATCATGAATATAGATGTTTAGAAATGATCAGGGTATATTCTTAGGCAGATCATTTATGTAAATCAGAAAGTGGGTTGGTCGGAGAACTGACCCCTGGGGTGCGCTTGCGTTGACCGTCAGTGCCTCGGAGGACTGGCCGATAATAACTACCTCCAGGAATCTACCTGTTAACATTTGCCAACAATTTTATTTTTTATCTTTTTCTTATTTATTATTTATAACGTAACATTTTTTTATAGTCAAGGACGTATTTTCAAATTTGTTGGAAAAGGGTTCGAGTCATAAAGGTGTTCTGTTTCGTTTACTATCAGTCAATTTGTTTTATTATTTAATTTATCTATCAAATATTTTTAACAGAAATAATAATAATAAAATATATTTAAAAATAATAAAATATATTTGATGATAATTTTATACTTTTATTCCTTTCTTATTTATTTCTTTATTTCAGTTATACTCATTAAAATATATATAATAAAACATGTCGTACATTTGATAGTGAACAGTTTGCTCCAACCTACAGTGTTAATGTATAATACGAGTGTCATTCAATAAATAAGGTGAATTTTTCGGTATAAGAACGTCTAATACAGATAGAAGCTTACTTTTTTTTTCAACGTAGTCTCCCAGAACTGTCACACACTTTTCCCATCTGTGCACAAGCTTCTGTATTCCCTCAGCGTAAAAATATTTGGACTGATGTCTCAGCCAGTCGCTCACAACACTTTTAAATTCATCGTCACTTTAAAAACTTCGTGCCTCTCCTGAACGCTTTCAAGGGACCAAATAGGTGAAAGTCTGTAGGGGCAAGGTCTGGGCTGTAAGGGGGATGAGGGAGCAGTTCCCAGCCCATCTCGTTGATGGTCTGCACCGTTTGGGCTGCTGTGTGAGGCTTGCGTTGTCAGGATGCAAGATGGCTCCTTCTGACTGATGACCCCTGCATTTGTCCCAACAGATAAGCTCAAAGTCCTTGCAATGTCATCCACTGTCACCCTACTGTCAGAGTGAATGAGGTCATTGACTGATTCGATCACCTCAGGAGACATCACTTCGTGAGACCTCCCAGGCCTGTCTTCATCCTCAACACTGCTCCGTACTTCTTTAAACAATTTAGCCCACTTGTAGATATCTTTTGGCTGAAACATGTGGCACCATACACAGTTGACATTCTCCTATGAATTTCAACTGGTTTGCACACTTCAGCAACCAAAAACTTGATAACTGACCGCTGTTCAATCCCGGAGAAGAAGTAAAACAAAACAAAATAAAAAAGAGTAAGCTTCTATCTGTATTAGAAGTTCTTATACCGAAAAATTCACCTTAATTATTTATGCGTATCTCTATACACTTTGAGTAGACGAATTACGTCAGCCCGGGAGGTTAGTTCATCTAAGTGAAGGAAAACTCTGATTTTAAACTTCCGCTGTCTTGCAGCCATATCCAATCATGGGAAAGGCTTCGGGAGTAAACCCTGGGGACAAATCCGGAGTCCGCGGAAATTCTAATTCCAAGTTGGTGTCTGACGCGGGATAATTCACTTAATGGCTTGAAAGAATTATTTAGCCTTGGGTGGCAGTTTTTCTACAGATGGCGTCTCGGCAAAAACAATCCGGATGTAGGGTTGGTGTCCCACATTGTGTATCAGCTACCGACAGAACTCTGTTCCGACCAAACATAGGGAGGTCGAAGGATGTTGATGATGATGAAGATTGATTTTATAATTGAAAAAAAACAAACTTCCAGTGATTCCATAGCTTAAGAGCTTGTGTAGCAACATTTTGTACCAGACATTGTCGATAGCCTTCCAGATATCTAATGCTATGGTTCTTGATACGTGTGTGCCTTCAAGGGCCTCGATAAGCATGTGTGTAATTGACGACAGCACTGGATGGAACAGATCGAAACCCATACAGCTTCTCACACAAGAGGTTCCAATTTAGGTGCTCGACTTGTTGAGTAAAGTTTCAAAAAAGATTACTGATTGTATTGAGGAAACTTAGGGGAGGGATTCACCCGCCCGCGTTCCTGACGATCAGGCATACGCTTAGCTCCGTCCACAGGCTTGACAAAGGTTTCTCCTTCAATCAATGGTTAAATAAATTCACTAGGATCAAGGATAATTCTGGGTTAATATTCTTAATGACAACCATTGGAATTTTGTCTGGGCCAGTGGCTTTTTTTTTTCACCGGTGGAAGCTTTTGATAAATCTAGAGACTTCTTTTACTGGAATAAGTCTATTACTGAAATTGGGCTCAGTGAGACGTGGGAAGTTAGGGAGAGGATGGCGTCTGTCATCTAACGTTGATTTTGAGGCAAGGATCAAAGGACTTCACCTTGTATGCCGAGGAAGATATGACTTTGCGGACATTTATAATAGTGCACAGCCGCTCTTTTTTTAATTTGGATGGTGATCTTCCAGAATTCACCAGATCTAATTTGTTTCTTTCCAACCTTGACCTGGACAAATTGCGCGTAGCTGTAGTTGGCGTTTACCAGAACTCTCTTAGAGTGATTGCGGGCGATTCTGAAAAAATGTAAGGGCAATACTAGAACGCTCCCCGCGATAGATCTTGAAGTAGTTGCCATGAAGAGCTATACAAGAGCACATTCAGATGTGAACCAGAGCTGATTGCTTAGTTTTTGCTTGAATCTTTGGCGGAGTATAAAACGCTCCATTACCAAAAGGATCCATTCAGAGGTCAGAACAGCAGTTTTGGGGTCAACATGTTTGAGAAAAGGTTGGAATAGGAGCTGTTCCATGCAACGCTAAATTAGGGGTTGTTATTGGTTTGGAATCTGTCTGGACACTTACTAAGCATTTGTCAGGGCAGTATGTTAGAAAAAGTTCCAGATTGTTTGTTTGCTGTCTTGTCACGTCCGTGACTCGTGTGGGTTCTTCGGCCATGGAAAGGACTCGGCAATATCGGCATTCCTCTTCGGTTTTGTTGGTGGGCACTAACTTTTCCTTGTAGTGAATATTGAAGTCATCGCATATGTGAAAGCTGACTGAGTGAAATTCGGTGAGGATATTGTCAATACTCTCTGATATTCGAGCGAAGTTTACCGACCCTTCGAAGGTGATACAGAGCAAAGACCAATGTGGGACAATCGATAAGTGCCACGCAAAAGCAACTATATGTGCAATCAGGATCCTCGTTTTTTGTGTCTCTGCCACAGGGAAACCCATCCTTGATGTAGGCACTTAGCTTGCTGCAGTGGCGATTTAAGTGATCGTATTTTGTTATAATGAGTAACTCGAGATTGTGAGCTCATCTAATGGGATTAACGTCTTGATTCCCGTTTCACACAGGAACAGGAGGTCGGGTTTAACCTGTAGAAGATGGGGTTCCATTTCTGGAAGGTTGGAACGTAAACCCCCTGATGTAGGAGTATATAATTGCCCCTAGTTAGGGGTGCTATTAAAAATTTTAAAAGTGCTCAGTGTAAAATAACAGATCTGACATTTATATAGAATTTTTTATAGAATAAATAGATATTACATATTTGATTGATTTGTTTTATCAACCTTTTCTACTTTATTAAAAACTGAAATATAATTTTTCGGGTTAATATTGTTGCAAGAAATTCTGGTAGATAATAATGATTCTTATACACAAATCCTAGTATTTAAACCATAGCTGGGCGAAGAGGTGTGGTTATAGCTTTTCCAATGGTATTTGCACGTAACTGAATGTAACGAATTCTACTGGAATTAAAACGCTGATTTCCGATTCTTCATTTCTTGCTGTTATCCAGTAAAATAATTATAACATCCAAGCTTACACCATTTGGTAATCACAACTGGCCAATTATGTACCTACTGATCAGGATCGACATTGATTAAACGTCGATGATCAGGCGAGAGAGCAGTATTTCAACGTGAGATGGCCGTAAGCCCGAACGTATTTGAACAAAAATATGGACGTTGGAAGGTTAATCCACAATTTTGATCCAGATGTGCGATATGGATTTTCCTTAAAACGGGATGATGTTTTTTTTTAATTTGTAAAACCGTTCGGCACATGACTTTATTTATTCGATGCACGTGTATTTCAATTTAAAATATAGCATTCCAAATAAGGAACGAATGATGAAACTGTCAGTTTTTATCTGTGATTCTGAAAACTTTAAGTTTCTGATAATGAACGATTCGGTTGAACGTATTCAAACAGAAATAGCAAAACACTGGACCGTTTATCCACAATGTTTCATCAAGATGCATCTTTTTAACACTTTAAGACAAAGTGAAAGCAAGACGAATAGAGAAAAACAGCACATACCCTAACTAATCTGCTAAACTGATGACAAAACAGGATTTAAGTTTCTTTATTGATATATCGATTAATTTTCTACAGCTTATCAACCCCTTGGAGGTATTTAATGCCAGAAAATATATTTAGATTTTTAAAATTTAAAACAAAATATAATAATCCTTTAGTGATACACTTCTTACTATTTAACCCATAGCTGTGATGAGAAAAGGTGGATTTATACGTTTCCAAATGCTAATTGCACGAGAGTGAATGTAACGAACACAAACGGGATGAGAACTCACGTACAAGATTAACAAATCCATGCAATTATCCATTATAACACTGGTACATGCAAGCTTACAGCACCTGGTATTCCCAAGATAGCTTCTATCTGACCAGGCTTGAAGTTGCTTAACTTTGCTGATCGTACTGAACCGTTGTTTCCGCGTAAAGTTCTAGTGAGCCTAAAACAGGACATTGGAGTGAATAAAAAAAATTAAATAAGATACGAAGGACAGTAAATTGTTGAGAGCGACGGTCGCCAACGACATTAAGAAAAAGAAGGAGAAGAGTAAGATGTAGGATGATGATAATAATAATAATAATATATGTAAAATGTGCATAGAATATTTAATAATATATTCCTCGTCTAATACAGTCAAATTCAGTAAAACATTTTACAAGTGAAGTCACTTATACAATATACAGCTAGTTAAACTGTGCACACACACACACACATACATATATATATATATATATATATATATATATATATATATATATATATATATATATATATACCAGTTATTTCCCGGTTAGTGTTGGAAATCACAATAGAAATCGAGCATCATTACGGGTGTGCCGTAAGGTAAGTTTGATAATTATATTTTTTTCGTTACAAATGCTCGTTTTGTTGAGGTGGTTATCTGTTGTTGGCAGAGTGGTTCTTTAGTCGAAGACTAGTCAACCCAGGAGGCTTTCAGAAAGATATATGATACCTGTCTACGAAGATGGTAAATCATCAAAATAAAATGTATTTTCAATTATTATTATTATTATTATTATTATTATTATTATTAATGTTATTATTATTGTACAGTCACCAAGTTGTAAGTTTTGAAACACATCGGGTTCATTAGGTTATCTGCAAAGTCACAAGAATAGCCTCAAACAGACAAGACTTTTCTCAAAATAATTGCAGGTGCCTGTTTTTGAATGACTCCATTTAGTGCAGTATCCCCAGCTGGTCACGGAAATCAGACAGTTTTAATTGGATTGATCCTAGTGCACCAGTTTTCACTGCAATCACCTTGACATTCCCTTCCTGCATTTCAAACCATCTTGTCATCTCAACTTACAAATCAGTGTAGTTTATAATTTTCTCAAGCACCTTCTTTACGATTTTTGTGTGGTTTGGTATGGCAACATCAAATATATGAGTGTTCTTGATGCCAAATAATATCCAGACAGCAATGAGAAATCACTCAGTCTCTTTGAAAATTCTAATTCCAGAATATTGTGGGCTTTCCAACTTCAGTTGTTCTGCAATGCATATGCCCACACCAATTTTTTGCTATACTTTTGGCAAAATAACCAATGCATATAAGAACATGCCTTATCATGACTTATATATATATATATATATATATATATATATATATATATATATATATATATATATATATATATATATATATTCTTAGCTAGCATTTTGCAACCAAGTGAATCACTGTCAGATAGTGTTCACTAAAAAGCCTAAATTATTATTATTATTATTATTATTATTATTATTATTATTATTATTATTATATTTCATTTTATTTCTGGTGTGCACAAATTTCTTTTCAAGTCCCGCCCTGAGGCCTAAGCATCATGACATCATAAGGCATCAGGACATTTTCATTTGACCAATTAAAAAAATAAACACAGATATATTTTACATAGATAAAGCACTTCATAAGGTTTGGTCAGTACTCGTGTGAACAATTGTTATTATTGTTATTATTATTATTATTATTATTATTATTGTTATTATTATTATTATTATTATTATTATTATTATTATATACCTCATGTTTTTTCGTTTTCAAACATGCATTATGGTTGTTCACCGTAAATCGGAATACCTTGGACAGATAACACCTTTCTTGGAATATATGCGTTGCCAAGCAACGCAAAATCGTGAAACACTGGGTTACTAGACTTTATTCCGATGTTCATAAAGTAAGAATATTAATAATGATTACAAAATTTCACTTTCCATCATCAACATTATAAGAAATTACATCGCCCAGCGTCCTCTATTTCCTTTCATTTCCTTTCCATAATGGTAAAATGTTTTTTTTTTCATATTTTCGAATATTTTCAGTTTTAAATTTGAACACATTACGTCATGTCTACGATTTTCTTGACGGTAGAGACTGCCAAAAGACACGCGAAACTTTCCAGTGGATACATTTTGTGCCGATTTGAACACGAAGCAAGTCAAGAACTCTTAACCGTTTGTGAAGCCATTTTCCGCGATATTGGCGTTAGTACTGCCAGTATTAATGACAGTCTTTGTTCAGTCTATAAGTTGGTGTAATGGTTGGAGGGAAATGTTAATTTAAATTTTAATGCAAATTCGACTTCTCCATCATATATATATATATATATATATAAGGTGTATTTACGTAGCAAGAATTCAGACAAACACGTTTTATTAAATAATACTCTCAATTAAATTTTTGTATTGTCTTTCCAATATTGTAATAGTTGAAAAAATGTAATAAAAAGATATATCTTTGGACAGTTTTAATAATTTCAATCCCGATATATAAAACAGTGCAGACGGAAATTAGAAAGACAATACAATATGTTTGAGTTAAACTTGTCGCTTTTATTTAATAAAATATTTCGGCATATAGCAGATATAAGAGCAAAATTGTCCAAATCGTGTAACAGCATAATTATCCATTTCATAAAATGTTTAAAACCTACACAAATATACACTAAACTATTTGAGTTTATATTTCGAGGTTTTCAGATAAGACGTTTCGTCACCATTTTTCGTAAGGATCAGTGAAAAAATATTTCATTTATTTAACTAGAAAGAGAACAGGTTAAAATCCTTTTAATTCAGCCCCAGTGTCTTACCTAATGAGCAATGGTAAGAGGAAAAAGATCATTCGGTCCTTCAGTAATGGTACCAACATTCATACTCTGGTTTCCAGGTTCAAATTCCATTCAAGAACCATTAAATGAACGGTTAATAAGTCATAATAATATCTATAATATATATATATATATATATATATATATATATATATATATCTTTTATCCCATAAATATAGCACATCTTAAGACTATATTTCTTCAGATATATATATATATATATATATATATATATATATATATATATATATATATATATATATATATATACTTTGAATTGAGCACAATTTTAAAAAATCTATAATAAACATATTATAATAATATTTTGCTCTACTTTGTATTGAGCACTTTGTTAAAAAATAGTAAATGCTACGAAATATGGATTTTTAATCCATGTGTTCCTTCTTTTATATATATATATATATATATATATATATAGAAAGAAAGAAAGAAAGAAAGAAAGAAAGAACAAACAGATTTAGATTTCACAGTTCCTTAACATTTACTTCTTTAAAAAAGTGCTCAATACAACGTAGAGCAAATATTTTTTAATAATATTTTTATTAAAATATTTTACATTGCGATACGCAGATTTCTATGTTTCGGGACTTATCCCGTCATCGGGCAATATAACTTTTGATGAAAATGATTTACTTTTGAAAACGGAAAACAATATGTTTGCTTATTAAAGAGTTAAGAAGGAGGGGGAACAAGAGTTTAAAATCTTATGGTTAAGTCATTGTTGACCAATCAAAAGATATTTCAAAGCTAAAGGAGAAAATTTAAAAATATAGTTTAGATGTTAGATTATTAGCCGACGGCTTGCGTCCAATTTGGACTTTTTCTAGGTAAAAACGAAAGGAATTTATTAAAAACATGTAACTATTAACAACAAAACAAAACGCCCTGAGCAACTAGAAGAATTTAGAAAACGCTATTATATTCATATTTTCAATTGAAAATTACGTCAAGTACTATCACGTGTGGAAATATTTTTTATTGTTGTTTTGACGATTTCAACCATTTTCTTTTGATTTCTTGATACAGTTGCGTATGTTTCCTTGGGAGAGTATTAATTCTGTTAGGAAAGGTGATATTGGGAAAAGCCTGGGCGTAGATTACCATTTGAATAATATTCAATATTTACTTTGTTTTTAATAAATTTATTTCTTTTTTTCCTTAAAAAAAATACACATTGGGCGAAACGCGTCGGCTGATAATACAGTTTTTTCTATTGTCTTTTACCTTTAACATGTCTTTTTCTACAGGTAAACTCTGAGAAATTTTTCATATATATATATATATTGTTGTGAGACCAATACTTCCCTACATCATGGACTCTCCCAGTACTATATTATTATGTGAATCATAGGAGAAGCACCAGCAATGCGCAGCCGCGTACGATACCAATATCGGACACCACTGGATAGTAAGCTCTGCTTACACTATTCTTTGTAACTTTTCTGTTTAATATATCTTTCTTACCTCTAACCCGTGTTCCGTGTTTTCCTTCCCTGGCCCCTACTTCGGGTCCACATCATATATATATATATATATATATATATATATATATATATATATATATATATATATATATATATATATATATATATAATCACAGTGTTTCTGCGTGTGTTGGCGTGTGTGTGTTTTATACTGGATGCTATGAAGCATCAGAATAGTTCAAGTTATTATTTTGCCAATAAAACAGTTCGCATCAAATAAAATAAATTTTTAACGCATTTTAAGATTTCTGTAAAATAGTTTACGTAGAAAATATTTAATCCGATACGGCGAGAACTTATAACCCTTTTTACGCCATGACGTCAATTATTCGATTAATGTATACTGACATTTCAAATGTGGCGTTCTAAATAATACCAAGATGAAATTAACCAAATATTATTTTCATGATTTTGACGATATGTTATTGCTATTCATTAACTCCTCGAAAGTGTTCTAACAAACATAGTATAAAAACAATTTGTCAGCAATTTTGTTCCTAACTTTTCGAAAATTGGTAGAAACTACAACAAAAACATCAAGCACTCAGACCTTGTTGACTAAGACTTGTTTGATTGAAGACACCAGTGATGAATTAAATATATATATATATATATATATATATATATATATATATATATATGTATATTATACGTATATATATATATATATATATATATATATATATATATGTATATTATACGTATATATATATATATATATATATATATATATATATATATATATATATATGTATATTATACGTATGTACGCGTGTCTGTGTTTCAATGTGTGTCTGCGCGCGTTTAATTAAGAACTCTATAATTGCGTTGCTTTGCAAATTGTCTCTGAAAGCACTAACCATGATTTTCTCTACTGTTTACATTGAGGTGCATGATGAAGGTCGGTCTAAATAACTAATTACCTACTTCTGTTTCCGTTGATATCTGCCACTCACTACTAATCACTAGCCTCCTTGTACATAGATTTATCTACCTTCATCTAGCTGATAATTCAACACAATCAAATAACTGTATATTCATATATTCAAGTTGATAGAAACTTTCGTGTGTAGTTCCTATGAATTATCACTTAAGGTAGCTTTCGTTTTAGGTTATTAAGTGGTTGAAATGATGAAAAATATGAGAAAATCTCGTTTTCAACGAAATTCCTTTTTTTAAAAAGTTTTATTTTAAAAAACCTTAGTTGAACGGAAAATAGGATTAATTCATATGCAATGTGAAAGGTGCTGACCTGGTATCTCAACTCCAGTCACTTTCTCACTCTGTCTTTCTATAAATATTTTCATGGCAACTGCTCTGACGAGCTATTTTCACTGGTATCCCAATTGCATTAATTTAAGCGTGATACTAGGTTGTCTTCTTGGCCCAACCCTTATACTATCAAAACTTTTAAATGTAACTCTCCCTTCTACTCCAAAAGCGTCTTCTCTCGCCCTTTCCCGACAATGGAACCTCCTTCCTTTTACTCGCTTCCCTGATGACTATAATCTTAAAAAATTTAAATGTAATATCGATCGACATCTTCTTGATCTTGATCCCCGTCCTTCTCCTTCTCCTTTCCTCAAACACCCCTCTTTTCCATCTCTGTAACCCCTTGCGTGGCACACCCACCTTGCTTAGGGCCGAAATGTTTAAGAAAAAAAAGGAGGAAAAATATCTGAGGTCAAGTAATTACAGTTTTCTTCTATAATGATAAACTCAATTACCCTTTTTTATGGGCTTACGCCCATATCAGGTTGAAAGACAGGTTCTCATAATTTTTTTCTTCATCGTCGTCTTCTATGTTCCGTGACGTTAGCGACAATGGCTCTCTACAATGCCTCGTCCTTTGTAGCTCTAAATCAGTTAGTTATGTGCCATGTGTGATACACGCTTAGGCGATCATGCACCTTTCGATACATGACTGACGAGGCAGATTTTTTTCGCCGCAGTAGGTTGCCATTTCTTTCTGCAGTAGACCAGTTGCCATCTAAGGCTGTAGAACGCTGTCTGTCCTGTTATTTACCTATAGCTTATGAGAAGAAAAGGATTTATACCTTTTCCAAAGGGATTAGCACGTAAGTGAATATAATGAATTCGACTGCAATTCAAATGCGGCTCTCCGATTCCTCAATCCGAATCAAATTTGTCTTTTGGTTATCTCACCTAAACATCCATTTACTCAAGCTCGTAAGTTAAGCGTCGTTTGCCTGTGTTCCTTTTGACTTCAATTTCTGATGTGTGTATTACATTTTTCAAGCCCTCTTCCTTCATTATGTGTCCTAGAAATTTCAACCGCCTCTTCTTAATGTTAAGTATAATTGTTCTTTTTGCTTCCATTTTCTCTAAAACTTCTCCGTCGGTCAAGTGTTCGATCTATCGTATTCTTAGTATCCTTCTGTAGAACCACATTTCTGTTCCTTCACATTTCTTTTTCAGTCTGCCTTATTGCTGGAAAGATATTATGTAACAATTCCTGGTCAAAGATAGATGACGGCTTGGCAATAAAAGTTGCAGCAAGCTTGGATGTGCGGGTTATCTTATTGGATATCGAAAAGCCAAATTCCAATTCCATCCGGGTTCGTTATATTCTCTTACACGCAAATACCCTTGAGAAGGGTATAAATCTGCCTCTTCTCTCCCAACTGTCAGTTATTTAGTAGTTGTACGACTAAATCATTATTATCTGCATAAAAATTTTTAAATCTAAAAATATTTTCTGGCTTTAAAAATAACCTTGCAAAATGATGATAAACAGTAAAAAACAAAAAAAGCAAAAAAAAACAGCAATCAATGTTTTTTATGTACCGTGTTCTTTCATAATGTATGGGATCATGTCTCTCCACAACCTCCTTTTTGACTGCTTTAAAAATCTTTTGACTTTTTACCACGATGCTTTATTCTCGTTCTGCCACCTTATTCATTTGCGTTCCGTGTCCTTTCGGGACATGAGCAACCATGACTTTCCACATCTTCTTGACTATTATAAAGCTTAGAAGCTTTTTGTCTTTATAATATCTCCCCTATCCACAGTTAGGCATTCGTTTACACAAGCTTGTTATGTAAGTTTCTGGCTCTTTAAGTCTACCCATATTACCTTCAATATGTCTCGTGAATATCAAATTATCCATGTGTGTTACATTCACTTACTCGCAAATACTCTTGAGAAAGTCATGAAACAATCTTCTTTTCCAGATATGGGTTAAATAGTTTGGCTTGATTCTGGAAATTTTTAGTTGTCAAAAGTTTTTTTTTTAATTCCCCCGCAAAATAAGGATAATGTTCCGATGGCCAACAATCTGTTACACTCATCTGTGAAAATCTTTGTCTTTGCTGACTTTAAAGCACACAACGACACGTGGCTTACACATTTTAAAGAGACTGATGTTGCCAGTGTTCAGACAATAAGTTTTTCCATTACCCAATCCCTAAGTTCAAATGTGCATTTCCATAATCGATTCTCCAGCAAACCGAGCCACATGCTTCTTTAATTGATTTATTTCTTACCTCCTCTCCTCGCTCGTGCCGAGCGTCCCAACACTGTCCTCTTTGTATTTCTGACCATTCTGTGGTAGCTATTGATAACTGTTCCAATCCTCTATTAAGGAGAACCTTCTCCCATCCACAAGACCTCTCCGCCTTACCTGTATGCTGATTGGTACGAACTGTGATTTTCTAACTGACGTCCCTTGGACTGACATCTTTAACCTCCCAATTGAAAATTGCGCCACTGGGGTTTCTTCTTGAGTCAAAGACCAGGCGAAACCTCAGTCCTCTCCATGGTTCACACCAGCATGCTCGGCCGCTATAACACACAGGAAAAACTATTTTCAGATATACCAGCCTGACCACTCTCGTCACAACAGGGACTTATTCTTTGCTTCTCGCACTAAATGTAAGTCCTTGTTTGCCGAGAGAATGGGGTTCCGCATAGCCTCTAACAACACTTCCGATTACTTGCGCCTCTGGATTAGGGTATTAAATAAGTGTAAGTTAACAATATGAGGTGTTATCATACTCTGCTGATGAAGCTTAATGCTTTTCCCGTCAAATTCTCCACAAAATCTACTCCTGTCTCTCCGGCATATCCCTACCTAATTTCCCTCCTTGAACTAAGATTGTTGAGTGCTCTTCATATAGTAACTTCCATGGTCTCTGCTATCATCAACCTAGAGCCCCACAAAGTATGTAGACCCGATCGTATCCCTGTAATAATCATTAAGAAGTATGCTCCCGGAATGCTCCTGTACTCTCAAAACTGTATAACTGCTCCCTGTTTTCTTGCCTGCTGGAATTCATAATCTGTTCATAAGAGCCGTAGGACCCATCCAACTGCCGGACTTCTGCCATTTTTCGAAAACTCCTAGAGGCCCTAATTAATGCTGAATTGGTTCAACATCTCTCATTGTAGGGCCTTTTCTCAGAAAAGAAATGTAGTTTTCTTTTCTCTAGGTTAACCTCAGATGAACTGACGATAGAAAGAGCTTATCATGCTCTAGATAAAAATGGTGAAACCCCGGCTGTTGCAGCAGATATCACAAAAACCTTTGTCAAAGTCTGGCATTCATGTCTTCTCCACAATCTGAAAATTTACAGAGTCTCCGGACACTTATTTGAACTGATCCAATGTTCCCCAAAGAATCGTGAAATGAGAGTTATTCTGAATGAAAAATGGTCTAGGTACATTCGTAATAACGCAGGTGTTCCACAGGGCTCCGGCTTTGGTCATACTCTATTTTTAATTTTCATTATTGTGCTTCCTGACTGTTTCAACTCTCAGCTTGGTATCTACGCTGACGGAACAACAATTTACTCTTGCCTCGATAGTAACGCTTATCAGCCTGACAAGTTCAAAATGGCAGACGATGTCTAAAACGACCTCAAGTTTGTAGTTAATTGTGCAAACGTTAACTTGTTAATTTTAACGCCTCCAAAACTAAACTTCTTTCCATCAGTCATCTGAGAGCATTGCCTTCCATCAGCATGGTTGATGCTATCCTCCAGGAATGTGACTAATTGCGTCTTCTCGGGCTCACGTTCTCTGCTGATATAATGTGGAATGACTATATTGAATCCATTGCTAGGTCACCTGCTAAGAACGTAAGTTCTGTATGTTAGGCGAGACATGTTTTTTTCTATCCAGAATCTATCTCACATATCCATAAGTCTACCATTCGTCCATGCTTAGAATATTGCTGCCACAAATGGTCCGGCGCCCTTGCTATGTATCTTGAGTCCCTTAATAAGATCCAAAGAAGAACCAGCAATATTATTGGTCCTGATCTGGCAGCTCGGCTCCAGTCTCTTCCCTATCACCGTAAGTTTACCTCCCTATATCGTTTTCCACCCTATAAATACTTTCATGGTGATTACTCGAATGAACTCTTCGCTATGGTACATACACTTTATGAATGTAAGCGCAGTATCAAGATCTCATTAATTTATAGTTGAGGTGGCTTGATGTAGCCTTAAGTTCTATGCTAACAGTTTTTTCTCTCGTATTTCTGGCTTGTGGAACTCCCTTCCGGCACCATGCTTTCCAACCATCTTTAAATTCAAAAATAAATAAATAAATGCAATGTCAATCTCTGTCTACTGTCCACATGATTACTCTCTTCTCTTTCTGAAGAGAAAATAATGTTCTGTTCGTTAATGTTTCTGTTCGTAATTCTTCCACACCCTGTAACCCCATGTTGTGTTTTAGTGGCGTTACTGCTTGGGGGGAATTCCGATATATATATATATATATATATATATATATATATATATATATATATAAGGCAGGATGTGTGTGTGTGTGTGTGTGTGTGTGTAACGAATGCACGGTGGCAATTTTTGACCGATTTGCACCAAAAATTACAGGCACATGTTCCAAGTCAGTAATAAGTCCACGACCGATTTTGTATTTCCCAATTCCCATCGATAATGGAAATAATGGATTTTATTTAGCGGCCATTTTCTACTGGCCAGAGTGAGAACCTATAGCTGGCTGCCACGAATAGGCAGGAAGATTCTATTGGCCAGCGTGAGAGCCAACAGCTGACTGACACGAATATTAACTAGCATTATAGCATGCAAAAAAACAGTTGTGCATTCATCACAAGTGGGAAAAATTTAAATCTGCGTGGCACTTTACACCAATTGGCTCATTCGCAGTAGGAAGACATGTAGCAGCATCAGCATGGCAAAGGGTACTGCTTTAAAGGCAAGGAAGGGCAAAAATATTTTAAGTCAATTGATAGCGATTGCTGTATGTTTCGTACGATTTTTGAATCAAGCACGGGCAACGCCGGGCCATGCTGCTAGTATATATATATAACCAATCCAAAACCCCTATAGAAACTAAACTTCCAAAAAGCCTCAAGTTTCACGTTATGAAGCGATCCTCTAACGTTTATGGGCTTGTGTTTTCCTCTGTTTTTGGTCGGGTTCCTTACTCGGTTAGTGAGCACTTTGTATATTATTACATTGAAGTGGATTCCATTATAGTCTTCTTGTTATTACACACACATACACACTCACACACACACATATATATATATATATATGTGTGTGTGTGTGTGTGTATATATATATAAAAAAAACGTAAATATTGCTTTATGAATGATGATTTTCTAAGTAAGGCTAAGACGCAGCGTTAGGCGCAATGTATGTGACACCTAGTGAGAATCAAACTCAATATTCAGTCGTAATTGAACTAGCAAGTCTCTAAACATACACCAATTCGATGTGCCTATATATATATATATATATATATATATATATATATATACACACATATATATATATATGTACACACACACACACAAACACACACACACACACACACATATATATATATATATATATATATATATATATATATATATATATATATATATATAATAGAATGAAAACTGATTTTAAACCTCCGCTGCATAAAGGCGCCATACACAATCATGTGAAAGCCTTCGGGAGTAAACACTAAAGGCAAATGCTGAGCCGGTGTTGCTAAAAAAGTCCGATGTTAAGGGATGGAGCATGGAAACAAAGGCTTGCCAGAGGAGAGAAGCGTGTCCGACGGAAACACTAGAGGGAGTTTCATGCATTCAATGCAATCGAGACTACCAACCCCCTGTGGGTCTATACAGCTATAAAAAGAGGCTGCGCCACCATCAGCAGTTGAGCCATAATACTTTGGGTGTAGATCCATACTTTCGAAACCGACGGATCCAACATCATAATAATAGTAATAATAATAATAATGACGATGTTAATAATAATAATAATATCCAGGAAACATGACAAACTGGAAAAAATCTTGTGACGCGTTTAATCCGTTAGGTTTCATCGGACGATAAAATCCTCAGCTGAAACGCGTCACAAGAAATTTTTCAGTTTGTCATAATTTTCTAAATACTGTTTCTTATATATATATATATATATATATATATATATATATATATATATATATAATTTTAAAGCTATGAATGTATTTTTAATTCAAGTATATATCTGTTTAGTTTCAGTATACATTATTGTTTTTAAACAATGATGTTATTAACTATCTTGCTTTCCTCTTTCTCAATGTACACAAGCAGACTTTGATTCTATTAAACAGATACCCACTATATATATATATATATATATATATATATATATATATATATATATATATATATATATTATTAATCCGTTATATTTATTTCTTAAAAGCTTATTATAGTGGATACTTGTGTTTCAAATAGACGCCTCGGTTTTTTTTAAAAATATTTTTAAGCAATGTACATTACGTTTATTGTTCTATTTCAGGGCTTTTCCACTAAAAAGTGACGGATTAAAAATAAGTCCATGAATTCCTTAAAGGTAGTTTTGTGTGCTTTTCGAATACGAAACCGAAGAGATATCTTTCGAAAATAACTGAACGGCGAGGTGTGCATTCTTCAAAATAGAACATTGCTTGACTTGTTAAGATCTGTGACTGAGCAGTCCAAAGGAAGCTGGTTCAAATGGTGATTTCTCCTACAAAAG
>OZ038487.1:98799384-98809384 GCA_964036315.1 Acanthosepion esculentum
GTCCGTGATTGCATCAGATTTTTATCACGCCCACATACTATTGTCCCGATTGTTGATTATTTGTCCTACGGCCATTTTCTGCAATGAACTTTACTCCAAAGTAGCGTACGAAAATTGTAACGCTTCATGGACACACTGGCAAGCATAACCAGTGACCAAATCTAAGTACTATAGATTGACCTTGAAATTCCCCTGATTTAAATGCAATCGAGAATCTGTGGTCAATCTGCAAGGAACGACTTCGTGGCATGGACATACTAAGTACTAACACGTGCACTGGGTCATTTTGCAGTGGAAATACGATAAAAGTAATTAATAACGGAATTATTCGTTTTGTTTCAATTAGTTTGCCGCAAGGGTGTATGCTGTTCTCGTTATGTATATTTTTGTGAATATCTGGCTGACTTTCACTCTTTCAAAAATGTGACATGTGTTCTATTATTTATTTTCACACCAAGCAAGGTAATAAAACTAGGTTATCAGAAGTTTTACTGAGAATCACGGCTGCCTTCTCGTTTAGCCAAAAGAGAATTTCAAAAGTGCGATAGCAGAAACTGTAAGAATAGAACTAGCAATGTCAGCAGTGGTTTATAAGACCTATCTGCCAATCTAGTACTGCGTTAAAATTTGTAAGGTACAAACAAAAAAAATAACATTCATCAGAACAATTACCGTGAAAATATTTACAACAGTGGCAAATGGAAGAAGCGTAACGGTGGTGGAACAGTGACTGTACCCGAGGTACCATATGATGACGGATAACTGTTCTGGTGTCCTCCCACTAAGAGTCTGTTAGACTCTTCCGCCTACGATAAATTTAGTAGGAGAGAAGGTTCGGGGAACAGTGAACAGTGAATAGATTGAGCGCTAGTTCATTCGATACACTCTTAGTAGTGGTGTAATACTCTTCTGGTGTACTTACTGTATAATATACGATATATCTGCATACCTGTTTTTTCTTATTACTTAACTATTTACTTGGTCACAACAATAACATTGCAGAATCTTTGGACAATATCAAGAATCTCTAAATATATGGCAGAAGGAACATACTAGATGTGGCGGCAATTTTTGATCAATGGATGCCAGCAGTTACTGGGAAGGAAAGATGGAGAAAGATTGCCTGTTTACTTAAGAGCGACGAACGTTAGAAAGTTGTGGAGAGTCGTAATCGCACTAATCCTGAAGGGACGCAGTATATAAAAGAAGTATATAAATAGCTTTCTCAAGTATTTAACAGAAAACCTTTTTAAATATTATGTATATTCCATTCCCTGACTGCACCGACTGTCTACATTTGATAGATCTACATTGGTCCACAAAATTGCGCCATGCCTGTTGTAGACACCAATACTAAAATATTGCAAACCTTATCAGGGGTACGACAATGAGAAAATGAGGACCCTATTCTTCTTAATCTATTCATAGACTAGGCTCTGAGAATATACAAGTACAGATGTGAAGAGATGGGCACTAAATTTGAAACCACATCCCAAACGAATCTACCATTAGGAGACCGCTTTCCTGCCTCCTCTCTCTCGACACAAATATACTTATAATGAGCGGATAATGCTGATGATATATGTATTCAATTAGGATAAGAATGATCTTGCCCACCCCCAAGAAAAAATCAACTATCAAATGTTCCATAAAATAAAGCAGAAGATAGACAAAACAGAAATAAAGATCTGGAATTATAATGAAGACTATAATAGAACACTTTTTTTAGGGCAATTCACGCCAAGCAAGGCGGGAGTGCCACTAGCATGCAAGGGTTTACAGAGGATTGAAAACAAAAAAGGCGTGTTTGAGGAAAGGATACAGAGAAGGAACGGGGAACAAGCTCAGAGTGTCAGATGTCGATTGACATTACACTTGACTATTTGAAGATTATAGTCATCGGGGAAGCAGGTAAGGTGAAAGGAGTTCAACAGGCGGTAAGTGCGGAGAAGAAGCTGTTTGAGAAGAAGAGACGGTTAAATTTAACCGTTTTCATAGTGAAAGGTTGGGACCGAGGTGCCAGCCTGGTAGGTCGTTTAAATTCATGTAGTCCGGGAATCAGCAAAAGTAGCTAGTCGAAACAGTTGCTGTGAAAATATTTGTAGAAGAGACAGGGGGAGGCCACAGCACGTCTGTGGATAGCGAATGTAGACTAGATGCCATATCATCTCGCATATTTGTCTCTGGATTTTGTCAAGGATCTCGAGACGTAAAGCGGGAGCAGTAGACAATAAATAACAGCAATATTCCATGCAAGGACGGATGGTTGATTTATAGATTTGAAGGATGGAGTCAGACGAGAAAAAACTTTCTGGAACAATACAGAGAGCCAACTTTCTTTGCGGTAGATGAAGCTATTGATTCAATGTATTTATTGCAGCTCATGTCAGGCGTAACGAGGGGTTCTCAAGGAGTTGGGAGTCGGTCATTCTGATGGGAGATAGGAAGGGTTCTCTGTGGTAGGTAAAGGAGAGTGGTTTTGTTTTGGAGGCATTAAAGTTGACAAGCCGTTTCCTGCCCTAGTCAACCAAAGAGTGGAGGTCCTTTTCGAGATCAGTAGCCAGGTTAGTTTTGTCAGCGATACTAGATTTACTATTGAGGCAGTAGTAAATAGTGGTGTCGTCCGTGTAGATGCCAACTTGGGAACTGATTTTCAAAAACATATTGCTGGTAATAGTTTTTTTTTCAAAAACGTACTGCTGTTAATATTTTTTTTCTTCAAAAGTTTATTTTTGATAATAATTTTTTCCAAAGTATTTCTGGTATTAAAACCTATTTTTACACTTTTATAATGCGTTTTTTCTCAGTTTTTGGGTTAACTATTTGCCCATAGCTGGGACCGTAACAGGTGCTACCACCCCGGGTCAGGGTGAACCTGGGAACACCAGCAGTTAAGAGGAGGTTCCACGAATTTCAAAGCCTCCTAATCAGAGGCATTGCTGTTGGATATAGTTTATTGTCTTACCCTGGATGCAAATGTAATTTAACGTCATAACCAGGACGAGAAAAAGGTTTGGAAGGAAACGTCCATCAATATTGGAAAGAGTACTGACAGTATACCTGAGGAACATCTTTTTCAGAAAAAAATATTTGAAGAGAATTTAAAAAAAAATTTTAACCGACGTTACCTCTGGCTGTTCTACTAAAGAAATGTCTCAATTTTTCCTTAATCTAAAACATCTAATATTAACATTACCATATTAAACAATTTTATCATTGACAGATCTTACTTTATTTTTTACATTAACATTTGCTATCGACTACGCGGATTGTGTTCAAAACTCATTAGAGGGATTTACTAAATACTGACAATAATTCAGTGAATGAATCATAAATATTACATGTAACAATTCAGCAAAGATGAAAGAATAGAAATGATAAAACAGAATTAAATACAAGTAAAGAAAAATAGAAAAAAGAGACAAAACTATTGCCCTGAAGAACTTAAAATATAGACAGAAACTAAGACAAACAATTATGTCTAGAAACAGGTCACCTGAAAGTGTGTATTTTTTGAAAGATCAAATTGAGAAACAATTTTACAAAAGAAAAACTGTTCAATGCCCCACAAAATAAATGTCGGCAATCACGTCTTTGTGAAGAAAATGCAAAATCTTTGTTGAAAAGAATATAAAAGTCATCATTGTTGTTCATGATGACGGTAGTCTTTCAGTATAGAATCCAGAGGTTGGCAGTGAATATTTCGAAGACAGTAGGGAAGCGTAGTTCCGGTTAGCAGTGGATATATCGATAAAGTAGCAGAGCGTAGTTCCTTATTCTGTTCTGGTCATCTTTGGTTCTGACAGGTGGGCATTGGATATTCGGAGACAGTAATCAAAATGGCCGCCTTTATACAAGACAGATTGAATATTTTACGCCTCCTGATTGGTTAACCTTCTTTTGGGGAACTATAAACTGTGTCAAGTCATTAGGGTTTGCTCACTAGTACTTAATGTACTCAAAATAACTTAACAATCGTGACAGATTAGGGCAGTTATTCACCAATTACGGATAATTACATAGATTCTGATGAGAATAGTGTTGCGAGTTGGCATTTTAGGTAAAGTGTTTCGGAATCTGGGAAGTCGAGTTACCTTTAAAAAGTACATCAGAATAATTACAGTGAAACCTTTATAGAAGAGGCAAATGAAAGCTACATTACGGCAGCGGGAACGTGACCGAAACCGAGATGCAAAGTCATGACCGACAATGTTGCAGAATCTTCTTTGGATATTAAGAATCTCTAGTTATGTAACAGAAGATCACGACCCGGTGTGGAAGCAATATTTGATCAATAGACGAATGGTATCCTTATAAATGTGAAAGATAAGTTATTCGATGCTATTTTTTATTTTGTTGGTGCTCTTTGGCGATGTCCTTGCCGATGAATTAAATCTTTCTGCGTTACTCAAGCAAGGCCTGTTATTAAATCTAAAGATGAGGACATTCTTGTCACTTAGATGGTCAGGAATTTCCATATGATGATTTTTAGGGTGCTTATTTTCACCCTTGTCTTCTGTAATTACGGAAATGGCAAAGGAAATTTTCATAATGATCATTTGCATGGGACACAAAATAATCTATTCATAATTGTACATTTCAGCGATTCTTTCAGTACGTCATCATCGTGCTCGTTTAACGCTACATTACTATGGCTGCCATCTAGTTGACGAGTAGGACCACCATAAGATTTTTAAGGTGTAGTTATGATTTGAAATGGTGTGATCCTTTAAACCAGATTCATTTTTAGAATCGATAACAAAAAGTTGGCAAGCATGGGAAACATATATTATGTTGTCATCAGTTCTGCTTTTGAGACGGTTTTCATGGCTTTGCAGGCCGTCAGCTGACATTGAAATTTTCTTCCAAAAGTGTCATGAATTCCCAGTACGAAATTTCGTTTTTTCAATTGGTTGATTCCTCATGACGACTGTGATGACTTTGCAAGCGACTTAATTTTTCTCTTTAACAGCAACGCCCACCACAAACATCACAAGTGAAGGCAATGCGTCTCACCTAAATTAACGCTACACACAAAAATGGAAAACATGCAGAGAATTGTATATAAAAAGAATATTTAAGAAGTGAGAATTTAACTAAAAGAGTTTTTTTTTTTAAATTCAACCAGTCTGTCTTTTAATTCTATTATTTCATTATCCCAATTTCTCCATTTCCCAATATATTATGTTGGTGCAAAAATAATGTCGTTTTTTGACGTTCTAACATATGTGAGAAAACGACATTATTTTTGCACCAACCTAATATTTTTGCTTACTTTTTTTTTTCTTCTCATTTTTGTTTTCATCAATGACATTACTAATGATATCATTTCTAAATAGGATGACACATTTATTTAGTACTGTCTCGATAGTAAGTCGATACGGTCAACTTGGCAGCTGATCTAAAAAAAAATGACCTAAAGTATTTTGTTAACTGGGGTAGTGAATGTCCTGTTAATTTTAAAGGCCTTCAAAACGAAATTTCTCTTTATTATTCATCCGAAATATTACTTTCTACTTCCCAACGCGGATGCTAACTTTCCAGGAGGGTGACGCGTTGCACCTTCTAGGGCTAACATTCTCGTTTGATATGAAGTGAAAAGATTATATAGAATCCATTGCAAAGTCAGCTAAGAAAGATGATCCATTGTATCGTACACGACCATTTTCTCTCCACAATCTATCTTAAATATTTATGAGTCTACCATTCGTCCATGCTTTAGATATTGCTGTCACATCTCGTCCATGCTCCTACTACACATTTTAGTCTTTATAAAATCCAAAGAAGAATCAGTAATATCATTGGTCCTAGCCTGGCGGCTCGGCTTCAGTGACTTTCCTACTGTCGTAATATCGTTTTTCTGTAATACGTTCATGATAACTGTTCGGAGGCGCTCTTTGTACCTCGACTTTATGATTTTAACCATAGTACGAGATTGACGAGAATTTCTCAATGCTCAGCTAAATTGGCTAGATGTAACCGAAAGTTCTATGCTGACAGTTTCTTTTCTAGTAATTCTCGCTTGTGGAACTCTCTTCCGGCTCCAGGAATTCGAGCCAAGTTTGATCCTATAAAATTTAAATGCAATGTCAATCGTTATCTAGTATCTTCTTGATTACCCTTCTGTTATTCTTCTGGCTCCGTAATAAATTTTCTTTTTTTTTCTTATTCTTTCACATTCACTAACACGCTGTGTCTTAGTGGCTTTATTACCTCGCTTGGGGTGAAAAAAATCTGTCCGAACTTCATGCATTGCTCTGTGATTGTTTCGTTGCTTTTAAATATATCCGTCTTATAATTGTCTTATAATAGGCCACACACATCTGTCTTCAAGTCTCTTTCACGTAAGTTTACATGCCGTTTAAAATAATTTTGCGTGCCATCGATAACTGATGACAAAAAATTGAACCTTGTGTTATTTGTAAAAAATAATGGAAAAATTTATAAAATAATTTTTTTTTTGCGTTATTTTAATAAACCCATTATCGTCCTTAGGTATGCTACAACACTTTATAATACAACACTGACTTTAGCATACGAGTTTTATTTATATTATAATATAACAGTGACTGAATAATAGTTTAGGAATTTTATTTCTTTAAGGGAGGATAATTGGAACTGTTTATTGTAAGTTCAGGTATTCAGTTGAATATGCCCATAGCTTTACGGCAATGGAACAGAATATTTTGCGAAAACACACGAGGCAAAATGTGAAAGGAAAACCATAGGGTGCATAGGGATATAAATCTAAGCCGTGTAAAGCCTAACAGGGGAAGAACATGACAAGAACTGCGTGTATATCAGCGCTTGCAGTTGTAGCGAAGGATAAAGCTGTAGGAATATACAAAAGCCGTAGAGACAATGATATCAGGCATGTCTGAACATTTATGTAGAAAAAATGGTAGTCCCTATAGAATGAAGTGAAAATACTGGACAAAGAATAACAATGAAGGGGTTTGAACTTATCAGTGCCTGTTCTCGACTACAAGGGTCTCTCTAATAGACATAAAATTGAACTAAATACGATATGGTAGCCTCTAAAAATAAAGACAAAGGTATTCAACAGCAGCTTTAACACGAGAAAAAAAGATCCATTTAGTACAGTCAACCACGACTAGCAAAAATACTCATCAACAGGTAGGTTAGGTTTATGGCTCCAAGTTCTCAACGTAGAAAATCATCCAAGTAATAGTCAAGCGTTGGTTCATAAATTTGTTAACAGAGTAATTGTGGGTTGAATCCCTGAGATGTACTTGTATTCAATGGAAACAGCAATTAGACAAAATATCCCTAGATGGGCAGTGGCATAAGCTTAAATAGAAGGTTCAGTTCGGAAAATTCCTTTAGGTTAGCCGGATCGATATACACCTGAAGAATCCCGGAGGGCACAACAGATGAAACGTTGTGATAACAACAACAAAGATGAACCAATTAGTCCGCATAGAAAGATAGTGTAAAGTCTAAGGTTTCTACGTTCAGAACTTGGAGCCATAAACCTAACCTGCTTGTTGAATAGTGTAAAGTCTAAGGTTGCTTAGCGCTACAAGGATAGGAACTTGTAGAAAGCCATAATCGCCCACGTACTGAAGGTATACGTCTCATAATAGATGAATAATGTTAAAATCACATAAAGTGTTAAAAATGGACAATTTAATCTGTCAATGAGATCGACTTTCCGGAAGCAAAATTCTTCAGTTCTATGTGATTTTTTTTTATGTAATTTTGCTTTTCACATGATTTTTTTCGAATGACACAAACAATTTTACGATAATAACTTTATAACCAATTACAAGTATCACTCATTTTTATCACCATATGCCGCCATGTTGTCAAAAATGCACGAAGCTACCTACTGGTGTCCGTTATGCTTTTAAGACCGCAGACATAGAAATCTAACATCTGACTAAAGAAATTCTTTGCAGAATATTACTATTAATCTGTCGTTGCGCGTAATCGATAAAACTTCAATTTTCGGCGTGCGCACAAAGCGACTGCGCATCCATCATCATACCGTCCCCATCTGCAATACAATATATTTAGTACGCTTCTATTTTGTCATCTCACGACGACGGTAAGTGCGTGCCTTCATCTCCCGAGGACAACTTGCATTTAAAATAGAACCGTATCGGCTTATGTCGTGTAAAGCATATAGAGATGATGTGTTATGTCGAAAATTAGGTTTACACCTCACCTCAAATCTATAAAGTCTTTCTTTGTCGACTTCTTTCTATTTTGCAAATTCCCCACTTGTTTCTCAGAGGTATTACACATTTATATGCTGTGTATTTTAATCTGTCATCCTTGCCTTTCAAACTATCATTCCTATATAATTTGTAATTTAATATATTTTCCTTGTACAATATGTATTTTGATTACTGCTTCCTTTCCAATATGTATTTAAATCTTCCATCCTCTTACTACTTAACCAATCCGTCATATCTAGTGCGCCCTTTGCACCGGTCTTTTTTCTCGACGGTGTATTTTAATCTATACTTTCTGCCCAAAGGGTATCTTAGATAATCATGCCCCTGGAATGAGTATTTTCGATCTATTCTTCCTTTTCAATGTATATATAGACTATCGTACCTATTTCTAATGCGTATATAAATCTATCCTTTCTGTGTAAAATTGTATTTGAATCTATCATTCCTCACCATCAGGAAGCCTTCAATATTAAAAGTTCTTTCCAACAGAATAAACCGAACACGATATAAATGAATATGTTTAAAGGTTTGTTCAAGTAATTGAAGATATTTTCAATAGCGTTCGGGCCCAGGTAAAAGAAAAGACAGTGAATGACAATTTTCGACGCCGCTCATTCATCAAAACGATGTAAACGGCAACGCTTTGCCCTGGGTACTTTTACTCAGATGATTGATACAATGAAAAATTTCTACCTCATTTCCCTGTCAATTATTTCTGTTTCATTGTGCAGATTCCTTGAGGAATATGGGAGGTCTGTAACTTCGGGAGTTTCAATCGAAATTGAATATTTACGCAAGCAGCGTTAATAGTTCGATGCCGGAGGTAAAATGCTTTAGCGAGCTTAAGCGATATAACCACACTTCTTTTTTTTATTTTTTTTTTATTATTACTACTACTACTATACTTTACTTACTCATAGCTGCAGAGACGAGCTTACGGTCAAATCACGATCAAAACACCGATTCCCGTCCGATCACTGCAGTTAAGCATCGTAGAGTCAGGTCAGTACTTAGATGGGGGACCGCTTGGAAATACCTGGTACTGTAAGCAAACCCTTCTACCGAGGAAAAATTTCATTTGGGCACTTCGGCGTGGTGTAATCGTTAGTAAGCTTATCTCACTGGATCAGTTACGACTGAAAAGTGACTTTGATCCTGACTACGTGGCCCCCATACATTGTGCCACATCTAAGCTGCGCTTATCAAATAATCATAATTGTAGGGACGACAGCATTCATGTGAATGCGACTAAACTCGCTCGAGTTTGAACGCTGTCTGCGGTTTCCGTTCTACACATTGTTTACTGTTAATCTATCCTTCAACTATCATATGTGATATGCCGGAGTTTAAAAATATGTTATCTGTCAGGAATGACAGCATATCAACAAAAATGGCTGAAACATAAACGGAATATGGTTGTCTCGTTATTCGAATATTTCATACGTCATAAATATGGCAAAGCCATTACAGATAAATCCAAAAAATATCGCTTTTTAACAGTAAACAGTATAAAAATAATAGAATAAATTCTATTAAAAAACTGATTCCGTAAGCTGGGTTCAAATATCCATCAGATTCAGCCTTATTTCCGTAGTCTGGGTACTATTTAATTCTTGGAACCCATCTGTTCGTAATTTTAAACCAAGAAAACGCCCTGTAACATATACCGGACAGATTGATATTTATTTTCCCGTATTTGAAATGTAAGAAGAAAGTTCCACTCAGACCGTGCTAATTTTTGAAACAGTCTCCTGCGGGGATGCTTCTCTAAAAACGACAATCCTAACCTCATCATT